>CM034000.1:23714885-23812296 GCA_019603395.1 Cyrtorhinus lividipennis | reverse complement strand
GAGAGTGGGAGACTTCGGTATTCCCCACGATCGCTACCTACTTTCCTATATCTCGCTCATCGCCGCCAGTCCATCGAGAGCCGTGCAGCACGAATGTGATCGAGTATATTCGAAATAAACAAGTTATCGTGACGGAACGAGTTTCGTGAAAACATCTGTGCCGTTTAATCTGGGATATTGAAGTTTCGAGTCGACTGCATCAGTAAAGGTGAGCTGAATGAGACGAAAATTGAAGACGATTTCTCTCTTCTATTGCGTGGATGCCCTCAGATGCCCATTGATACCTGTACCACGGGTAGGCGGCAGAGAAAGTGAACATGTCCCAGCTTCGCATTGTTCCATTGAGTAACTTGTCGGTGGCTACTTCTTCCGTCCGCTGTCTCGTGACTTGCTGCCTCACGTCATCTACGTACAATCCCATCATTAGTATTGATAATATTCAAATTGTTATCGACTCCCTTTCAATAGTGAGACCAATGATTTTGTTACCTACCCCGATAAAACCACCAGGCACAGTCGATTTAGTGTGCTTAAAACCAAAACCTCACTCAGAAAAAGAAATGGAATGAATTAAAGAGGTGAAAAATCAAAATATTTACAAAATATTGAGCTGTTTTGTTTGCAAAATGACTATAAGTTTTATTTATTTATGAGCTAAACACCTAATTAATAATGCTGCAAATTCCTTCACAGGGGTTGGTTATTTTCGGACCAGGGGCACGGAGACTCATACCAAGCGATTCAGCGTTCAAAATTTAGTTGAAAATGATACCCCCACACGCCTAAATTTCCGAAAATATCGAACAAAGGGAAAATGTGGAAAACTAAGGGTGTGGAGTGTCCCGGACCTATTCGATTGTATTCAGCGTCCAACAATTAGTGGATAATAATACCCCACACGCCTTGATCGCCGAAAATCTCGAGACATTTTGACCCCTTTTCCCCTCAAATTTGATCAGATCGTGCTGAAGAGTTTCGAGGACCAACTAAAGCTGGAAACGGGTCCCTGACCAAAATTTCACATTTTTAGAAATTTGTCTACAACCAAAAACGGAGTGGACGACGAACTGACATTTGCCTATTTTGATCTAGACACCTTGAAACGCCCAAAAAATGTTTGGGGCAAATCGAAGAAGTTGACCAAATGCAATTAATAAGATTATCCAAAATTAATCTATTAGAAAAATACGATCTCCCAGAGAATGTAATTTTAATTTTCAATGAGCTGAGGATGTGATGATTTTCTTAAAACCTGGTTGTAGAAGATATAATATAATAGGTTCTTATATATTTGTGTTAGGTATCAATTTTATTCAATCTCAATTTATTTATTCCTTCTATGTACAAGTTGTTCACAAGAAATTGGTTGTATTTCATCGTTATTGTTTTAATTTCCACAACTGAAGGTGTTCCCCCTACTTAGGCCTAACATACTTGCTCTGATACTAAACCCATGCGGATTTATTTCGCTTCGATAATCTTCAACGTTTTTCTCTCAAGTAAAGAATCGTTATCAACCTAGTGTGGAAAAACGTGAGCGCGACTAAATCTGATGATTCAGAGCGTGTCGGCTAAGGCCAACCGAATCGAAATACTAATGAACTATGACCGTGAAAATATTCGTCATTCATTAGTCGCCTGTTTGCTCAACGTCAACGCACAAGGAAGTTCCTCAACGAATTTCAACAATCCTAAAATGACACGAGGGGGAGCTTCTTCATGACTAAGAGGGAGAGGGTGACCGCTCGCTGTCTAAATAACGCTAAAACTCTTTCTAACTTGGTTAAAAACATGCGACAGGTTCACAAATAGTATACTTGTGGGAAACACCAATGGCAAGGCGCTTCGTGATGGGTAATTCAAGAAATTGAACGGACGAGTCGACGTGAGAACTAAATACTGTATTTCATGGTACCAATGAGAGAGCTTTCTTACGAGATTGTCTCCTCAATGCAACAAACGCAAACTTTCACTATGAGGTACCCCGATGAACGCGAAGTGGAAACCCCTCCTTCTCCGGTCAAATAACGATCGTCTGAGGCTTCTGACGTGTACACCTATCCGAACTCAACAATAATCTTAATCTTCGACTTTATAGTCAGAAAATCGAATCAGGAAGTATCAACCTGCCTTCTCTTTATGATCAGGTCTAAAGTCTTCCTTCCCTTTCAGCCCGCTCTGTTTTGCGGTTTATTGCATAACTCTCGAAGCCATCGTTGCCCTGGAGTGTTACTCATCGCTTCCCCCAGTTTGCTTAGCTATACAGGGAAAAAAAAAAAAAAAAAAAAAAAAAAAAACCGTACAGAATTGTTAGACAATAGTCCCACAGAACTAATAATTGAGAATAGAATTCATTTTCGTCAAATAGGGGAAAATGGGCCGCTTATGTTTCTTCAGAAAACTATACGTTCAAAGATTCCTGATAATCAAGGAACAAAGTAATAGGAAAAATCGTCCTACTTTACGATAAATTAAATTACGCCTAAATTACGATATGAACTGTGAAGTACGTACGGCCGGACTGATTTTGAGGAGATCAAGCGTGATATGGCACACAAATTGGGCTATTGTTAAATCTTCAATGCCCTCCTCCCTCCAAAGTTGGTTTTCTGGTCATTCTCGGCTATCGGGGACCAAGAACTCCTGTTTGAGTTGCTGACTAGATAGATATAGTTAGGCAACATGATTGGAAAAAATCAAAACTTTCAGATACTGTGGTCTTTACTTCTGAGTTAAATATCACAGGAAATTTCCACAAAACAAAACAGTTTTTTTAATGGCTTTCAATCCTAAGTTATTTGCAATTCAGGATTTTTTGTTTTTTATATTATCTCTAAGAAATGGCCGACTTCATTTTCCAGGTGAACGGCGTGAGAGAGCGTTAAAACTCTGTTGCCCTTCATGAAGTCGGAATTTCATAAAATCAGTCCTTTGTAATAAGAATAAAATAGAATAAAAAAGCTCAGTAGGTTCACATTGTGAAAAGTATCACAAATACGGCTTTTTTAATATGATTTTTCTCTCGGGGGCTAATTTTGGAAAATCCGATCATTTACTAGCGTGATGAAAAATGTCAAAAAATTACTTTTGTCAAAAATTACCTTCAGAATCAATCACTGTAACAACGACAGCATGGTAAAATAGAAGATAAGATTCGTCAAAAACCAAATTACCAATGCAAAACCAGCCTGAGCGCTGTATTTACACTGTTACAAATGTAAATTATCAGAGGAATAGCTATATCCTCTTTGACAGCAGTCTTCTTAGTAGTTGGTAGTTTCGTTCGTTCCCAATACTATACGTGAGGAAGTGTATTGAATTCAGAGGCTCCATTTATTTTCAATTATGAGAACATTTTTTGGAATCGTGATTTGCGAGCCTCAAGCCTATCATTATCAGGAATGTATCATCTTCGAGTTGAAACGTCGTGATGGTACGATTATAGTCAATAATGATAACGACCTGCAACTCCGAATGCTTCTCTAGGTTGGAAATCTAGCACTTGAACAGCACTTTAATTAGAGCCTGACGAGCTGAGCCAAGTAATTGCTTCTCAGAATGTCCAAATGACACCCTTCCATCCACAACAGGATCGTGAAAACATTACGTTCGGAAAGATTACTCTCTCTTCTGATGAGAGCAATTTCCATTTAGATGAAAAAGTAGAAGTTAATTACAGGATATGCCTTCAACCCGCATTCATCTTTATGTTTCAGATGAAGGAGCTATTTATGCTTTTGATTATTGTGCCTGCAATATCCATGCAGCAGCTACAATACCAATGTTTGACCAACGATGAAAAACCATTCACCAACGACGCTAACGCCCGAAATTGGCTCTTCAGGGGACAACAGCAATTCACATTGAACATGCTCAAAAAAGTTCTTGAGATGTATCCGGAAGAAAACGTCTTTTTCTCTCCGTTCAGTGTCTACAACGCACTACTTCTGGCGTATTTTGCATCTTCCAATCAAACAGAAGCTTCCATCAGGAAGACTCTAGCACTTCCTGAGGGTGAGGTAAGCTAACAACACTAGACTTCAATACACAAGAATGGGGTGTCTTTATCGATTTTTCCTTAAAATTATATAAATTGTATGTATGTTCATATTATGTTGTTCTGGCTCAGTGTTGCCCTTATCGCTCATCTTTTTCAAAGTTGCTTCCCTTCGTGGAGAACTCCAAAATGGCCATCTGGCAGTCTTTCAAAGCCATTATGGAGTTCTTTGCTCAATTCCAAACGAGTAATTAATGACAATCACTTCCACAGATTTCTGAATCCTTAAGTGACAATGAGACTTTCTAAAACCAACTTTTCCCCTTTTTCATTTACAGACCAAACCACATGCGATGTCCGCCTACAAGGTCGAGCAATTAATCCAAAACATGAGAGCAACAAACGGGTCGGAGAGCTACGAACTATCGAGCGCCAACAAGCTTTTCATTTCGCCCAAACAACAAGTCAGGGACTGTATGAAGGATTTGTACGGAGATGAACTTGCCGTCACGGATTTCGAAACAAATCCAAAAGCAGCTGTCGACAAAATCAACGAGTGGGTTGCCATCAAGACCAAAAATCAAATAAAGGATTTGTTGAACGAAGGTCAAATCAACACGAACACTCAGCTTGTACTGGTAAGAAAAATCAACCCTATTGAATCTCTTTTCTCGACTTAACTAAATAAACCTTATTTACGTCGTCGGTATTTTAAATAAAGTAATAAGGTTCTAACCCGCAAGTGAGGGCGAAATGCCTTCAATTAAAATTGATAATATTTATTAAATACAGTGTAGTGATGAGGATCATTTTAACGTATGCCTTCGCTAATTATAGTAACGACTTATCAATTCTAAATGAATTATTTCTCGTCTTCCAGGCGAATGCAGCTTATTTCAAGGGCGTATGGAAAACAAAATTCAATCCAGATGCGACGCGGAAAGAAGTGTTTGTCCTCTCCAACAGTAAACTGACATTCACCACAATGATGCGTCAAAAAGCCACATTCAATCACCGTAAGTTCTCACAAACCATAAAAAGGAGTTCAGTGGTAGCACTCAGAACGTTTCAATGATTTTAAAATGTATTCATTTTCCTACGCAGTTGTGTCGGATAAAATCGGAGCCCACGTACTCGAATTGCCATACAAAGGGGAAGATGTCTCACTGTTCATCATGATGCCACCCTTCGTCAGCAAAAATGGCACTGCTCAGATCCTCGGGCGTTTAACACTGGACAGTTTCCAAGAAATATTCTCCCTCGACACCATGATCCCACGGCCAGTCGAAGTTGGGATACCGAAATTCACGATTGAAAGGGAAATGGAGCTCACGCCGGTAAGTTGATGGACAGCATCTATGAAAATCCAATAATAACGATACTTGCTAAATCCAGGAAATTTTAAAAGCCAAAAGAGCTCAAGTAATGATTATTCCATCTGATCTTCTCTGACAGAGGAAAGGCGAGAAATCCATTCTAACGGTTTTAGTAGAGTTTCATATCTTCCGAAAATCGTTACGATACGATACGAGCTTTTGAAAGAATAATAATGTTTATTTAGTGCAAACAAAGGAATGGAGGGTCATACAAATAACAACAAACTAACTCTGAATCCTTCTGCGATTTCAAACTCGATGTTGCGACTTTTCCTCATCCGCTAGGGGGGTTGACAAATTAGTTGAGGTTACTTCATGATCACCATCACGACCGGTCCTCGAGTCGATTGTTCCATTGTTTCTATCCCAATCATTACCAAGCCCCTAGAAGGGAATCAATTGAATATTATAACACCCAGTTGTTATCTAACCTTCTAGCCGTGATTATTCGAATTCGATGTGGAATCAAGCTGAGAGCGACCGGAGGATTCATATAATTGACTGGTGTTGCGAGGGCAAGGGGAAAAAAACTCACCAGTCATTTAGATACGGTGTACGGTAGCTGCGGAAGCCTCGGGGTCAAAATGATGAGAGGTGCGAGGATAAGAGACGTTGATTAGATCCTCTTTCGAGGTTCTTTCTTGAGAAATAGGAGTTTAAAATAATTGAATGTGACTTTTTGAACAGCGATAAAATGTTTTCAATCTTTTGCACATCTGCAATACAGATAGGGAGGCCGTCACAAGCCTGCGTAAGCTCAAAATGTTATTTTTCCATCAACTGATTTCTAGTAATTCCGAGATCGTGTAGAAATGGCTGACCCAACTGTGGGTTTCCTATTTCCAATACTTCGGACTCGTGGATTAACGGATTTGAAAATGAGTTTTTCGTGGTAAAATGTTTAGTGCGTCCTTGGTCAGAGTGCGGTTTACTTCATAATCCCAGATTTTACGTCAACATCCGAAACTTCCTCCTCATTTTTATTGTGCACAATCTCACAATGTTATACGATCTAGAGCCATGATGTTTTAACGGGGATGTTCGCTTTTTATTGATTTGGCACCGCAGTTTCTAACTTTTTGGATGGACAAAAATGGGTACCTGATAGTGTTAGGTCGTGTTAGTCGTTGATGCCAGCAAATATTCGGCCTTCTAATCATGCGTTATGGTGTTGTAGATCCTGGAGAATATGGGAATCGGAGATCTATTCAAACCTACCAGCGACCTCTCAGCCCTAACAGGGAAACCCGGGCTGAGCCTCGACGCCGCCGTTCACAAAGCCAAAGTCAGCCTGGACGAACAAGGAACGACAGCTGCCGCGGCGACGGCGATTTTCAATTTCCGATCCTCTCGCCCATTAGATCCTGCCCAATTCATTTGCAACCATCCGTTCGTTTACTTCATCTACGACAGAGTCTCTCAAGCTGTCCTGTTCGCCGGAGTGTACAGTCGCCCTGAGCAGGCGCCAAAATCATAAGCCAACAGCTGAAAAGCCAAAAATATTGAAGTGCGGATCCTGGTGCCCCCGAGTGCACAAAATCACTGACTACAAACCTCGTGGGGTGAACGAGGCGTCGAGATGTGACTCTTCATCTGAGTCTTGCATGGTTCGGATCAAACTTCGGTATTTACCTATTTTTACTCTGAAAAAAATGCTGAACCAAGTACCTGATTGACAAGTGAACGTCTTGAGCTGAAGATTATTAAATATGGATACAATTTATACAATAATGATTATTCTAAGATAGAAATTAATTAAAAGCTTTATCAATTTGCTAAGAAAATAACCAATCATCCTCAAATACTCAGTTCAGCATCCCCAAACCGACTTATTTTACAATCCTAGTCCCACCCTTAAACTTTAATTTTAGTGGAGGATTATCTACTTACTTATTAGAACATATACAAACAGATCCGGGTTCCGGACGGCGAACATAATGGTTATTTAGTACGCAATATAAGTCATGAAGTCGTGCTAATTGTTTTGTAAAGGCATAAAAATTGAACATAAAATAAAAATATAATTTTATTCTGACCTTTGTTTCAAGTAATATGACGATTCACAGCTTATTCCTTCCAGTTGAACAATCACGCAGGTGTTATGAAGGAGGAGTCCAACTTACACGAGCTTGAATCAAAACCTTGCTATGGATTGGTTCTTTAAATACCAATCTACTGTGGTTTTGATGGCCTCTTCAAATGGTGTAAATTCAAAATTAGGCGCTAATTTCCGAAGTTTCTGGTTATTGGCCGTCTTTTTATATTGGCCATCAGCTTTGGAAATGTCGAAGGCTATCTCTCCTTGGAACCCGAAAGCAGACGCGATGGCTTTGGCGGTGTCCCCGATAGACATTTCAGATTCTTCGTCAACTGTAAATGAGCAAAATCTGTTGGTGACTTGTACGGTGGTTCGCTTCTGGGAGAAAGGACCTGATCAATTCGATCATTTCTTACCTGATAGTATGATAGGTTCGACGTCGTTGTACTCTCTCAAAACTAAGACAATGAGACGAGCCAAGTCAATTGAATAGATGAACTGCCTCAGCGGTTTGCCTGATCCCCACACTGTGAATACGTTCGAACCTAAAGAGACAGGAAGGTATACGAGGCATTACAAACTCTGCCTAACGCCGTGCAACTCTTATATATGAGTATATTCCGTCATATTACGTATATTTTCATACAAATTGCTGTCCTACAAACCATCTAACGTAGCTTTGTGTAACTTCCTGATGAGGCCAGGTATTACGTGGCTGTGCTCTTCGTTGAAGTTGTCGAAGGGCCCAAAAACATTACATGGTACCACAGAAGTGAATAATTTCCCGTGTTGCTCATAGTAACCTCTGTTCAGGACGTCCAACATCCTTTTGGCATAGCTGTACCCGAAATTCGACGGGTGAGGGGGACCGTTGTGCACCTGAACAGATTAACAGTTCTTAACAGTGAACACATAAGGCAATAAGTATACCAGCATGAGCAAAATACGTACCATAGTTTCATCGATAGGGTAAGAGGTTTTATCAGGAAATATGCAGGTAGACAGGCACGAGACAACTTTTTTAACTCCAAACTCGTGGCTCGCCCGTAACACGTTATCGTTGATTTGCATGTTCTTCCTCTGGAATGAATAAATGGTCCAACGTTGAGGGCACATCTCAATAGAGAATTCACATTTGGACTTGAAGAAACGTGCTTCGCTTACTCACAAAAAAGTCCAAGTTGTGGCTCATGTTGTGAAACAATCCTCCAACCATGGCTGCTAAATGAATGACGTGGGTTGGTTGATATTTTTGGAACAGTTCCCGAGTTTGAGTCCAATCACTATGGATCAAGTAGAAGTAGAACAAATGAAGTTACAAATATGAACCCCCGCCAAGCAGAAAGCAAAATAGAAACTCCACGAACATTATTGTAGGATGAACTTACCTTAGGTCTGCATCTTTACTACCAGCAAATATCCAGGATTCGTTAGGACGTTTTTCAGAGTCAACGACTTGCTCGATCCCTTTCCCCACCAGTCCCGTTCCTCCAGTGACAAGTACTTTCCACATTTCGGTCATCTTGAATAGGAACCTGGTGACAGTTTTTTAAAAGACATAATAATAGGTATCAAAGACGGAAGGAGGGTTCTTCAAACAAGGTAACTGACTGAGACTTTGAAACCGAACTGACCGATGGATGACATTGAGAATCGTGTTGCTGACAACTATCATTGTTGTCACAAACATAATTGCTTACCACGCTACATTTGAGTTAGTTTGTATCTGATTCCTGCTGTACAGCTACGGGTCTATTGGGCGGATTGTCCGAATTCGGTGTTAAGAGTCAAATCTGTACTCCAACTTGAGTACGCCAGGATGTAGTGAATGTAGAAATACAAAAATACCTTAGAAGTGTTGGAGGAGAATTTGCAAGTCGTGGAAAATTCCAATCCAAATGTGGATTCCCAGGAGTGCAAAAATAATAAAATCCAGGTGGGTCCACAGTCTGAAAAAGCAGTAGGGTAGTGTATGTACCTATCTGTGGGTACTGTCAGACACCAAATTTTGTGAGGGTCTGAGATTTATGATTACGCACCGGTTGCCAGGTTAGATAATGCTGGTCGGCTGATCCTCGCCAATAAATTTTGACTGAAGCTATCTCAGTATCAAGCCAAAACAGCTTTTTGATTGGGACCCCATTACTATTCCTGGTGGACTGGCAGATCTATGTTCTCAGAACTAGGAGGTATTCATTATGGGCTGCCGGATTATTACAGTTTATCCCGATGACAACACAAGTAAATGAGTGATATTGCCACGTATTCATAGACCGGCAGTTCAATATAACTTCACACTAAACTTGATATAATTATAGTAACAACCATGTTCTCCTGCCTTACCGACAGACTTTAACTCGCGTGGTAACGTTCTTAAAAATATAATCAGGTTCCACGCAGCACGAAGATATTCACCAGCGGAGGTCAACAACGATCGGTTGGTTTGTTTTCATGTCAGACGACTTCAATGCTTCAATCATTGTGTGACAAGTAGTGTTACCAAAACCTCATCAGCCATCACTTTACCCGGGCCTTAAAGTAACATCAAGTTGGCGTTGAAGGCCTATTGTGTTGCAGATGTATGCCGTAATTTGAGCTCGCTTCATCAAATCTGCACTTGCTGTAAATTTATTTTTTAGTGCCAATAGAATAAATAGGCAATTTTTATACCTATTATGTTAATATCTGAGCCATAAAGAAAATCGTATTCTCCCATGATCTGAGCCAAGACATAAAAGATGAGCAACTCAACAATTCCGGGACATCGCGCGCTTTTATGAAAAAAAGTAAACAGTTGGTGGTTTTCTACTTTTGAGGGAAGTTTCATCTGGTACCACGTAATAACTAAAATATTCCACTTAAAGTAATCGATTCCCTCAGTTAAGAACTCAACGTTCGGACGCTCCCAATCCAGGTTGTGCAGATTTCTAAAAGAAATAGAAGGAAACGTGGAAGTAAAACCAATTGCTGTTCTAGATAACCCGATTCGTGGTGCGAAGAATGATTGATTGTGCTACATGTGGGTTTAACAGTATTTTTATTTACCTATATTCTGTAAAATGACGTACGTTTCGCCGGCCAGTAAAGAAAATTGTAGTGCTTCCATGGCTCATTTTCTATGGAAAAGCCGAAATCGACCCCAATAATGGATCTGTTAGTTACAAATAAATCTTATTGAGAAATCAACCGATATCTAATAATAAAACGGAAGAGTTATTCGAGAATGCGTTTTCTAATGAGGGCTGTGTGATCATAGGAAATTGTAAGGAAGCCGAATGAGGTACCACTCTCTCTCAATAAATGTCGCTTGATAGGAATTCGGTGAAAAAGGGAAATTGATTGGAAAATAATGTTCTTACTACTGGAGGAATATGCATTTATTTTTGCCCTACTCATATTTTCGAGGAGTTGAATCACTTCGTTCTTACTCAGCAATAGCTTTTTGTCATTAGAAATAATTGGTACCCTCTAACACACCCATCGCCATGATGTTTTTAATGCGTTCTCTATCTTATTACAAAGCTGATTCAGTTGATCAAACATTTACCCGAATACTTACTTGTTGAAGACATCACAGGGAATATATACTAAAATTCCCCTCGTAATATTTACACGAATCACTTTATTTTAGCAATTACTACACGAAATCCATTCCAGAAACGTACATGTTTATATTTATTTCAAGTCGTTAAAAAAATTAATGAATCGTATCCGCAACGTTTCATGACAATTTTATATACATTTAATAATTTTGTAGAATACTCAACGAATAACCTACTAACCTTAATGACATCGAGATATTCAGCTTCTTACATTTAGCAGGAAATGGGTTAAGGCTTCGTTTTACGGCAATACGATTTATTTACAAGTTCATGGTTTTCGTAAGTGGACTAATTTATTTGGTCTTTTACAAAACAATGCTATAAAAAACATTAGAAATTATTTTTGAAGCACATTGGGACCGAATATGTGCTGCCTTTGTACAGTGATATATATTTTGACATAGGTTGCCTAAAACAAGATGTGAGAGGAGATGTCACGGAACTACCGCTCAGGTAAATGAAAAATGATGGTATGTATAAAATCAGCTCTATAAAAAAGTTGAATGATCAGAAAAAATACATTTCACTCGTTTCAAGATAATGTTACTGAACAACCAAACATAATACTAGGTCGTAACAAAACGATGATAATTTTGATGAATAGGAACTATGAGATTCGATCCGTCGATAACATTTGAATAACTAATCCTCAACCAAATCAATTTAATCATCAGTCAATTTGTTCAAAAACTAAGGGGAAAAATAATAATTAGGAGGAGTAGTATATAATTCATAAGAAATTATGCTAGAAAGTGGGAAAATTATTCAGATAATAATGGGCCAGGAGGGGCAAATTACTTCGTAATAATGAGTCAGGAAATATTACATTAATTTGTAAGTTAACGAACAATTGTCATCCCTCCAAAGAACGATTTTGGTTGGACATTCGTTGGAGAAACAATAGTCATTCATTTTCTCGGTAAGTAGATCTGGAAAAGGTTTGTCGTAACGACACACGCTATATTATCAACGAGTAGGTGCCCGGATTCCTAGATAGGACAGAAGCTGCTTTCTCAGTTGGTATTTTATGAAATTATTTCGAAAGATTTATTACACAGCAGAACATTTTCTGTCCGTTTTCCACATTGAATAAGAGGCCGCTGCCGAAACGGTGGCTCATTTCGCACGAACGAGCAGTAAATTTTAAGCAATTCCCTGAGCAGGAGCCTCCCATTCCATGTTTATTAGGGTACTAAGTGTACGAATAGGTCCGTTTGGCAATGTAACTGGAATAGACGCTCTTCCCATGGCATTCTGACGTCTTTCGCCAACTGTTTATACGCAAAGTGAATATATATTTATAATGACAAATAAGAGGAATCCCAGGGGTCTGAATGGCCTAAGTCAAGGCATTCCTCAAAAGTAGATTTTTCTCTCTAAGAATCCCCCCACCCAAATACTGTACGTATTCGTACATTGAATAAGCCTGCGCCAGGCGCATTAGGAAAGCGTTACCAACTCGTGAAAATACCTTACCCGCTATGAATCTGAGCACCAGTCTTATGATCCGACGATAAAAAAAACAAAAACATTAAAGCCCTTGGGAAATCACGGTATAACGCTCAAAATTTTCAAAAATAGTTTTTGTCATTCAAGGCTACGTTCCAGTATTACGATGACCAAGAATTCGACACATACTTCGATTTTTCTTTTCACGTGAAACGATTATTTTCCAACAAATTTAGACTGCGAGCCATTGGCCCAACTTAACGAAAATCTTGATCAAAATGCGCCAACAATGGAGTTTGGATTAAAGTTGAGTATTTTGAAATTACTAGAAGGGATGGAAAAATTCGAAAAGTAAGAACAGAAAATTTACACTCTGAGACTAGCTAACTCACTAAAAATACAAAACTTCAACCGAATTTCTTTATGGAAAACAATTAAGAAATTTCATACTCCTACTAAAAGGTTGAGAACTAATTACAGCCACCTACTAGTCTCACGTGTTCAACACATTTGAGATAAGTTCTCTCTTCAGTCTTTTTTATCGTACACCAATTTTTCCGTAAAAAGATCACCGTTTAAACTAGAGATTTCGATACCAAAAATAGAAAGCGAGTCAAAATGAAAATACTCTATCACCATGAACGTAAATAGGGAAGCATTTCAAAACATACGCTGGGTATGAATACAAAACATAGGTTGTTTATTCAAGGAATAACCAACCAAAAATGAACGAGCTGCGCGTAAACTAACATCATCTTAGAAAGAGGGATACATTGTAGGGATACATTTTTAGGGATAACGACAAAGTCTTTATTATTTATACTCGAATCACATTACGATTTTCACGTCGTAGGTATTAAATATAACTACCGCAAAAAAGTCCTTGAATTCCATATTGAATATAGTAAGTTGAAGTAGGTTGATAATACGAGTAGGTTTGAATTAAATGAATCATTGTTTGAAGTTTATGAGGAGGGATTTTACAGAAAATTTGAATTTAAAGTACAGGGTGTCCCGCGAGCCCCTTCAGTCAATATTGGAGCGACTTCGCTTTTCGTCAATTTCAAGGTTCATACGAGAATGGCAGAAATGAAAAGTGGCGAAGCAGCGCTTCTTATTCCAAGTTGAACCCTCTTTCGTTTTAAAGATCAAGGTTCTACAGACCATGTTACTGGATTTTTACTCAGAAATTGGCAATGTCAGGTTGGCGGATATTATTCAATGCTGCACGTCATATTCTTGACATGAGTCAACCCAAACTGGAATACTGCACATCCGAGCAACACAATTTGATTATAGAATTTGTAGAAAAGGGGCAGAGCACATATCGACTTAATTAACTGAGGAATGGTCTGACGCAACGAGCGATGCATCAGTTCAATCGTCCTGACGAACCGGTGGTTCGCTGACGTCGTGCTACGTTTCATCGTCTTCACCAGTGACTACTTGTCGAACGATGCCGTGCACTTTCTCGTGGTTCCTGAGTTTGTCTATGTTGTTGAATTGACGGTTGCATACTTGACAGTTGAGTATGAACTGGGTCGCCGAAGTGTGTGACGCGATACTTAGACTAGTGCTGTCTTCGCTTTCAAACACTTCCTCTTCAATCATGTCATTCGGGTCGAACTCCAAAGGCTTGGACGCCCTGTGGCCTGTAAGTCGAGGGCGTTTTTTGGGAGAGGATTTGAGAAACGGGGAGCCCCTTTTGGCTTTCAATTTTTTATGTTGGGATTTGTGGATCGTCAGGGACTCGACAGATGAGAAAGCGTGGCAACAGACGTAGCAGAGCAGCTTGTCACCACCTTCACCTTCCCCTTCACCTTTAAACCAAGGTATAGGGTAACAGTTCAGAACGTGAGTGTGTAATTTGGTCGAGAGCTCTTTAGGCGTGTCGTAGCGGCTCAAGAAAGTCGTGCAGTCCTCGCACGTCAAAACTTCTTCAGTAAGCAGCAAAGACCTCACGCACTTGTACACGTGGCCATACAAGCTCGTGAAGCTAATATCTTCTTTACCGCAGAATTTGCAAAACATGGGATTTTTTGGGACTACGCCGCTGTGGACTCGTCCGTGACCGTTCAATGCCTTTTGAGAGTAGAAGATCTTGTCACATTCTGAGCACGTAAAAACTTCAGGAGGCACCGGCTCGCCTTCAGGTGCTACTGGCGTTTCCTCCTCACCGTCAGCACCTCCTCTCTGTCTGGTCTTCTTGGCGTCGCTGTTGGTATCTTGAGAAGAGCTGGGTTGTTGTGGCACAGGGCCAGCACCCGCAGCGCTCAATAAGTTAGGGCATTTCAATTCGTGGTTTATAAGGTAGGATTTTTTTGAAAAAGAACGTTGGCATTCCGAACAGTCGTAAGTAATTTTCTTTTTGCTCTGAGCGCAGTCGTGAACGTCAAAGTTCTTCCTATACTTGAATTCACAACCACAGTTACCACAATGGAAGTAAGGTCCGCAACTTCCCGTGCAGAAACTATAATGCTTGATCATAGTGTCCTCGTCGTTGAAACTCATGTGACCAATCGGACACTTGAACAGAAGATCTTCTGCAGGTTTGGGACGAGGATTACAATTGGCGCATCCTTGTCCATCTGTAGGCATCCCACATCCCCCGCATTCTACCTTTATGCTTTGTTTAGGATTGGGCGCAGATTTATTTGGCCGTTTGTTGGTCGTGGAAAAAGCTCTGATCATTTTTAGAATGCTACCCTCTTGCATGCGATGAATAAATCGGCAATGCCTCTTTAAATTTTGCATATTGCTGAATTTCTTCCCACAGAGCATGCACTTGATCATTTCGTCTCCTTCAAACAAAACATCTGGCACTGAAGCGGGGGTGGGACGTGGTGGAGGTCGAGGATCAGGAGCCAAAATTGGTTGCACCAATTCTGCCGGTTCGTAATCGTGGCCGTCTTCTCCTTCTTCATCTTCATCATCTATTTCTACGTCCCCTTCATCCTCATCCGGGTTTTCTTGTTTTATATCAGGATGTGTTTTCTCAATGTGATCGTTTAACGCGATCAAGTCTTTGAACGACTCCTGGCACTGACTGCACGAGAAACCATCTCCAGGTTGAGTGCCTTGCGGTGT
Organism: Cyrtorhinus lividipennis; assembly: GCA_019603395.1. Lineage (NCBI taxonomy): Eukaryota > Metazoa > Arthropoda > Insecta > Hemiptera > Miridae > Cyrtorhinus > Cyrtorhinus lividipennis. The sequence goes on along the minus strand of CM034000.1, from coordinate 23,796,747 downwards.
ACACGTGCCGTCGTAGCGATGCCTGGATATTTCACCTCGGGTTTCAAAGGTTTTGTAACAAGACGAGCACCACAATTTCCCCGTGCCTGGCGGAAGGAAGTGGTTCTTCATGTGGGAAGCGCAGGACTTCCTCGTCAAGAACGATTTTTTACAAACCTTGCACACATTGCCTTGACCAGTCCCGCCCACATGATGATGATGAGCTCTGATGTGCATGTTCAACGAATGAAGTAGGTTGAAAACTTTGCCACAAAGATGGCATTTGTTCTTCAGGTTTGATCTGGACTGGGGCATCGATTTTGGCAAAAATGTGGAAGGCGGCCACTTTTGGCTTGGAATCCTGCTGGACAGACGACCCTTTGTGGTACACGCCCATATGCTGCACGTACATCTCCGGAGAACTAAAACTGAGATCACACAGCTTACAGTAGCGATCTGAACTCTCGCTCCCGTTCTGAAATTCTTTTTTCAAGAACGTCCGAATTGGAGGAGCCATGGGACAAAATCTGATGTGGTTCAGGTAGCCTCGCGCAGTCTCAAAATATATGTTATGATAATTGCAGAAAAGATTTTCGTACTTGCTCGACCGAGAGGGTGAACTCGTATCAAACGTCTGTTGCGGGGTAGAGCTCGCTTGCGGCTGCATTTGCATGGGTGTCTGGGGTTTTGTCATTTGCGGCTGAGCCATTGTCGGGGCCCCTTGGATACCATGCGACGTCATATGAGTCAACAATATCGACCCTTCGTAACACACATAACCACAGTTGGGTATCGGACACATGAACTCTCGCCCTTTTAGGTTCTTAGCGGGCCCAACCTTGTGCTGTGGAGGTTCCACATGGTTGTACTGCAACGGCTGAGGCCGAATGATCGTTCTCTGCGGTTTCTTTTCTTCAACAGCCGACCCCGGAGCTTCAGCCACATTTGGATCAGGTTGAATACCACCCATCATGACACCTAACTTATGCCTCTTGCTCTGTTTGTGTCTTTCCCAGTCCCTTTCAGAGGCTGCGCCTACGTTGCACATCTTACAATATCTCTTGTTGGGATTAGAAGGAGGAGTACGAATTACATCCATTGAAAACGCTGGACGCCTTTTACCAGAAATCCTCCATTGGTTCCTGTACGACATCATCTTGCGCTGATGAATAGCCAAAGCCACAGGATCGGGCGGTATACCGCTTTCTTGCTTTTTCACTATAGCCTTATTCAGAATGTGAGTTTTAGATTTCGTATGTCTCAATAAAGAAGTAATACTGCTGAAAGTATGCTCACAAATTATGCATCGATCAAGTTTAGCGTCCACGGTCTTGTCATTAGCCAGTAGTGACCTTTCAAACTCTTCTTTAGCTTTACCTGATAGATTCCCGGGTGTTGGAAGAAATGACGACTGAGAAAGGTCTTCTTCGTCGGCGTATCCCCGATTTCTCTCTTCTTTCACAATGGCAAAATCGACCTGGAAATTAAAAATCGCGAGTTAACTCCAATAATAACAGCGGCGATTACATCTGTCAGGGATCGTGTTGCAGTTCGGCGAGTTTGTATCATGATAGACAGAAATACGTATGATATTATTCGAGATCCAAGAAGCTAAAATGCTTAATTCAAAAGTAACCGAACACGTTAACCGAGTCACTCATGTTTTCCAAAAATGTTTATTCAATGAAAATGATCTATACTGAAGAGGTGAGACGGAGCATCAAAGAACAAGCTCAGTACCATGAAACCAGTTTCAATATTACTCAAAAGCCATCTGACTTTAATCAGTAAGTAAAATCACGTTAGAGGTTTGTTCCTTTTTCACTGAAAGGGCACCGAAAAGTGCGAAAGTGATGTAGCTTCAAAAAGGCGGCCATCTTCATGGTATTCGAAGAACCTCAAAATGTTTTGAAAAGTCGAAATTTCAAAATGTGACTTTGTTTCGAGTAAAATCTTGGCATAAATATCCTTGGTAGGAGTTTGTGTTGAGGAGTAGTGTTTGGTTTGACGTACATTTCCAGACAAACTGTTCAAATAAAGAAAAAGATATAACATTTTTAGGTTTTTCGAATTCTCCGAGGGTTACCGCCGGCTTACTGCCCTGCAAAATCAGTTTCAACTCGGTGATACTCCAAAAACAAAAACTTTGAACAATAATTTCTAGAAAAGTTTGCCTTGTTTGTGCCATTGGCCACTGGGGCTTCAATACCTGTATTGTTCTACACAATTCAATAAGATAAGGCTACGTCTAGAAGAAATATACGCATAATACTACTTACAGAAACTTCTTGATCTCCTGCCACGCTATTGAGCATCGTTGAATCGGGCGTCGTCCTACTAGTGTCAACCAACGTGGGCAGCGACGTCGAGCCGTCATCATCTTCAAATTGAACATCTTCCATCATAGAATCGTGAAGGCTTGTCCGATCTGGTGAATTGTCTGAAATGAGTTGTAGCAGTAAAGTAAAAGGTTGTTCTCCAGTTTCGAAGGATTTCATTCGAAAGAGAGAATTATGGGTGGCAGACCCTGCCTAAACGAGACTGCTACTGTACACATTTTTATGTGCTGTACGTTGTATTCTCATACATGGATATGAATACGCCGTTTGTGGTAGAATCTTAAAAGTACACCCCTTTATGAGATGACCAGGCAATTGGTCCAGCTAATTCGCAAAAGTCCCACCAATCAATCTTCAAAAATACTCATTTTCTTTTCATATTTAAAGCACATGTCCGCCAACAACTTTAAGAACTCATGCGTATCAAGTTATTCTCCATTACCATTGGAGAGCTTATAGAATTAGTTGAATTTCAAAGCTGAAGAACTCACCACGAGAAGATTCCGAGGGCACTGGTTCGGCCAGTTCGGCATTTGTCAACGGAGGGTCTCCTTTGTTGGCGTCTTTCTCGAACAAACCTCCAGGAGCGGGAAGCGTGACGGCCGACTGGATCTGGAGATTGTCGTCTTTGGACATAGAGGCTCCTCCTCCCTGAGTATCTTGACTCACTGTAGATGAGATCTGCTCAGTATCTTCCAAATTAATTTTCTCAATGACGGGTTCAATAACAGCGACGTCGTCATCATCGTCGTTGCTCAAATCGACCGTCATCGGCTGCTGAGCCTCGCCAGACTCTGTGGAATCGGGTTTCTTCGAGTACTGGCCGGTAAGGGCAGCTTCTAGCAAGGGTTTGGGGGCCATTTCGGCCTTAATGTTCATTATTTTGGCGGCAAATTTGGGATTTGGAAGTTGTGCTGAGGGAGGTTCGTCATACGCTGACAAGTCTTCTTCGAAATCTTCAATATCATCTTCTCCAACAGACGATGCGTCCGCCACGGATTCCCCATCGACGGAAGGCTCAAATTGAGCTTCGGGAGCATCGTCGGGAGTGTTTTCTTGTACTGAGGTTTCATCTGGATCGAGATTGGATTTCTCTTCGACGGAAGCCGGTATACCTTCCTCAAAGGACTTTTCACTGTCAACAGGACTAGGCAGACTTTCGGGACGTTTATCAGCGCATTCTTCTTCTGTGAAGTTCTCGCCGTTCTGATCGACGCCAACAACGTCTCCATTCACGATATTTTCCACCTGAGGATAATAAAAACAAATGCTTCAATAGTAAATTTGGTCTTTACAGTAGCCGTCATGTACCGAAAAGTAGGGCCGGCTCTGTATGTAGAAACCTAGCCCACCTTATCTGTTCCTAGTTCAATTAAACTAGAAAAGCTATTAATAACTGAACTAAAAATAAATATATCTTGCTGAAAGTAAACCCAAATTAAAAAAAATAGTTCGATGACTCATTTGCGAGAGAACTATAAGATGAAAATAATTTAAAATAACCTTTGTTTAAAATTACCTCTTTGGATGACGATTCATCGACTGCAATTCCATCATCTTCAACGATGGATCGAAGAGTGACTTGAGAGTTGTGACATTTATCCTTGAATGCAGCCCAGGAATCGATAGAAGCGATGCAGACTGAACAAATTTTGTTTGGCAGTGAACCATCTTTCACCTGAAATAAATTTAAAAAAAATTTAATTGTCTCATTATGAGGTATCAATTGTAAAGCACAGAACAAAATAAAAAATAACGATTGACACTCTTGAACTTGTGTAGATTCAAAACCTAAAATGTCCAGGCCAAATAAGGCTTAAAAAATATAGCACGATTTAGTTTTTTAGCCTAATCTTCGAAAAGTGGGTGTTTTGATGGGGGTATGGGTCAAAATGTCTTGTTTGAAAAATGGATTTTCGATTATTTTCGGCGTTATAGGCGAGTTGGGTACCATTTTCCACTAAATTTTGGACGCTGAATCAATTGGAATGAGTCTGGAACTCTCTACACTCTGTTTACCCCATAATCTTGATTTAAGGTAGAATCAACCATTATGCAGCGTTTTACATACGGTAAGGGTTGAGAAGCGTATTTTTCATGTTCGTTTTCGAATTAACTTAATTAAAACATCAGCAGGAATATTTACTTTTTCAATAGCGCATTATTTCAAGTTTTGGAAAAATCAAAATGGGAATTCGAGATTGCAGGGGAATTGCGAGTGAGGGATGTTTAAATTGTGCGTTGGACGTTGCCTCGATTCAGATAGACATATTATCCATGTTAATTATTGAATAATTTACATTCCAGCAAGTTTTCATTTTTTTAAATATATAATATTTTCATATTTTCAAAAAGTGAAAGGAAAAACAAAATATGGCCCAATTCATAATGATTCGAAAACGCTTCATGTCGCCTAATGGGTTCAATCAAATTGAGAGCAGTTCATTCAGATTTGCTATGAGAGACATACGTTTCAGAAATAAATAATGAATGAAATGAATGGGTGATACGTATTTTATAAGACATGAAGCCGAAGTTCATTTTGATTCATTCATTCAGATTCGAAGCGAACATACTGTCCTGTTCGGAGTTGGAACAACGAAGCAATCGAGATTCCCAAGATACATCCAGGCGGATAGGGAGGGGGGTTGGAGGCGGCAAATGAAGAAACCGAGAGGACCACGTCCGAAATCAATAGACTACAGAAGGGAGACTTCGACAGAGCTGTCACCCACCACCCCGTCATTCTACATGTTGAAATAAAGACCTATCTGGATCAATTATATCTTCAAGGAAATGACCACTATCGCACCAAAATGCGCAAGCTTTGCACATTTATTTGACTCTTTGACGTCATTAACGCATTTAGATGGAATATCTGCGATTCACAATATTCTGCTTAGTCAGGATTATTAGTAAAATTTTGTCATCTGTATCATTTGAATCGTGTTCTACTATTCTACCATTGACCAAATCCAGCTTAAGGGTGGGAGAGGGGGCGGCGCACTGGCTCCCGAACCCAAAAGATGTTCATGATAGAAAAAATAGTTGTTTTAATAATTATGGATGGTTACTGAAGTACTCAAGTCATGCTGGGGAAAGCAAGGCTCTGATAACAGGCCCATCGGGAAGTAAATTGATTCCTTGAGAGTGCGCAAAGCTAAAGCAGGCGAAATTTCTAGCAACAAGAAGTGGAATGCGTTATGAGTCTCCAGTGTGGAGGACGTGAGAGAGATTGGAATGACAGTTGGATCTATACTGCTCAGCTTCGGAGGATATGCGCATGGCAGACCGCGGACAATGTATGGCTATCACGCATAATTATTCGGCCATGGCGAAAGGATTGAGATTGAGAGCCATATGATTCGCAAAAGACAGGACTGACTTGACTACACTAAAAACGCTGACTAACAGCAAGTGATTGTTGGGAGGGGTTCCACATTCTTGGTGGTGCCACAATGCTCGCTGGGCGCAAGGCAGAGGGCCTACAAAGGCAAGAACGACTGACCACCTGCCATAGGTGGGACGAGGGTGTGCTCGAGGCTTCTAAAAATAAGCTGGGTTAGAACGGGATTGTTGAGAGTGAGCGGATGGGCAGATGTGTGACGTTGAGAAGCGGTGACGTGCAAGATGGAGTTAGAATCCACTCAAGTGCGGCTGCCTTGTGGCCTTCGAGGTAATGGCTGAGCAAGCACTCGGCCCACTATCGACTCGTTCGATGTCGCCAACGCAAACTACACTGCGAGAAACCATGCAAAGCAAATAAATGAGGGGAATCTCTCGAAACCACAATTTTGAGGTCTTACCTGTATGTCGACACACTGAAATATCTTCTCGCAGAGATCGTCCCTGTTGTTTTCATCAGGAAATATAGGCACGGTACCGTCATCGCTCAGGCACAGTCTGCACAAAATGTTCAAGTTGCCTCGATGAACGGACATTGCTGCGCGGACTCAAGGAAAATTGATGGTGACGAGAAAACTCGAAAAAGTCGGTCACGCAAGCGAAAACCAGTAGGTTCTGTTGAGTCGGGGCTTCGCAACGAGTAGGAATAACCTCGCCTGCGATAACAGTCTTCCCAAGTTGTCTGCAGGTAGATTCCACTTATCGCGTCACCAAAAACACAAAATTCATCAACGCAGCAACACGAATCCGATCCATAATAATTTCTGCAACATTCACCCCGGAGCATCAAAGGCCATCATAATAGAACGAGGACAACTCGACGGCGACACGAACCACGGCCCTCCATTGCTCAACTGCCAGCCATCTTGGGAAGTTGGAGTTCCTTTGAAGGGGCACTGGGGAGGTGGCTCGAGATCCCATCGATTCGACTGCTACAACGCTACTCCCGTGGGGACCATCTGCCTTCAAGCGCTGGACAATTCACAGACCACGACAGGATTTTGAAGAGTTGGAATCACAAATGTCGGTAGCGAATGTCGAAATGTCTCTAGCCAGGGTCACCCAGCCACCCATGAGAAGGCTTGCTGATGAGGCATTCCGGTCATTTTTTGCTTTCTTTCTTGTGGTTTGCAATTAAACTCCCACAAGTCTCTCCAGTCAGCGGCGTAAATAGAGAGATTCTGACTGATTCCCTCCAATCAAAAATTCGTTGTTCAGTCTTCTTCAGAATGAAACTGAGCAGGGCCAGACTGTCTTGAAAAGTAACGAAAGGGGAATCAGAGGTTTTCACGAATTGTATGGGTTTCCATAACATGAGCAGACTTTAAATTGATTTGAATGATTTCTAAAATCCTTCAACGTCGAAGTCCAAGAACCCAGGTGAGACGCTCTGGTCAGTGGCTTGCCATTGATCAAGGACGCAGCCCAAGACGATAGATAGACGATCCGTGGAGCAAGTGAATAAACGAATATTTTAGAGCCGCATTGTTGTTAGATTAGGGAAAATTAGTCTGTCACGTTGGTAGTGAGAGTGGAAAGGAGGTTGTGGTAGTTCTTGTCTTCTCCGCTAGGTCATGTGGTGGTCTCTTTCAAGGTTTATAGATCAACAGGTGGTGACGTAGTGTGAGGTGAAGAAACGAACTCTCCCCCTAAACAAAAAGGCTACGCACGGGAAAGAAAAAAAAAAAAAAAAAATTGAGATGAGCACACGATTGCGCTTTAACTGCACTCAAAGGGGCACATTCCTTTAAATCCCTATGAATAGCACGTTGGCTAATCATTAGAGAGTTATTCAGTACCTATTCAATTGTATCGAAGAAAAAATGATTCTTCCCCCCAAACCTCCATTTTGGTTGAATATTTCTTCAATAATCAACCTGCCTTCATGTAGAAAGTCTATCTCTCCAATTTTTGGTTGGTTATTCCTTGTTTAATCAACCGATGTTTTCATGCAAAAGGTCAACCTCTCCATGGATTTTTGAAATTTTTTGCAACCTTGGTGTGTGGGGTATCATTTTCCACTAAATTTGGACGCGATGAACCAATGTATAATGGGTCCCAGAACAATTGGCACCATTGGAAGAGGTTATGGGTCAAAATGGCTATATTACCCAGTTTGAATGTGTGTTTTCGGGATTTCTGGTACCTAGGCGTGTGGGGTATAATTTTCCACTAAATCTTGGACGAATCATGTAGAAACTCTATCTCTCCAATTTTTGGTGGTTATTCCTTGTTAAATCAACCTATGTTATCATGCAAAAGGTCAACCTCTCCGATGGATTTTTGAGATTTTTTGCAATCTAGGTGTGTGGGGTATCATTGTCCACTAAATTTTGGACCCTGAATCGATTGGAATGGGTCCGGGACTCGCCACACCCACTGTTTTCCCCATGTTGAAGAAATGAATCTCCATGCGCCTGGTCCGAGGTTCAAATTATTTTTTGGGAATTTCAAGGAGTCTAGATCAAAATTGGCAATACCTTATTGCGGAGTGTGTGTCCAAATGTAATGATAAAAATGTAATGTAATGGACAATGTACTTGAGATGGGATGTACAATATACTCGTAACATGCAGAGTTGTCATATAGCCCCAGCCTCGTTCTTTTCTCCTTATTGGAGTAGCGAACAAAGTGCGAAGGGGATTAGGTAGGAATTAACTATTCCATTTTTGAGTCAAGATCCTTGCAAAAACAGGGCTTCAGGATTGAGCTGAGCATTTGCTTGGTGTTCTATTCCTGCAAACAAACGTAGATGTGTAGGTTCTCGATGTAATGGGTAGAGGAATAATAGAATAATTGCGGTTTATCGCGAGACAGTAGAGACTAGGGCAGGCTCCAGTTCGTTAGGAGTAATTCATAACTCGTGTGATCTTGTCATGGGCGACCTCACAACCAATCCCCACCTCCCATTTCGTAGATATGACATCAGTAGTAGGGATGACGTGGAGACTGCACCCTCATTCAGCTCAGTTAGGATACAGGATGTAATGTGAACTTGTACATAAATTACGAGTATATTCAGATTTATCGTCTATTGTGCCCTTGCTCAACCGTTGTTTCTACGAACTCGGGAGAAAATGGTGACCAGTAAAACGTTGAATTCATCGAACAAAATCAGAAACCACTAAAAGTTGCTCCTAGAGGGGAGGTAAACTTGATGAAATACGAGTATAAACAGCAGAATGCCAATTCTGAAGTCCTTCAAACTTAGACCACGTCTTTGTTTACAATTTCTAAAAATTGAATAGCGTTGTGATTTTGGGATAGGAAAAAATTTCAATTTCCCCAAGCTTCTTCCCTTGAGATTTTCACATCAAGCTATAACGCGCCAGTCCACGGCATTCTTCTCTAATTGATTGGAACACCCCCAATTCGTTCGTCAGCAACTATTCCGAGTATTTCTAGAGGTAACTCTTTAGGGGTACTTACCTCACTACCATAAAAAAAATCGCCACATCGGGTTCTCCTCTCTTCTTTTTTTCTTCTTTCGAGTAAGTGTTAATTTAGATATTGTAAAATAAAGATAAAATTTATATATTTTAAGGTCTTTATCTTCGTTTTAGTATGTTCATTTGGTATGAAAAGTATATATAAAAAGTTCTGAGTTGAAAGAATGAGAATGAATACAACTATTTAATAATACACATAACTGACGTATTCCTTGTTAGTTGTCCCTCAGATTTTAATTTATATTTTACTGTTTTATTTTGTCTTTTATTGAATTCGACGCATATATTGTCAAATAGGACGCAAGGTAGGACTTATTTATCCCATGACCCTAGCAACTATTTTTTGCTTATGCTTTTAGAGCAAAGACGAATGTGATGATTATACTGCATGTAATCTGCAGTAAAAAATACGTACTATAAATATTTGAAAGAGAAAAGTAGAGCAAAGATTTGACGAATTCCAAGATTTAAAAAAAAAAAAATCTAACTAACTATTTTTGAATGAGGGAGAGCAAGATATATAGGTTCCAAGGCCAAAACGTGTCTAATATCCTTTGAATTACACTCAACCGCGAGGCGATGATTTTAACCCTCTAAAGTGCAGGTTATTAATCTCTTGCCACGCAATAGCTTCTCCTGCACTAAGGAGTTTGATTAAATCCTCTCACAACGCCTCTTTGAAGCAATAAAATCTCTCGTTTGTGACATCATAGTTTCCACAGGGTACAACGTTTACTATATGCCTATCTACATAACTGTTTTTACTACCCCAGACATCAATAAGATCTGTATGCCCTCCTGAACATGTGCAAAGATTAAAGGTTTCCACCAGAATGTTACTTTAGTACATGCTCAGTAAATGAATTCATTTTTGTACTAGCACGTTTTCAATATCAAGAACATCCCTCTTGCGTTTCGTTATAATGTATGCCGGCACTTACAATTGAATTTTTGGTAGATAAAATCAGTCGAGATAATGATAATGTGTCATTGAGCCAGATGTGTCTGCAAAGTGTTAAGTCTGAAGAGTTCAAATCTGTCCCAAAACTGTTCTGAAAGAACTGTTCTCTGTTGAGTTCTGGAGGATTCAGGGGTTTTCACATCTACTCACGCTGGACTAGCTTACAGCACAGCCAAAAATTATGTTTCGAGAGCAGTAGCTACGCTCATAATGACAAACGAGTGAACATTATCATAAATAAACACAATCTCGAGGTCAAACTAAAAATAATGTAATTGAACAAACTTCATGAAGCTCCCTCATCCAACACGCTTCAAAACACGGGAAAAACTTTATTTGGCACACAAATATTTTACAATAAGTGTATAAGTTACAATTTCACAGCAAAATTTACAATAAAATTTGTATTCAATTAACTCTCCAATGATACATTCTACCTATAATTCGAAACGAGCATTTACACAATGACGAAAATTTGTGTTCCTCGATAAAATAAGTATAGGTTAGTAAGAACTACCTACACGATAATAGGTCTACGTTGTATCTACACATCAATTGCTAATGTATTAAAAACTCATTTTTTATAGGTGTAATATAGGAGTTCATTTATCAGGAACAAAAGTAAACGTACGATCGACAAATTGTATTTAAGGGCGCATTGGAAGCATACAAAGAAGTCTGCTATAATTAAAAAATAAAATTTATTTTCAAGTTTTTAGTTTATATTATCTATGTTGTACAGTAACGAAAATGTACTAAGGGAGTATACGAGTTTCAAGGTCCACCTAAGAAATGTTTTTCTTGTTTAACACCGCTTTGCCTACGGAATAACGAGTGAATAATCTGACGTAAGAATCAAAGGTATATCAACCCGGCTACTAAACTCAGATTAGGCGAAGGAAAACAATATAACAGATAGAATTCTGCTCAGGTGTCTAAGGGAAAATGGTGTTTTTAAATCATGAACTCTCCACAACATTCATTCGGTGTGCTCAAAATTGTCAATTTATTTGGGGAAAATAAACAAAAAGAATTTCAGCCGAATAACTTTTAATTTCTTCTCTTTTCTTAAGTTTGTCCGGGGTCTTTACCTGTAGCGTGCACAGGGGTAAAGGGAGTGGAAGCTGGAATATTTGCAAAGATCCGAGTCGAATTCTGATGGTGTGTTTCCTGCGAACAAATAACGATCAGACATTCAGGCAATTTTAGCAGCACGTGTCAAAAGTCAAATGATAGCTATCAGAATGAGAACAAATCCTCAAAATCAGAATGCAACATGTTTCGCCCAATTCAGAAAAGCCAAGGAACTAAAACTGGTTTGTTACCAACACTCCGTCATTTGGTTGGTTATTCCTTGAATAATCAACTAGTTTTCATGATAATGGTCAACCTCTCCGATTCGGCTCAAAATTTTTTTCTGGACGTTTCATGATGCCTGATCAAAAAAGGTCAGTCCGTCCGCCGTCCGCCGTCCGCCGTCCGCCGTACGCCGTCCATTGTCCACGCCGTTTTTGGTAGTAGAAAATGTTCTAAAAATCTGAAATTTGGGTCAGGGTGTTCCCAGCCGAGATGGGTCCTCGAAACTTTTCAGCCCGATGCGACCAAATTTGGAGGGGGTAGGGGTCAAAATGTTGTTTTTGAAAAATGGATTTTCGAGATTTTGGTGATTTAGGCGAGTGGGGTGTCATTTTCCACAAATTTTGGACGCTGAATCCATAAATGGGTCCCAGAACAATTGGCACCCACTGGAAGAAGTAATGGGTCAAATTGGGTATTTATTACCCATTGGGTGACTTCAGCCGAATAGACAAACAAAACACATCGTCATATCCTGTTGTTTATAACCAGCTGTTAAACTTAGCAACCAATTTTGAGCAGTTGCCTACAATTCTTTTTACTGTCCGAGCTTTTATTCGTACCATTCAATTCAATTAATACAATTATTAAGCCTTCAAGTACCTACGTTTTCTCAATATATATAGTAATAGTGTCGAAGTGCCCCATAGATACACCCATCTTGAATATGTGTTTTCGGGATTTCTGCTACCTAGGGTGTGGGGTATAGTTTCCCACTAAATTTTGGACGCTGAATTCAATTAAATGGGTCCCAGAACAATTGGCACCCATGGAAGAAGTAATGGGTCAAAATGGGTATGTATCCACCCATTTGGTAGTGTGTCAGGATCTGGTACCGGGCGTGTGGGGTATCATTTTCCACTAAATTTTGGACCCTGAATCGATTGGAATGGGTCTGGGACCCGCCACACCCACTGTTTCCCCCATTCGAGGAATAACCAACCCGTGTGTAAGAATTGCAGCGTTTTTGAATATAAGTTCATTTCTTCAATTGTTTCTACTCAGTAAATAAAGCTGAATAATTTTAGAAAATGACTCACCTGCTCTTTTGCCGTATCTGCTCCCCATGTAAAACCTGTCAGCCCTTTGTTTTACCATTTTCTTCATACCGTCCGATCCTCGCCGGTTGTAGCGGCTCCCCGTCCAAAAAATGCTGCTCCTCGTCTCTCTAACTGCACGTAAAAAGAGTAAATCTATTGTTATAATGAGGAATAATTGACCACCACGAAAACATGCATACCTTTGTAATACATTCTTTGAATATTAGGTGAGAATGAAAAGTTTCTGCGAGATTGCAGTTGTATGCTTACGAGAATTCCCTAACGAAGCAGCTAATCAGTTGCATTCGGTTTTGATATGATAAAAGTAACTTGTACAACTACGTTAACACTTCAATCACAATGAATTCATAAACCTGCTCTCTAATTGCTATGCTTCATCAAAACTGAGGATCCATTTCAAGTTTCCTACCTTCTAAGATTATTTTATTATTGTCTCAAGTCATTCTGGGCCTGGTTCCCAGCCAAATATCCAACCGGCAATAACGGTCCGAGAATGAGAGAGAACATTTCTGCAGCTCAATTCATATAATTATTTATTATTCAGCCTACAAAGTAAAACTGATCAGTGATCGGTAAAAGTGTTCACTAACCAGAACCTGCCTCTACATTTCTTCGTTCATGTGTCACTCAAAATAGGATGAAATCGGAGGCAAGAAAGAGTTGAAAGGAATGAATTTCACATGTGCACCGTGAAAGGAATGCTATACTACTACCCTTTCGTTCATAGAATGGAAACAGGTATATCGATGAAGCTTGTTACAGCGAAGGGCGTTTTTTCTCCTAACAAAGGTATAAATCAGAATGGTTTCCATTTTCTCTCCCACCTAACTTTTTGTGTTGCTGTTTTGTCAGTTTAAATGTGGGGTTCAATTTGATCTCAAAGTTGTTATTTTTCTCCAATTTTTTGAAAATGGCTGATTGTTTGGATATGCTGTTATTTGGATTATGAATTGAAGTCTCCGACTTGATACGACAAACTACTAAAAATTGTAATAACTCTGCAGTCAAATATCGTACATACTTGGAATTGGAAGCGATTCGCTCGCGAAGATGGCTTTGGGTGCCTGATATGAGTCCGACTTGAAACCTTCACTCGACCCGACGATGATTAGTAGACCCAACAGTCCTTGTGAAATCCACATTCTGGAACATAATACACGACTTCGAATTAGTTATTGTTTAAAACCATTTATTCCAAACGACCTATGGAGTGAGTAAAGTGAACAAAATCATCATCTAGTACTGGAAGAACATCAATCATGTGACCACACAACATACGTAACCAATTGTGAAGAAAAACGCGCGGAAAATCGATTGAAAAAAAGAAGCAATTTACCGTATGGGTCTGGATGGACAAAAATAGGATTTAATGCAGAAAAAGTAAAATTTAGAAGTGTCAATTATTTATGCAGCGAGTTTCAAGCAGTTCAAGGAGAATGGTGAGTAAGTGCCATTTATTGCACTCAGCGTGAGAAAATCCAGCGTCGAAATTTCATTTCGTAACTATATTGGGGTAACAAGCTCGGTTTACCTTGAAACCCGCGTTTTTCCATACCTCAATTTCTATATCGAATCATTATATTACAATTTTTCGTATTGCATCGTTGGAAAGTTCTTGAAGTAAAGAAAAGAAAAATCCAATGGAAAAAAGGAAAGAGAGATAAGCTATTGCGCTATTGCAATTTTAGCTCCAGCACGTTCCACATCTAATGGACCGTGTGAACAAAAGTTTCTCCACCCTTAAAAAGAAGATATTCTGTACGGAGGAAAAACATACAGTGAAAAAAAGAAGGGGAGAATGGTAAGGCTATACTGTTGAGCCAACTGTTGTTAACAATGATTCATTCTTCTTAATTAGAAAAAGGGGCTCTTCATTTTTCGTTTTTTTCATTTAAAACCCACAACACACCCTGTGGAGCTATCTAAATTGAAAGCGCGATGTGTGATGACCGCATTTACGCTAAGCTTCGCAAAGGGTTTAGAACAGGTGGATAGGTGGATGAATAAGCGGTGATTTTATTCGACCCTGTTGATTTATGCTCAATGGGATACGCTCATCAGCAGGTCCTTCAAGTTAACGGAGCCCACCCACCCATATCTGATTGTAGTCTTTTTCCTTCAAATGGAGTATGATCTTCCCTGTGCGAAAATGTCTACAAGTCTCCCGTCTAAGGGCTGGAAATGGCAAAAAAACCTTTTGACGGGTGTAATCCTTCTGCATAAGTTATACACTGTCAAAGAAGACAATCGAACAGGGTTCCGCTGAAGCATTAAAAACGGCCTGTGGATGAAAATAAAAAAATCTTAAGCGACTATTTCCTCTCAGCGTGGTTGTTTTTGCTCAAATAAATTAAGAAAAAATGAGGCAGAGTGAAGGTAGTGGCTCTGATCCGACGAAAGGCCAAAAGTATGTTAATATAGAGCGCGGATTGAGGAGGTACCTACTTCATAAAATATTCTTTCGTTTCTCCTCAGAGCAGTAGTTCAGTCCTATACGGTTGATATGGAGTCAGCATTGCATACAAAATTGGCTTTAGTCTTTTGAATTCTCATTCAGTTTACCAAAAGAGATTCCACTATGAAGGCCGAAACAATGGAGAGTCCCCATGGGTACGCACAGTTTTGAAACTGCACCTCCGGGAGACGGCTGGTCATGTAAATCCCATTTTCCAGTTTGCGGAATCGTAACACGACATTTTTAGTGCACCATAGCTAAGGGATAGCCATGTCACAGAGGTCGTGATGCCCGATTTCGCGCCAGGTCGATATAATGACAGAAAATAGCAGTACAGGCGTTTAATTCCTGGATTAAAAGAGAGGAAGAGAAACATCCGAGAGTATAACGCGATCTCACATTTGATCGCAATCTCTCGTTTCATCGAAATTGTCAAAGTTATGGGGGTATTTCGTTCAAATTGTAACAGTCACCTAATTCATTTTTCACGATGGTGAACGAGGAGATTATTTTTATTTCTCTCGGCACTTCATTTGGCGAATTTGAGCTGCATTTCAGAGCAAATAAATCCGAAGCGCAGTGGTTTGATAAATTGGTAAAACGATCAAGACGACATTTCAAGGTCGAATCTATTAAATGTCCCTCATCTAGAAGTACCTAATCGGAAATGACTAAATCCGGCCTACTTGAATGATAAAATGTAAGATCATCACAACGCGCGCATTTTTTTCTTTTGAATATAAAAGAGGTACAAATGTGAAAATATAATAATGAATCTAGACCAATATGATACAAGAATGGTAGAAATAACCATGAGACAATATGAAACAATGATTTCAAGACATAATTTCTGGTGCAGCGTTATCTAACGACTCAAGTGGAGGAATGTGCTGAGAATGCAGCTTGTGAGCCTTCCACCTTTGATCGAGCTTACAAACCAGAATGAAGGGTGGGGCGAACACTCAGTTTAATAAGCGACCATCAAGCGCTTTGCTCTCCAGACGTCTATTTGTAAAAATCACAGCCTGGATTTGAGAAGGGGACCCTTTCCTTGGCTGCTGAAGCGGTGAAGAGGGAGCACGAAGTTTTCTTCGCTTTTTAAAAATGCACCTGGAGTTTGGAGTCTGACTATGAGTTATGAAGACTCTTTCCACAAAAGCTTCTCGCCACTTTTAAATCGTCCAATGAGAAAGTTTAGAACCCTCGTGAGACTCTTGAAAAGAAGACAGAAGAGTCCAGGGTGAGTTTTATTCACCTCCACTTAGCCACGTACATGCTTACATCCGTGTCTGATATCGGGGTTTATTTTGTTTTCTCGTGAGGCAAAAACGTTTTCGACCAAAACGTTTGTTTTCCCAAAGGTATTGGACAGGTCTAAATCGACGGTAACCTCTCATGAAAAGAAGTCTCAAGCGGGTCTCATACCTACTTACTTGCTTGAGTTTCTGCTATCGCGTATATATTGTATGCGTTTAATACGAGAGCGGAACCTTTAGAGATCTCCCTTCGTATTTACGTTCGTGTTTGAAAATTCGGAAATTATGGTTTGTGTGAGAAATCACTTAGGTTGTATAATTCAATAGATAAGGAGGACTATGATAAATCCACAGCCATTTTGATTTCAGTGGTACCCATTCTATTTACAGTTACACAATTTTCTTCACGATGTCCATGTTTGTCGTGATGAGACAATTTTTTTTAGATCTAGAAATGCCTAATATCTGGCATCAACGAAATCATACCAACAAATTCAGGAGCGGCTGGTCAATAGCTAGTCATACTGGAACAATGGACCAGACAAGTTTTTTTCCTATTCTATTCATAACTGTCTTCCGGAAAAAGAAGAAAAATTGAGTTGGTGAAAAGGTTGTGGGTACATATCGTCGTCACTGTACCTTGAGGACAAATAAAAATCATCAAAACATCATGAAATAGATGTACGGGGGTCCCGAGCGTTTTTTATATAACCATTTCCAGACAAGCATTGGGATGAGAATACCACACAAGGTCTTACAAGTAACGGCATGAAAGGGCCACATACAAAAAAGACGGTCGTGAAAAACATTAGCGTGGTACAATGTGCTTATCAGAATACATCTTTGGACTCAGTTCATGAATTTTGAAACGTTACTGCTCTTCGACATGAGAAGTCTCCATTAACGTTTTCTCATCTCACCCTCAATTCATGTCGTCATCCCATTGTTACTTCTTGAAAAGCGGCCTATTTAAGCACCAATACTTGCTTGTATTGTTTGTTCGCCTCTTCAGTACAAACAATCGTTAACAATCCTAGAGAACTCTGATAACTGGCTTAGGGGCTCATCTATCCATGCCACAAGGCAATCGTGGCCTTGTGCCCTTGTTATTCTTTATGCCCATGAGAAAATGGGAAAAGTTTTATAAGAATTCGGGAGCCGGTATGAAAGTAGTTATTGCAGTGTTTCCTCATTGTGTGCTACTAAAGTGAAAAAGCTGCTTGTTTTTGCTAATAGAAAATTTTCTAAAAATCTAAAATGTTCATCAGGGACCTCTTTTCTGCTCTAGTTCGTCATCAACACTTTTCGGTTTTACCGGCCCTAATTCTACCGTAAGGATTCGGTGGAAATAGGTTCGGATTCTTGGAATTGCTACCCCCCAGTTCACCCTATGAATTCTTCATCTACCCTTTTGCATGTCCAAATGCGTCGCTATCCGGAACTATTCTCTATTAACCTAAATATTCAGTTTCTTTCTTCGCCTCAAATTTCACCTAAGCTCTTGAAATGTGGAGATTTCTTCGCACCTCCCTCATCCGATCTCCTCATCTGATAACACCCACCCGAGATGGAAGGCCTCGTGAAATATTCAAAAGCGAAGTTTACGCTTCTCTGAAAGAGTCGACTTGAATGCCCTGTATAATGTCATCTATTTATGCAGATGCTGTGGGGTTGGATCTCTGATTAGTTGCAAACAATATTGTTGTCCCATTTTCGTTTTCTCGCGGGGTTACTCGAGATTTCAGTTTACTGTAGAGAAAATTCTACGAAGTCTCGAAAAATGGAATCGTGTTGCTATGCCAAAGAGTTTGCTTTGCATATTGAACTTCTACTCTATTTTCGATCGCCGGAGTATCGCAACTATCATCATGTTGCTTCAACCCCTTTTCAAGCGGCTAAACCGTCACTTTCGTAATGCGCTAGCCATCGTCTCATATTGTGCTCAGAGCGAAGCACCATTGAGATTCACTATCATAACCGCTCGCTGAGGTTGATCTAGTAAGTTCGAAGGTTGCCTTGCCGAGATTACGAGGCATATGGATATTTTCTGGTAAAGTATTTGTAAACTAAATAAGCTCTTTGCCTGCTGTAAATGGTTCTCCCTCCAGAAATCGAGAAAAGGGCGAGTCAGGGTTCCTTGACCCCTCGCCGTTCTAACCTCATTCGTCCTTTCCTCTGGCTTATGGAAGGGACCTTGGGTTGAACCCACAGTATTTCAATACAACCTGCAATTTTAGGATGATAATTAGGGAGGGAATACCTTGAATCTGTTGATAAGTGTCTATAAAGTATGACAGATGTACAATCAGTAAAGAACTCATCTTTATAATAAATGTATAGATAAAAATGACCGCTCAAAATGGCGCCTTACCACTGATGGGCTCAACTGGGCGGCAATTATGTGTTTGTACACAATTGTACATACCTCTGCTGTGCACGCTTTCAAAAAATGCAAAAAAAAAGTTTTCTCTACTACTGTTAAGTATAGCTGTTGTTAGACGTGTAAAGACCACGAACACATATTATATCCACTTCGAGAAGTCGTGAAAGTACTGCTCCGTGATGAACAAAATGATTCTTTTCCAAAATTTTCTTTCCAAACGTCAGACTTTTACTCTTCTTAGTTGAAGAATCATGACGACAATCCTTGAATATTTCCTAAACGAATAATTTGGGTAAAGTTGAGTTCTGCTACTTTGAAGTGCCTACGTTTTCGTGTTGTTATTAATGCGTTAGTTCATAAAGAGCCGTGTGTGAAGAAGAATTTACTTAAACAGACTCCAGTTCATTCCCTAAAAGCACAGCTTGCAGCAGTTTTTCCTGGACAATTTAATAGAATTGGAAATTTTGGCTCGGTGAAAATCATGAAACCATTCACGCTGATGTCAAGTCCACCTTCAACAGAATGATCATTACCGAGACCTCAACTTCTGCCGCTGCGGAGATAAGAGACTTCTTGGATCGATAGTTCATCCGATAGTGGGTAGGGTGCTAATGACGAAGGAGGGAAGTCTGTACATATGATTAAAATACTTTCTAGTATTTGCCTATTTCCTATATTGCTATACAAGTCTGTTGAAGGTTTGAGTCCATAGTCTCCACCTAGGCTTAAAACGTCCCTTCCATCTGATTAACTGTTTTGTGGCCACTCTCAACCGCAAGTGAGGCGGCAGGTATCTTGAAATGCCATTTGAAACAAATCCTTGATAGCATCTTTGCCGTCTTGTGCCTAGAGGCAGGGGCGGGGCGGAACAACCTGTTTCGGGGCGGAACAACCGGAGCGGAACAACCCCAGCGAAACAACCTGTTTCGGGGCGGAACAACCGAAGCGGAACATCGAAGCGAAACAACCGACGCGAAGCAAATCAACCCCTTGTGAAGCCGGTGTTGTGAACGTGACCTGAGGGAACAAGTGTATCGTGGTTCCTTCAGGGTGAGAATTCGGGAATTGGGAGATCAGCCAATTCCTCTCCCGTAACAGTGGGCCCTTATACGAACTGAAAATCCCCCGTCGGACCCGAGTGTTGATTCGTTCGCGCCCGATTCAACGGCCAATAGTCCAGGTTCCCCACGCACCGCCAGTCGTCGGACCTCCGTCGGAAAGAGCCTCGCCTCCTCCGGCCTGGACGGCGTTCCCCTGACCGAAGCCGAGCAGCGAAGAGAACATCACCCTGTTGTCTCCATCCCAAGAAGTTGGTACACGTAAGTGGCGAAATAACTCTGTCTCGTACCCTCGCGACGCGAAAGTCGAACTCTCTAAATCTGGCCCAAGCCCTGACGTTTAGTCTCCAGAAAGCTGATCATAGAGTTGTAGATTGTGACCGTATTATTTAGCATTTCGTCTGTCGTGCGTTAGGAAAAGAGAAAGGAATTAGGGGAGGACGCTAACAAATCACTTTCATTTTACCGTTCTGTTAAATCAAACATTCCTGAGCCTTCAGCTATCCCGTAAATTCATTTGGCCCTCAGCCCTTCACTTTTGCCTACTCAATAATTAGTTTACGTAATAGTCAATATCCTTCTCGGCCGAGACATTCCGTATTTTATATTTCTGTCAATTGCGCTTATTATAAGTCAATATTGAATCCTTGTCTTTTCAATCACGAAACCCCATTCCTCAGAGCTTGGTAAATTCAGGTGTACTTGGCGTCCATGACCGACCATTGCAGACATTCCGGACGGTAAGTGAAAGTCTTTAATTTCCCACTAATTATTCGCCTAGGTCTATTTTTGGATCCGGTATGGGTGAACATCAGTAAGTTAGCATCAAGAGCATTGTGGTAGGTGGTTGCTCTGGCCTCGTTTTGAGAATTACAATAATATTAAAGTCTACGAACTATATGACGCTCAGTAGAAAAAAAGTATTCAATGAGGCGCAATCCAAATTGCGCTTGCGCTCTTACAGTAATCAAATTCGTATTCCTTTGTAACTTTTAGGTATGACGTTCATATTACTTTACAAAAACTTTCCATTTGTGGTTGGTTATTTCTTGAATAATCAATCTATGTTTTCTCGACACGAAGGGTTCACCACCTCTGATCGGTCCCAAAACTTTTTTTCTAGACGCTTCATGATGTCTTCAACAATCATGGAAAATGATACCCCACCCGCCTCGATCGCCAAAAATTAAAAAAAATCCATCGTTCAAAAAACGTATTGTGACCCTACTTTACCGAAATTTGGTCCGATCAAGCTTAAACCATTTTGAGGAACTAGTAAAGCCGGAAACAGGTCCTTTGCCAAAACTCCAGAAGCGGCATTCACCAATTCGGCGATCTAGGCTCTGGAGGTGGGTATGGGTCAAGATGGATACCCCCATTGTACACTCCATCCTGCTATATGGGGCAGAAGTGTGGGCGGACGCTCTGAATGTCAAATGCCACCAAAAACGGATGCTCACGGTGCAAAGAAGAGGGGCGCTTCGCATAGTGAGCGCCTATAAGACAGTATCGGAACCAGCCGTGCTCCTCCTAGCGGGAGTGATACCAATACATCTGCTTGCAAGGGAGAGGAAAAGGATGTACGAGCGACGGGAAGAGGAGCCACGGCCTCAATTAGCCAAACAAGAGCGGGAACACACACTCGACTCCTGGCAGGAAATCTGGGAGACAGAAACAAGAGGAAGATGGACGGCTCGACTGGTGCCCAATATACGTCCCTGGCTAGAGAGGAAACACGGTGAAGTTAACTATCATATAACGCAGTTCCTCTCGGGTCACGGGATGTTCTATCAGTATCTCCATAGGATGCGTATTGTGGAATCTCCAGGTTGCTTACATTGCACCAACGAAGAGGACAGCGTTCAACAAAAATTCTTCGAATGCGAGAGGTGGGAGAGAGAGCGATGGCAAATTGCAAGGGAGCTAGAAATGACCAGCCCTCCCACCCCCGAGGATATGATGACCAGGATGCTCGAAAGCCAGTCAAAGTGGAATGCCGTGGCAGGGTACATCCGGAACATCCTGGAAGGCAAGCTCGTCGAGGAAAGGGCCCGGCAACGGGAGCTTCAGGCAAACGGGACCAGCTAGCAGGCAGAAATCGGAACCCAGCCTGAAGTAATGTGTCAAACAGTTCCGGGCTGGGCCCCAACGTGGGAAAAGGGGGTGAGGTTTTTAGTGGGTAAAAATCTCCACATACCCGGGTCTTTGGTTGCGGTCCCCCCCGATATCCTATGAAAATTTTCCTCACCTTCCTCCGAAAAAAAAAAAAAAAAAAAAAAAAAAAAGATGGATACCCCCCTACATAACTCGAATGTGAGTTTTTGGAGTACATAGACGCGTAAGGTATAATTTTCCACTGAATGTTGGACGCTGAATTTATTGGAATGAGTCCAGGACACTAAACTCATAGCTTTCCCCATGCTCCAGTTCCAAACGTAACCTCAAATCCCGAAAACCCATATCCGAGATCAGTTTCAACTACCTCCTAGCAACAATAATGAATCCGTTCGGATGTGGTGTCGGGTACCTAGGCATGTGGGGTATCACTTTTTCACTGAATGTTTGATGCTGAGTCGATTAGATTGAGTACGAGCACTCCACCCTACTGTTTTCCTCATTTTCCTCCTGCTCTGGTCCAAGGAATAACCAACCCCAGTGAAAGAATATTGAAGCGTTTATTATTATTTTTTTTTTTTTTTTACACAGAAGATCTTTATCACTACCTCAATTTCCCAGAGGGTTTTTTTTTTTTTTTTTTTTTTTTTTTTTTTGACGCGGATTGTTTGTGTTGTGTTTCTCATTCTTCTCTGAGCCGATGCCTCACTTTTAGAAAAAAACTTAATCGGAGCGTCAAATTAACCGGGGGCCAAAAGCATAAACATGCAATCGGCTTAACCAAATTATTTCGTTTACAGCTCGGGCTAAGAAGTCAAAGTAATGGTGGCATAATGGAACGCCAGTAACCTTCTTTGATTCATTTTTAAAGAATAATGTCTGATCTTCAAGGGCAAATATGGGAAATACTGTTCAAACTTCAGATCAAGCGATCAATGAGATAAGTGTTGCAGTGTAAGTCAGTACACGTCATGTATGAAATTCTTGGTTGTCCTCTTGCGAGCAAACACGAGTGTCCGAAGATCTTAGAGGTAGCAAAGATGGCAGGACTCCGGTAATATCTTTTATACGAAATCTTCGAATCCCAAATTCAGTGCAAAACGGCACAGAACATATGAATGACCATCTAATTAACAAACTTCCAGGCAACGCTGTTGAATGAGCGAACCCACAATCTGAAGAGAGCGCAATAACTCACCTTTAGCTTTTTTTTAAAGTTTGTTTGGAGGTTGCTATGGTAAAATGAACGGGAGATTGAAATTAACGAGTGTACAGATGAAAGACCCAATGAACCTTATTCCGGATTCCTTTCAGCGTTCGTTTGAGCTGCCTATAAAGGAAACTCAAAAGAGGAATGAATGTAGCATCTGCTGTACTCGTAGCTGACGGAGATTAAAGGTTTCGAGCTCTCAGCAGCTAGACTTTGACAATACAAAGTAAGTAGTGGTTTGGAGCATTGTGTGGTGACCAGTTCATTACCATTCAATCGCCTCAAATATAGGTAGCCTGACAATGCAAGCCTAGGTGGTGAAATGGTGAGAGTAAGTAACTAAAATAACCCAATTATCTCTTTCCGCACAAAAGTCGAGAGAGAGATGATTTCCAATTCAAATTAGAATATTCTCAAATTGGGTATACGCATTTCAATTATAGAAGATGTGCAAAAATCTCGTCGTTGGATTGGTATGCTTTAAATCATTAAAAAAACTTAAACTTTTATGCTTATTTGGGAACCGTCGAAAACTTGGAATGCGCAGCAGATTTTAATTTTAGCGATAAATCGCATTCATTGATTGAAAATTGATACATTTGTGAAAAATAATAAATTCTAAGGCAAAAATAAATCTCGACTTCCTAGGGTTTGAAAATGATAGACGTGAATCCCCAGGAGGTGGCTCATCAAGAAATCTAGGTATCTCTCAAGCTGTAGGTACTCCATGGCACCATGGAATAGACTTATTTAACTCAATCGTCGTCTTTCACGAAGACAGCTCTGATAATGAAGTTTGAAGTAGAGGCCCGAAATACAAAAACTAACTTGTTGAGAGACATTAGGTCGATAAGCTTGCGGGCCATTTAACGCATGAAACTGTAATTTGATCGCATCCTTCACGGTGAAAATCTTTCCGGTGTTTGCAACAGCGTAAGGGAAAAATGCGTGGAAGGGAAGGGCGGGGTCGATAGCTAATAAGCCGGGACGTGACATGAGATCGTGAAATGGTTACCAAGGGTCTCGAGTAGTGAGGTGGGCGGACTTCTTGGGGAGGTTGCTTCGAGGTTACAACCCCTGATTACAAGGCAGAAGGTTAAGTGGCTAATCTGGACTATGTGCCATCTTCTAACGTTGTTTCGTCTTTGCCGTTGTTTGGCGCCTTTGCTGCTCTCGTTAATTTAGAGCGCAAACAACTTTCTGATCGCATGCTATTTATCAATCTCATTTGTTAATTCCTGAGATCAATTTATATAATCATGACCAAGATCATGAAAGATCGACCATCTCCGATCGGCCCCAAAATATTTTTCTGGATTTTCATGACGTCTAGAACAAAATCACGGGGTTGGTTATTCCTCAGACCAGAGGTATGGAGAAAATGGGGGAAAACAGTGTCCCGGACCCATTCCAATCGATCAGAGTCCAACAATTAGTGGTAAATGACACCCCACACGCTTAGGTACCACAATTCGAAACGCACTTTTGAAATAAGTAGGTAAACACTTACTTTGACACAAAAACTTTTCCGGTGGGCGTCAATCGCTCTGGGACCAGTCCCATTGGAATCAGCGTTCAATATTTAGTCAAAAATGATATACTCGTCGAATTGGTCGATCGGGATCCAAAATGTTCACAAAAAATGAATTTTCGATATTTTCACCAATCATGGCTTGTGGGGTATCATTAACCACTGAATTTGGATGCTGAATCGATTGGAATTAGTCCAGGACACCTCACACTCACTGCTTTTCTCCATTTTTTTTCCATATTGTAGTCCACAGCTTCCACAAGGGTATCATGTCCAATATTGATAATAAAGTAACAATGAGAAAAAAGTGAAGCCAGACAAAATTCTATGGAAGTGGCTAGCAACTGGGAATATAGGGGTATTTAACCTCTGCTCAATATACGAGTGATGAGAGCAGGGTTGATTGAAATATTGTTGACAAAAGAGTTTGAACGAAATCAAGTTCCAGGAAGTGAAGGGGTGACCAAAAATATTGTGACTCCAACCTTGTGGCTCTCCTCAAAATGCAAGTCCTTCTGAGAACTGACACCACCATGTGAACCTTCCCCCTCCACCATCCAAATGTGGGATGCAGGTGCATGGAAAGTGGAAACTTCCAAACTTCCTTCAGTCTTCTTCCTGTTGCTGTGCATGGAATCAAATAACCCTGTTTTCCCCCATTCTTCTGCCTCATTTCGCAATTGGCAGATTTTAGTGCGTGTTCGGTACAAACTATAAGAATGTAGGTTTTAGAATCGTTTCTAGCTCAGTGCCCAAATCTGTTCAAGTGAAAAAGGTGCCTCAGTTCTGGTCATCATTTGAGGAAGATTGCCTTCAGTAGTGAGATTGATGAAGAGTTTTCAGGTAAGATGGTAATTTTGTCTTTTGCAAATAGATACTTGGTACTTATGCACTGTTGGGGGCCCCTGTCACGGCGCCCTAATATATCGATAGTCTTGATAGTCGTCAAGCGAGATAATCGATAGTTTTGTGACGTCACAATAAACGCATCAAAAAGTCACTGCCCAAGTAAATGCGCAGTCATGCATGACAATCCATATTCACAAAAATACACAATTTAAAAACATATACGCTATAATTACGTCATAAATGCGTAATGATCACCGCCCGGGACAGACCTGCCATCTCTTATCATGACCGTAACATCGATACAGTGATCTCGAAGTCGATATTTAG
This sequence comes from Cyrtorhinus lividipennis, assembly GCA_019603395.1. Taxonomy (NCBI): domain Eukaryota; kingdom Metazoa; phylum Arthropoda; class Insecta; order Hemiptera; family Miridae; genus Cyrtorhinus; species Cyrtorhinus lividipennis. The sequence continues at coordinate 23,771,013 of CM034000.1, read as the reverse complement.
ACGCCTTATCAAGCGTGTTATCCAGGGGCCCCCTACAGTGCATTTCAACCGGATCCTTGAGTCTCTCAGAATGTTGAACATAAGAGCTCCATTGTTCAAACAGATTTGAACTGTCCACGGAACTTCATGCAAAATATTTTAGGAAGGAAAGGAAATTCGTGCAACCAATTTGTTAACACCCAGGAAGCTTGGAAAGCTTTGTATTTCGACCAGGCGGTTCACTTTTTTGTCTGAAATACTTTTGGAATGAAAGAAAAATGGAGTTGAGTACAACTAAACATGGTTCCTGGGGTAGGATACTCCAAAGTATTAGGTATTAGTATCCGTTTAAATAGATTCGGTGGTCGAAACTTACAAGGATATTGGTGCACCCACTCGTCTAGTTCGTTAAAAATTCCCGGAAAATCGACTTTCAAGAAAAATACATGTATAACAAGGAATAACCAACCATTGAGGAAGAATTTGCAGCATTTTCCTTCTATTTTTACTATTGAGTTCCGGATCAGGAATGCTGCTTACATCATATTGATAGCAGTCGTTGGTTTTGAGTTACACACACATTTTTTTTGTGTTTCTGTTATTTTTGGGGGGCAGAAAAAATTTTGAATGGTAACCCCAAGATTAAAATGTTTACGCTGAGTTTACCGCTGATTCAGATTGTTTTAAAATTCCTAAATGTGCAATAGAATAAAAGCTCCCCGCTTCATTAGTTGCTATAGCCAATGAGCGGTGCAAAAAATTTTCAGAAATAGAAGGGTTACTGACGAAATTCCTCTCTAGTCTGCGGCCACCATACGGTAAATAGCGACGATTCAGAATGGTCGATCAACTATAAAAGAAACCGGCAGATCATCAGTTTACTAGACGAGTGGCAAGGGGATGGCAACTATGCTGAATGACTATATTGCTTATTCCCTTCTAAAAAAAAAAAAAAAAAAAAAAAAAAAATTGAGGGTTTTAGCAATGAATTCCCTCTTTCGGCGATGAGTAGGTATGTTGAACTATTAGGTTCCTTAACAGTACACATCGATCTGAATTTCTCTTGCCACTCAATGTTATGTTGTCTGTTAGCGTAAGAAGAATAGTGACTCACTAGGGTAACTTTACTTCACGTTGCTCCAGGAACCGAGTATTGGCCCCTGTGGAGTAGAACCCACTGAAAAAGGAAATTGAAACCTAAGCGTTGTTCGATAGCAATCCTTTCCTACACCATCAATGTTGAATGAGTAGGTGATTGTATCTTCATTCTCATTGTTGATCTCACATTTAGACCAATTACTTCCCGTATTTCTCCACTTGGAAAAAATAAAAATAAAAAATTATAAAATAGTTTTAATGTTTAGCCGAAGGGTAGGTAGGGCAAGCCTCCTATTCCGTTTTCAAGATTTCAGCTCCGGAACTTGACCCAGCGAGAGGAGACTAAACGCTGGCTTGTTGTAATTTAGAACCCTTAATGACTCTAAATGCTCACTTCAACTGCCCGGCGCATTTACATTTCAAAACCATCCCTTTCTTCACTTTTCCGGTTCATTCATGTACGACAAACGATTCTCCAGTCTACAACTAGGACTAACTCTACCGAAAGTGATGCAGGTCTATTAAAAGTGGAGGGACCTCAAATGAATCATCGTTCTCAGGACGGCTATTATAGGATAGCAATTTGGCACCGTCGATTGATGTGTAAAAGGAAACGTTTTTATATATTCGCTGTGGTGCAGCGACAAACAACTCGCTGACTAGTGTTTTCTGATAACTGTGTCAACATGCCTGATAAGTCATTCAGTAATAAACGACCTAATGGAGAAACATGAAAACATGAAAAATGAAAGTGAGAAAATAATTCTTCCCTTTTATTGAATTTGAATGATGCAATGACCAGAATGAAAAATTCGATCGTCATTTGTACCGTCTTCGTGTCTGACCGGATATTAAAGACACACCTACACACCCTTGTAATTCACAGCATTAATACTCGTAAATTCTACCCTACTTGACAGCAGTAGACCCCAGCTCAAGAGTTGTAGTAAAAGTTTTCGATTTGGTGCTTGCCAACGAGGTTTCCGGACCAAATCATTTATATCAGAGTGGAACCAGAGGTCAGTGTTAGTATACGTAGAAGAGTTTCTCATATGACAAATGGCGGTACCTCTTAGATATACCAGAACGAGCCGTGGGACTCCGGTAGCCGAAAAAGGATGAAAACGAAGGCGTTGATTTCCGAAAAAAAATCTGTGCCTTGAGATGGATTTTGGATATAAATATTTTTTCAGGAAGGTTTTTCGAATTATTTTGTTCTCAGATGTCGTAATAGTGAAACATCCAAGATGGACAACTTTATACTCCAGAATGAGTCGTACCAAGATTAGTTTTCTCGTCCGCTCGAATTTTTCGTACATTTGCCCTTTCTGCTTGATAGAATGGAGGGCATGTCCTTTAATCGTGAGCGCATCTCGTCGTTCGAGTATTTCGCGTTTGAACTGCATTTGCAAGACTAACTTCACTTTAATTAGGATCACCGAGTAAATGATAGGCATCCAACCATCCGATGGTGAATTATAATGAAATGGCATTACCACGATACAGTTCAATTTACCAGTTAATTTGCTATGCTTCGTTTCATCTAGAGCCGTTCCAGGGTGAACTCCAGAGCAATACTATCTGTGGTTCGATAATGTGGGATGGTAGATATCGGAGGTGACATGAGCCCGAAAGGTCAACTGGATGATCTGCAGCCGATTCAGTTAAGCAATAAGCAATACATATTTATTTTTCTTATGATATTTCAGGGTGATCATTTTTTGTTGAGTTAGTGATTAAAGTAATCCTTAGTGTTATTGAAATTGAAAAGTTGTCACGGTGCACTAGGTATATGCCATTGCGAGTTACCATTTCTTACTCGCATTATATGAGGTCCTATCACATGGAATTGGGTTCCTTCTTAACTCAATGAATAATTACGGATAAAATTGATTGAATTCAAGGTTGATTGAATTCAAGTCAGGTTAACAAGACAATAACTGATTGAAATTTATAATAATATGGAATCATGAATCTGATGGAATTAGACGGTTTGTGTGCGACCCACCAGGACTGAAGGGGTTGAAGTGATCAGAATGATCCGTTCACAGGCACATACGCGCATACGTACAATTTGAAATAAACGTCGAATTCCGTCCTCATTTGTTCATCCTTAGCCATCTCTCCATGTCATCAATATTCATTATTCATAATTTGTTGATAGAAAAGTCAATATCCTGAAGTTGATTCTTCATTAATGAAGTTTAATAAAATTTCTTGGTTATCGGACGGAATTCCGCCAAGGGTCCTCCCTTAATTAGATGAGACGGTCTTTTGAAGCTTGGCCCGAACCGCGAAATCCCTTCGGAAGGTATAAATCACAAATCGCGAAGCGGTGGGCGGGAATATTGTGTTAAAATTCGGCGTCTCGAAGCGCTACGACCGTTCTATGTAAATATTTCGGTGGCCAAGATGAGAGGAAAGGAAACATCCTCGTTGATGTATTACTCTCAACCCCACAAGAGGGAAAAGCAAACCAAAGCCTCAACCTTCGTCTTCCTTTCAGCCCGTTTTAAACTTCGTTTGTGAAGCCGCATTCCTTGCTCAAGTCAAGGGTGAAAATCCTTTCCTACTTTGTGTCGGTTCGTTGAAGACTTTCTTTGAGAAACCACGGATTTGTTAATAAAATTAGGTTGTGTAAACGCTGGTTTTCCTGGTCACTTGTCGCGTACGATGTAGTTTTGTCATTGTGATTCCAATCATACATCTCTGAGATAATTTTGAAGTAAAATAATTCAATTCATATAAATATGAATCGTATATTATGAAATGTAGATTGTCTACGCTGACATCTGACTTGCCTCGGGACTGAATTGATCATCAATTGTTAAAATGAAACTCATCGACCCCGTACTGGTTGTATAATAAGCTGATAGTTACTACCCCTTACAAGAGACATACTTTCCTTACTAGATTACTCAACCCCTACCCTCCTTTCAGTGAACTTTATTTTAAGGGTGTTCTCGGAGCAAGAAGAGCAACTTGTTGAACTACCTACTCAAAAACGTATCTTCCGGAGATATCATATCCCAATTTAAACTTTGAAGATATTGATTACGTCCAGTCAAGGGCGTCATTAGGGTGTAGAATTCCTCCAGAAAGGTATCGTTGAGGGAGCCTTCTTTTGAATAATTGAGGAACGATTTTATTCGCTTCAATTAATTCTTTTGAAATTGAATACCTCAGTCGAATAGGAATGAAACCGAGAAAATGACGGCATTTGTCTTGGGGGCCTCCGAGCCACGTTCACACACACAGTGTTGGACCAAGCAATTGAGCATTCCTCGCCAGTATTTCCGCTTCAGTCGAATACGAGTTAGATCCAAGATTTGAAGGAACGTTGGAAGGTGCTTGAGCATATTGCTCGACGGCTACCCACACGATCAGCGCTTTACCTATTCATGACGAACTGCAGGTTCGCCTAGACATTATTCAAATCATAAAACTTTTTCAAAGAACAATCAATCAAAAAACGTTACTTTTGCAACTCAGTTGCATATAGATATACATACAGTCACCTCTTAGTTGTTGATGTTCCCATTGGTAAAGATATTTCCGTAGAAAAAGTAAATGGAATTGTGATCGGTACTGACCACACGACTGATCTTATGCTCGATTCTCATAGTCTATGTGGTTTGGCGCTTAGAAACCCTCAACAGTTATACAATATAACTCGATCTTCTTATTTCGTTACTCTGATGCATTTGCGAGCCTTCTTGCAATTATATGCTTCCATTGTCAATAATTATCGTACCGTGCCATAATTAATAGTGCGACAATTACTTGGGGTTGATAATCAACCGACTACAATGAATGTAACCAATAGGCTTGCATAAGTACAGGAACGTGTCTGGACTTGTGAGATGAGCAACTGGGCTTAGAATCCTCATCACTACTCAGGGTTTTTCATGTGGATGCGTGCAATCACGAATTTACAACTGGTACCATCTCTTGATCATGGGTTCAACTTCTTATGTGTGGGGTTTTAAATTCTACAATCATCAGTTCTCGGCAACTGTAGAAACTAGAGATTCGAAAATATATTACTTATGTTGTTCGTTCGTTTCATGGCACTTTGTAGAGCTCATGAGTGTGGGGTTGAAGGGAACAATTAAGTTCAGCCAATGTTTTCCCTGAATTACACGAAAAAAGGAGATGAACGAGTGTTTCCCTTGGAAGTGCTAGAAAAGAGTTTTTCATTATAACCTTTACAGTTTCATTTTTCGCTCTAGTTCCAGACATTTCCATATTGATCATGATCAATTCGCACATCCGATCATCCCATCAAAATCGGATGTGCGGAATCTCATAATATTTTGTACTCTCTGACGCGAACAGTTCATCAAGCAATTACGTTCTGATGAATGAAAACCTAGTCGTTAGTTTTTTAAAAATATTCCTACGCGGGATAGGATAGGGATAAAGTTCCGGGTTTCTCGGGGAGGTCGCAGTACAAACAACTTCATACTCTTGTGATCCTTCACTGGTCCCAGAGCGGCCCTGTACTTCTGTATAAACTTCTTCACAGTCCTTCTCTTTGCGTATAACTTCTGCTTCGAACACCTTTTACCATTTTGGCATGAATAATAATGTAAGGTATATGGATAAGTCTCAACCAGTGGGAAACGACTTCTGCCCATTGGTAATATGCATCATCATTCATCATGACGTGAACACTCTACTTATGGTGAGGGGTGAGAGACGAGGCTGCTGTTAAACGAATGTTCTGTGTTTTTCTTCACGGAATGTGTACACTACACTACCACATCTGAATTGAGAGTACAAAAACCACCTTCCGAATAATGGAATTTGTCCAAATTTCCATGTAATTTTTCCATTTTCTCTAAAGAACAAGGTCGGCCTCTGATAAGCTGCCAGTAGTTCTCTTCGAAATATGCGAAGACGATTCGATTCGTTTGTATTAGTAGTGCAATTTTTGGTCTAGGAAATTTCATTGCTTCCTTCATTATACACATCACCCTATATCATTATCATTATCATGGTTTAATTGAGTCGTGATCCAACTGACTCGAGCTGTAATCGTACAAAAAAAAAGTAATGAATAAAATGAACACGATCGTTTATTAGAGTTATTGGAGACCACATGTAAATTTGATTTAAAGTTTATCCACTTTCAGGACTCAGTTATTGCCGACCCCTGTGTGGGTTTTAAGAGGACCGTTCACCTCACCATCGCCCGGATCTGACGGAACTATTTTCCAGGGCACTTCAAGACTGATTTCCCGCCCAAAGGAAATTGGATGGGAAGCATCCCACCGTTTCTCATCTCAATTGGCGGAGCATTAATTATGAACACAAATTCGCTCACTTATTCTGATTTCCACTGCCGGGCAGTCAACCACTGAAATCAGTTCCGTCCTGCTGGTCGGTTCTTCTGCGGTCAGGCAACGAGGCCTTCGTATGTAACCATCCTACGATAACTCGAACGACAATGTTTAGCTTTAGCATTAGGAATTGTAGAAATCCCTAATTTGCTCATCTCAATACCTTCTTAAATAAAAGCGATTGGCTACCGGCGAATGCCTTTCCGCAGTTAGAGTTGGAGACAACTTCCATTCTACAATGGCTCTTCTTTCATAAGGAAATGATTCGATCCTTCGTAGTAGAGGAAACTGGACTTAATCTCTAGCTAGAGCCAACCAATCTTCTAGCAGTTTCAAAGTGCGTGTAGCTGAGACGTCCGTCGTATATGGCTATCTGCTGTAGTGTTTAGCATAATTTGGACTGCTCTTCGGAGTTGGGAAAGTTGAGATGATGAGTTGAACCTTTTGGAACTAAGGCACTCTGATGTCCTCCTGAGTAACGCAACGGACATTGCGACCTAATCACGTGGAAACGTCCCTTTCAGTTGGGCGTCTCTAGCACCATCAAGTCGGACATGGCATAGAAACCCTGAGACGTTAGTTTCACCTCTCTTCCACCTATAGAAAGTTGAAGGTGGTTTAGCCGTAACAAGTTTCCACGTTTTCAAAGATTATGACGCACCATCCAAGTTTCTGGACAGTTGTTCCCAACGGGAGTCATCCATTAGCTCGAACACCTTCTCAAGTCGAGGCATTAATGGCCCGAACCCGTCAAAGTTCTCAGCAACAGATCAACTCTTGTAAGTGAACCAGGGGTAATTTCCAAGATTTTCTGTGTTCAGTCATTCATGCATCCCACGCAACGGATATCAGTTCTATTATTTGCTCACGTGTTCCACCAGTATGTGTTCACCGCTTCTCGACGTATGTCAGATTATATATCCAGTCAGAGATCCGTAGAATTTGGAGCTTCTTCTGTGGGTGTATAATTTTTGGATACTCCAGTTTGTAGGTCTCTTCGTTAAAGGGTTGGTCTTTTATACATACAAAATTGTATGTAGGTATGTGGTACCGACTGATATTTTCTCCTCAAATCGCCTAAAATAGAAAACACAAGTTCAGGTCCCTGTGTAAACATATCCCCTCTATTCGTATCGACCGACTTTTTTTAAAATGAATTGTTTGAGAATGTGTGCACGTGAATTATGTGCACTCAAATCACATAAACGGTTTGATTCGGGCTTGGTTAGTGTCAATTGGGGAAGGTAAGCAATCGTTTCACATATTCTTTTTAACTGAAATTATAAGTGGGAAATTCTAACTTATAATTATTCATCCGTTACTACTTCATTTTTTGCCAACATTTTACAACATTACCCTTAGATAAGGCACGAAAAAGCTCGTCTCGTGTTTGCATAATCGTCGCACCGTGAGGTGGCGGAACAGCTTGTTCGTTTCCCTAAAACTGATACGCTGAACGCCCCTCAACCTGGCAATCTTTCTCGGGCACTCACTGGGACTAACACTATACACCTAATCTACATTCTAAAGTAGCTTTGGTGGGGAGCTCCCATTTAAATTTTCCGTCTATGAATATGTAAAAATGTGTCTGTTGGCTGAACTTCGATACACGAAACAGGGTAGATTCATGGGAGTGCTCTCGTAAATATAATTTTCTGACTCGTGTCAAAGCAGGTGATTTTTTGTTTTCATCCCTTAAATTCCATATTCGGAATGCGATTTTAAGTAAAAAATCGCCAATATCAGGTCACTTCCTCCCTCCAGTCACAAAATGACTTCTGTGGCGAAGTCCAATTTTTTAAATTTATTATTGTAAAAATAATACTTCCTTGTATTCGTAACATTATTACAAACTTTCACATACCACGTTTCATAAATATGTAGATTTAAAATCCAAAATTGTCGTCGGTTGTCCGCAATCCAAGATGTATAAAGAGGAATTTTAATACTACGAAGAACTGAAATACCGCTCGTAGAACAGTTGTGCCTCACTCATTTTCATTCCAAGAGGAGGCAGGTGATGGGTGGAAAAGGGTGAGTAAGTCATTATATTTTTATATGGGGTTTTGGGAATTGTAGACGTGTAGGGTAAGGTTGATCACGGCATTGAGTTTCAAGAGTTTTGGGACCCAGGGTGCAACGTTTTTCTTGATTTTATACAATTTTATTATTCTAGGATATACTTCTATATTGATTGAGCCCGGTTACCAGTGGGTCACGAGATTTTTGTAGACCTAGTTGGGGGATGTAAGTATAATTTGCCACCACATTCATGTTTTGGGAGAAGAATCGATTGCGATAGATCCCGGTTCGATTACATCCGAGGGAGGTTAGCTTTTGCTCAAGATTAGTATTTTGGTCCCTGACTGAGGAATTTTTTTTCAAAATTACTTGTCTCACTCCTCCCTAATGACATTGAATATTCGTTTTCTCATACTTACTAGGCTCACTCAGCATATGAATCATTTACACCGTTTTCAGAATGTTCCCATTCGATAACCAGACGTAAAAATAACTTCGCGGCTACTACGCAAATCGTCCCATTTCTTCTTCAAAAAGAAGCTATTAATCGAACCAAGACTTCAAAGGCTCGTGATAAATTACTTCAGAAAATAATTACGCCCCTAAACGAGTGACTCCTTTGTTTCTGAGTTTGGACGGGTTTATAAGGTTTCTACTGTTGGTACGAACCTCATCTCGTCTGAAGGAACGTAATTCGGAAACGAAATTATGAGAACGTTTCCCGTTATGTCCCAGCGAAATTAGAGTCTCATTGTATCAAACGACACTTTTTTTAAAGAATTTCTATAGACATTCTTCGTACAATCTTGTTTATTTGGCATTATTTTCGACAAATTTATCAAAAATAGATGTCTTTGTATTAAAAACCAACTCTACAATAGGACTCGACCCCCAAAAAAACATTCTCAGAACCAAGAAAACCCTCTAGTTTGGGATTGTTTTCGCTGGATGGTCACTGTTCCCGTACGGTTATCCTCAAGAATAATTTGAGATCACGGGGGTATGTTTTTCTTCAAAGCACAAAAGCAAAGACCTATGCAAACGATTTTGCTGACATATAATTTTCTTGTGGTTTTCCCTCTGATTCACTAGGAAATCCCCCTCAGATTCAAAGAAAATATTTCCGAGGGATCGCGGGATTGTTTCGGATGTACCATAGCTTCCTAAGAAAACAGAAAGAACAATTTCTGGGCAGGTATTACTATTCACATCTTCCATGCGTGAGAAGAAACACCTTCACGGTATACTCAGTGTCATGTCGTGTGTTTTTTAAAAACGGCGTTATAAATTTTTGAAAAAAACAATCACTAAAACTTACGTTCCCTATAAATTCTCAAAGGAAATGAAAAAATTTTGCTCAACTTCCGCTATAGAAACCAATTCAGAACAAAGAATACCGAACCCTGCAAGAAGATGATTAAGGAAGGTCCGGTAATTAAAAAAATATCGCTCGCGCCTAAAGTGAGCTGTGGTTGAGAACCCGATTGAAACGTTCGAAGAAGAAAAGCCCCTTAATAGGTAGAACTGAAAGGATAACCCAGCGATACCCATTTCCTGGGATATAGTGAAGTGCGTTTTGGTTGGGGTTTTATAGCGAGGCACAGGGTGATAGGATACACTCCATTGTGGTCTTTTCAATAAGAGAAGTAGCTCGCTGATTATCCTCAAGTATCTCTTACACAACAATAATATATTATCGTCATCAGTTGTACTTACAACGTAGTTGGAAGAATCACTAAAACCACGGAATCCGTTTAGTCGATACCTGATTGCGACCATTTCAGTGCAACCTAGGCTGAAGCGATTCGTTTTCATGCAGATTCTTATCGGGAGCTCATTCTAGGCCATTTATGCCGGTAATGGAGGAAAGGGAAAAATGATTTAGGAAGTAGCCTTCCAGAACACATCCGGGTTTCCCTTCCGCCAATCTCAACCCTCTTGGTCGGCCCCATCTCGAGCCCATTTCCATTTCGGGAAAGGCTATCAACTGGTAAGACAGTTTTGTTTTGGCAAGTCAGTTTTATTTCTCGTCAGAAGTCAGCCCCTCTCATTAAAATAAAAATTCCCAAAATTTCTAACATCTACAATAAATGTCCGAACGACAAAACAAACTAAATTCTAGTGTCGTGTTACAGACGCATGGTGTTGGAAGCTTTCGTGTCCAACCATTTGGTTTTCCGCTCAGAAAAATAATCAGCATTGGTAGAGTAGGCAGCCGACTGGTCATAATAATTAATATTGTATTTTCCCCAGGATTGGGGGAACAAATTGTCATGATCAAAATAACATCTCTGTAAGAATAACGCCGTAAATTCCGTTTTGGTTGAATGTTTCTTGAATAATCAACCTATGTTTTCATGTAAAAAGTCGGCCAAAAATTTTTTCTGGGCGTTTCTAGGTGTCTAGATCAAAATAAGCAAATGTCCGTCCGCCGTTCTGGTATATAGAAAATTTGCCCACTAGCCCAGATCGATGAAAATCTCGAGAATCAATTTTTCGAAAAACACATTTTGGATGCCGATCGGACCAATTTGGCGATCCAGACCTGTGGGGTATAATTTTAGACTAGACTTTGGACGCTGAATCCAATGAGACGGGTCCCAGAACGATCGGTGCCTACCGAAAGAGGATGTGAGTCAAAATGGGTATCTGTCTACCTGTTTCGAAGGTGGGTTTGCGAGATTTCTGGTTCGTAGGCGTGTGGGGTATCATTGTCCACCCTGAATCGATTTGAATGAGTCTCCATCTTCCTGGTCCGAGGAATAATTAACCCCTGTGAATGAATTCGCTGAATGAGCGAGATTGAGTGAGAACTGATCCCAAACTTCAAAAATGTTCCCAAATCACTGAAATTTGTGTTTCACATTAACCCCCGTTGAATGAGAACAGAGTAGTATGATTCGAGTCGAAGTAATTATTCTGTTGTGCTAACAAGGATAGCGGACGTAGGAGTCCAACCATCTCAGGTTATGAGAGGTCAATTATTGTATGATGGTGGGAGGGGGGGTATACTATCCACAGGAGCACCCTTCTCACACGACAACCTCGGTATTTTGTGGATCCACCCGTTAGGGACGTCCCGCATCGCTCGCGTGTCCGTGTCTTCGGAGTTCAATGACAGGGTTTTTTCGTCGTCAGACGTCATTAAAGTTTATTTCCCGTAGGGTCGGATCTCGGGAGAATAATTTAGCTGATGGTAATATTCCTGAGGGCGGTAGCGTCACGATGGATATGGGGTGCCCTTACAGTCTGCTATGACTGTATCAACCTGAAATGCCATGCACTATGGGATTGTGGATTAACCGAGGAGTCAAAATACGTTTTAATACGTTCAGCGTAACTATCAACGTAAAGTGCAATTCACAAAAGTGAAAGTTAAGTAAAAGTCTCAAAAGTTGGAAAAAAAAAGACGGACGAACTTGCATGCAGTATAAAATAGAATTTAATGATAATATTTTGAGGGCAACACCTTCTTTTATAATTGGACACTAACTGACACGCCGGGTTGGAATCCGGACGACAAAGGCGCAATAATAAACATTATGGATTCCTACTCTGTTATTTTGAGAATGGATTAAATTGTATCGACATAACGAGGAGAAATCTATTTTCTCACAAGAGAAACTTAATTTTAGGAATTATTCTAAAATCTCCCCCTCCTCTGAATGCCCCAAGAAACCTGCAAACTGGATTCGCGCAAAACCATGTTCAGCCTGAACTCATAGAAATGCTGTGGTCTCACACAGTATCAATTAAGCTCAAAAGACACAATGTTTGAGAAGCAGAGAAAAAAGATCAATTTGCGTCGTGTCTCATTCAATGATGTATGGGATTACGTGTACGTATACGAGAGCGTTTAGGAAATTTACCGCACTTCCGAATTCATTTCTCCGACACTCGAAACATGGACGGAGTGATTTGCAACCCGAAACGATCACTCTTCTTTGATTTGTTATTACCCCCGTACACCACGATTTCCAAAGGTATCGGATCGTTCTGGCAGCCTCGCAGGATCGCTTTGCGTATTTCCGATGGTGAGTTGGCAGCTGAAAGATTGGCTTCTGTTTCTAACCTATCCGAGTTTTCATACATTAATTGAAAGTTGTGCGAATTATTTACCCCCAGATTGATATAAATGATTACTTCGAGGCCTACAAAATCAATATTTAATTCAAAAACGTATAGTGGATAAATCAAGTAAAAACTGTAGAATCTGCTACTCAAGTTTGAAAAGTGATCAAAACAGGTGGAAATCGGCGAAGCAAAAGCAGGAATAAAGGTCGATGGGGCATAATAATTTGTGACCACAAATTAGCCGGCCTGCAGGGACTTTAGTAGAGAAACTCGGATGCCAACCGGGCTGAGAAGAAAAGGAGCATCGATACGAATGGAAAAGAGACGACGAAGGAGGTTCCCATCGACCTAACAGTCTCTCGTGCGGCATTAATGTCGTGGACAATGCACAGAAGAAAAGCCTCAGGAACCCTATCCTGTTGATTGGGTCGTTTTTAGACGAGGCTATAGGTAAAACAGCCGATGCGAAGTGGATGATGAGCTAGACATCTAGAGCAGAGCTCAGGATGGCATGAATAGGGTGGAATATAAAATGGGCGCCTGATGTATGGGTATCCAAGAGTTGAAAAAATCTAAGCAAAAAAATTAATGAAATCGGGAGATTTTCAGCCAAAAATCGAGACTGCCTGACTAGAAATTTTATTGACAGCAATAATTATCTAGACTTTCTGTCATTACTCGTGATGAGTTTTATCTTTAATCTTCTTCGAGATAAAAACACCGTAATACACATTCACGTACCAAAATTTTTCAGATTTCTTGAGTCCTCGGACGTGTGGCCAATTTTTATCCAGGGCTTCGGCATTGCAATGGAGAACAACAAAATCAATGACTCTGGTCCTCTCAGCATTTAGTTAATAATAAACTAGTGATTAAGCCACTATTAACATGATGACCGGATTCTTCGGTTTGTAACCTCGGGTTGTAGCAGTACGGAGAATTCCCCCCATGGGTTTTGGTTCTGGAGCAGAATCAGCCGTTGCGGCAACAGCGGGAGCTAACACGAGTACCAGAGTAGATACAATATGCCTTGTCTGGAGGAAAAAGTAAGTTCGGTTGATAATATTGCCGATTCCAACTTTATTAAAACATGAGTATCATAATAATACTTCCTTCCTTCTGACCGCGGTTTTGATAACTCGCATTTATGGTTGTATGGTTATGGAGAGACTCGAAGTTTCCAGAAAGTATAAATTAGTTAGTTATGACAAGAAGATTTACTAGGATGTACTGCAACTATTCATGTTCCGAGTGTTTAAAAATGTTGGAGACTACCCAAATATAATATGCTGTCTGGTGTGAGATCAATGTGAGAAGATTTACATTTGGGTGCATTTTGTCTTCCCGATGAACTGTGTGCGATATTTTCTAATCTCTTCTCAATTGTGTCGCTGATATAGAACGGGATTCATAGCAAACACAGATTATCAGTTTCTTCATCATTTACTTACGATGAAGTGCCGGCCAATCTCCAACTTCCGAACTTCCGATAAATATGGTAATTTTCAAAATATTTCCTTATTTATCATAGCCCCCCCCCCCCTTCCCCACGATGGCTTTGCCCCAGTACGAATTCTACCTAAACCTGTTATCTAAGTGTGAGAGAATAAGTTCCCAATTCCTAAAGACTTTGGGCGTTTAGAACGGAGTGGGGGGGGGGGGGTTAACGGAAGAGTACACTCAATTGTCCTTAAATGCTGTGATTGTTGTACCTCAGGACATTCCGTTTCTTGTACCTTGGGACACGGTATTGTGGTGAATAATGAGATAATCAACAAATGTTTAATATGTTGAGATGTTGTTCCCCTACATGAGAAAACCTTGGCTAATTGAATGAGGGCAACTAATCGTGAGTTCTTCTGAAAGCTGGTTTGATAATCGAACAATATTGGTAACGTAGTACTTCATTATTACTATGGATTTTCATTCAACTTTACTAATTGGAAAGAACAGGTAAAAGTGGATCGGATTGAAACCTGGGTTAAGGTTTCATTCAAATCGAAAAATTATATTTTGCCTCGTTAGTTGTTAGGGTTGACATAATTGGAGCCATCGTTGTATAGGGCTTCCTCCCTTATAGCTATCGGTAGTCTGAAATCAAAATGGGTAATAAATACCCAATTTGACCCCTAACTTCTTCCAGTGGGTGCCGATCGTTCTGGGACCCATTTAATTGGATTCAGTGTCCAAAATTTAGTGGAAAACTATACCCCACACGCCTAGGTAGCAGAAATCCCGAAAAAAAACATATTCAAAATGGGTAACAAATACCCAACAAATTTGACCCATTACTTCTCTTGAACTTTCTTGGTGAGAAAATGGGAATTATAACTCGCGGATCACAATTTGAACAATATATTTCTGTACTCACTTTCTTACAACTCTAGAAGAAGGAGTGACTTGAGACTTGAATGAACAGAGCTGCAAACCCTCATGACCACTAACAGTCTAAGGAGAGCAATATGTAGTTCGTATGTTACATGGAATGTATAAGATATCCCATCAACTTTCTCCAGTGGGTGCCAATTGTTCTGGGACCCGTTTCATTGGATTCAGCGTCCAAAATTTAGTGGAAAATGACACCCTACTCGCCTAGATCGCCCAAAATCTCGAAAATCCATTTTTCCAAAAACACATTTTGACCCCTACCCCCCCCAAATTTGGTCCGATCGGGCTGAAAAGTTTCGAGGACCCGTCTCGGGCAGGGAACAGACCCCTGACCCAAATTTCAGATTTTTAGAAAATTTTCTACTATCAAAAACGGCGCGGAACATGGACGGCGTACGGCGTACAACGTACGGCGTACGGCGGACGGACATTGACCTTTTTTGATCAGGACATCATGAAACGTCCAGAAAAAAATTTTGAGCCAAATCGGAGAGGTTGACCATTATCATGAAAACATAGGTTGATTATTCGAGGAATAACCAACCTAAACTAGTTGTAAAAAAAACTAGCTAGGAAATCGCAACATTTCTAGTTCAAATTTTACCGTGAGGCTCAAGTCTTGTCTTCGATTGATATTCCCTTCTATACGTGAAGAAATTCACTATTCGAAACAAATTATTTATAGATCTCTACGAGAATCATACAATTTGTTACGCTCCTCACCCTGTGTTGTCAATTGACCGCAGTTAATATGAGATCAGTGTTTACGTGAGTTGTTTATTTTGATAACCGGTGTTCGGCTTTTTCTCGCTCACGTAATTGCCCTATCATGCAATCCTGTTTCGCTGGTATAACCTATTTGTGTTACTGAACTTTTTATTTTGTTTTGATCAGAAACACGATTGCTGTTTCGAACGCCGCTCATTGTCTCATGTATATTCATCCCAAAATGTCTGCTTATTATGGATATTTGAAGACTTGAATTTGATAGTTTTTTTTTGTAAGCACGTCGCCTGAAAGATTGATCGTCAGGAATCCTTCCATTCATTCTTCCTGTAATTTCTCCCTTTAGGCATGAGAATCATAGTCCACACGTTATTGCTCTAGCTATAAATTCACCAGATAAGAAGCCCTGTAAACGTCTAAAAACATTCGCAGGACTCCATGAGGGAGGGTTCATAATCTATTCAACAAGCCTCCAGCTAGACCCATGATGATGATTGAAGAAGCCTCAAACTTCAAGTAGATTTCGAATGAAAAACGTGATATATAAACTAAGAGAGGAAAGTTCCCACCTTGGGTAGAACTTCAGCGTCCCCAGATGACAAAAGATGGAAATACGGAGCCCTGAGTTGATGTCGGAGGTACATAAGTCCAGGAAGGAGGAAACCAAATGACCTTACCTTGTCTTCGATCTCGTGATTTATGTATATGCTGTTGTATATTTATGGCCTCCTTCTCCTGTCGAGTCAGACCAATTGAATGAAGGAATATGATTCCGTCTGTTGATAGCTGACGTCCGTCGCTGGCGTTCACGACCACTGCATCAAACTTTGCCGATTATTGTATTGTAAATACATTTCATTGAGAGCTCATTATCAACCAAAGATCTTCGAGATGGAAGTATGTAACGAAATGCCGAAAGCTTGTGGCAGTGAAAGATACTTTTTTGTTACAACACAAAGGCTGTAGTGGAAATCATCATCACAAACAGTAGGACCGTTTGGCAGAAGTCGTGCCGCAGCTTCAATCAATGAATGAGGTGCTTCACTCCCTATTTTTCTAGTGTCCATTCATCAATAGTTCTCCCAACCATTGTCTCTCCAAGTTTGTACTGTTTATACATTTGAAAATTAGGTCCCTGATTCCATTGACATACTCAAAAATTTATTGAATGGGGGTATTTTGCCTGTAGGGATGGTTACAGCTTACCCATGAGCACATGACAGAGTCAGTATGGATTGGTTGGCTAAGATTACGGCTGAAAAATAGGAATTACAGAAACCAACGAGTAGTATTTTTGGGATGATGGGGTGAAGTCAGGAGAAGCCAAGTCAATATCGAGAGTAGTAGGAGTTCTGCCGGAGGGTTGTGAAATGAATCATCCTGCTGAAGGTGCTTTGTGATTAGGGAAACACAAACCGAATCCTCTCGACTTCAAAGGGCCCGCTGATTTCCTATGGCTTTTCTTACACCCCAACCTTCCTATGGCTCAGCTTTACATTTAGTACTCGGTCGTAATGATCGCCCACTTTCGGCCCGAGACATCTCTCCACGTTGGCGCCTTCGATAATTCACGTCTTTCATCTCACTGATTTCGGTTCCGCATTCGCAGCGTTGGCTCTGACGGATGTTCAACCCAGTTGTCTTGATGATCCACTATTAAGTGTGTGTACTAATTGAGGATCTTAATTTACCCCAAACAAACAAACATTGTTATCCGGTTCGCAGATCAGCCAGATTTTTAGATGGGCTCATTTTTTAAACAATTTATCACACGATCATTTGAGAAAAGAAAAGAAGGTCTCGTATTATTCTTTAGTTGAGCCCCTAAAACAATCTTGAATCCCCCCTTTTTCTATTCTCATATTCTCGGATCAACGAATCTTACGAAATTCTTCAATCCCTTCATGACCTTAATCACATTGCTCAGGAATGTAGGGCTGTATGGAATGTAGGATTTATACAGAAAGGTGTCTCCGTATGTGTCATTGAGGAGTAGTGGGAACCTGTAGAAGGGAAACCACGAAATACGAATGTGCATTATAAGATCCACTCAGACAAGAAGATGCAGAGAAAAACACCGAAACTAAAGTAGATTTACCACCCTTACATCAAAAATTATATCTGCTTGTAAATTCAAGACGTGACTTCGTTCGTCTCAACGGCATAGTAATATTTCATTTCCAGGCCCAAATCTTGTTTTTTGCTCCTTCTTACTTCCAAATTGGGGTTAACTCACGTATTTGCATGCAGTTCCCTCTGAAAAAATGAACTCCTGAGTTCTCTTCAAGTCCTTGAAGACTTTGGACTCACGTTAGTTTTGTCTCCCAACCTTTCAAGAAGTCACGAAACTCCAAGTAACGGCTCCTCTTGGGAGTCGTTCTTTTTCCACCTCGACAAACCTTTTATTTCATCTCGCGTAGTTGGGAATAATGTGAGTTTCGTTGAAGGAAACCCGAAGAGCCAGCGAAAAATTGAGCAGGGAAACACCGGATACGGATCACGAGAGCTCCATTTCACATTTCTGTTTTATCCGACCCTCTGACTTCATGCAAGGGGAACTTCCCTACCTTATGCGGTGATAGCCAGCGGGGTAATAATGATCGATTTAAAAATCTGCAAATTCTACACCGGTGGTTATCCCGAATGGGGAACAGTGGGTGGCGGGTCCCAACCCATTCTGATTCACGTCCAAAATTTAGTGGATATACCCACACGCATAGGTGCAGAACTTCCGAAACAAAGTATCAAATGGTGTATCTATACTCGACACTAATTACTAAATATATGGTAGGTATGAGCCTAAGAGGGGGTAAAAGAATAATCGAATTTTAAGTTAAATGCATTCTACATTGAAAACATGGAATAATCGATGCCAGTGGCCTAATTAAAGTCGTTGATCGACACAAAATTTCGCAACAAACATCACCTAAATCACGTAGTAGGGCGGTAAATTCATGTATGTACGATGCAAAACTGGGAAGGTCCGCTTTTCAATATTTCATCGGTTGACCTCCGCAGCTCAACATCGCCATTTGTGATGCACTTTGTAGTAGTAAAGCTTAGTAATCCAATATTGAGTCCTAATAATGATCGAATGTTTCCTACGGTCTAACGTCCACGGTGATCTACCCAATATTATACAAACTGAGCGTTTCAACGCAGAGGAGGTTCGGTCCAACTGTTCAGGTCCTATGACCTCGTAGAACGATCAACTGATTGATACCGAGAGCACGAGTTGAATTATTCAATAATAACGTTTTCAATCAGAGCTCACAGTCCAATCGTATTTGTCACAGGTCACGGTGCTCACATACGCGCGCGAAAATGTTCGTTTAGACATTTTTATCATTTGCTCGAAGGGAAGCATTCAACTGAAAATGTACATGCTGGTGCACGAAAGGGAAAAATGGGGAGAGGAAGTCATGTCACGTAAAAAATTGGTAACTCTACCCCGTCGATCGAACTCGTGTTGCAATCTACTTGGCAAACCAGGGTCTAAAATTAAAACTGATGTATGGCATTGAAATCCTTCTGGACTTACAGGAAACATCTTTTCTAATGTGCGTACCCGGTAATATTCACTACTTTGACGAACCGAAATATTTCACTTTTACTTTGGATTGATGGAATACAGCGCGGGTAACGGGAATGGTCCCATTTAAGGTCCTAAGGGCACCAGGCAAAAATTTTCCAAGAAAGAACGGGCGGAGTTTTTTCAAACAACGACCGTAAATTCAGAGTAAATCACCGATCTCGTCTTCGTGTTATCTCCTCTACACTCTTCACTGAGCAACGAGACACGTTCGTCCGTAGGTGTAAATATTGATATAGTTCGGTAGATTCAGGTTTTTCACCCATAATCTTCTCCAACAACTTCACTGAGGAATCATCTAGGTGAGATTCGTTTTGTGGCGCGAAGTTCGCGACAAACAGGACTTCACTCTCTGGCACTTAATCGGATCGAACTGGATGATGGCTCGCATTAGAAG
Source organism: Cyrtorhinus lividipennis (assembly GCA_019603395.1). NCBI lineage: Eukaryota > Metazoa > Arthropoda > Insecta > Hemiptera > Miridae > Cyrtorhinus > Cyrtorhinus lividipennis. The sequence continues at coordinate 23,751,392 of CM034000.1, read as the reverse complement.
ATATCACACTCGCAGTCTAATCTCCAGCTCAGAACTGACGGAGCATTCGTTAACCGCTCGAGGAACAGGTGGGATGCAATGTGATGTAGAACCCGGGGATACATGGGGTTGACGGGAGAAATTGGGTGATTTCCTTCTCCGGAGCGATCTCAATCCGTTTAAGGGGAGTATTCTGGGATTGTCGAGCAAGCCGTAATGTCAATTGAAGGGGCTTTTGCGGCTTCCGAGCCCAATGCAGCTCGATCATGCTTCGGGTCGGCGTCTTTGATCATGAGATTATTTTGCATTGGCTGACCCATTGTGCGATGCTGCAAGGATCCCTCAGTAAACCATTCAAAAGCCCTATGCTCGGTATGATATGCATAAAGGACAAACAGACAAACGATCATTCAAAATTTCATAAGAACGACGTAGTACAAGGTATTATAACTGTTGGCATCTTTAATATGATATGATCGAAAGGACTCTCAATGTATTATGTTTGTAATACCATATGTTTATGATAATACTGTAAAATATCGGGCTTCATTATTACGCGTTCCTACCCATACTGATTCAAGAAGATACGACGGGTCCAATTGGAATATATCTTTACACAATCCCTTCACCTCAACACCCCTCAAACCGTGAACATTGACTCATGATGGACTTACGTGGTACTCGTATAATGAGACAGAATCATGTTATATTAAATTGTAATCATTTTAGATATTGCTTTTGCATGATCTTTTAATGAATATTTTCAAATTACTTATTGAAATGTTTAATTAAGAGTCCCTTAAGGTCACTGAACCTTTTTCACAGAATAAAATACGTATTATGTGGGGGTCGTACTTTTCGAAATGGCACAAGTTGACAAAGCAGTTCCGGTGGCGTTTCAGTGACCCTTAGTGAGATGATTGGCAGGACCTTATCATTCAGTAAGCAGACACCTGAGGATGTCATCGATTCAAATTGATGTTTCTCAGTATTGTTCGCCGGTAGGTAACAAGTCTTTCGCTGGGGAATATAAGGGCCAACGGAGTTTGTAGGTTTGAGATAAAAAAAAAGAAGCAAATTTCGTGAGGCCTTTCTCGCAATGAGATCACCTAAATCGACCACTCTATTCTATCGAGAATGATCAAAAAGGTGAACTTCCACATTGCTTGCTAATAATTTTAATCTGAAGAAAAGCGCTTGAAAGGTGGATAACACTGGAAGGTGTCGAATCGGGGTCTCTATTTCGGAGTTTGAAGAATGTGAGTGGATTGAGAGGATGCATGTCGACAGTGTGAAGCTTTGGTCGATAGTAACCTAGGATCTATTAGGAGAAGATGTAAACTAAACCGCGAAGCGTTGACTATAATGGTTTTTCTGATTGATCCGAAAAAGATTTCCACTAGAATTGGCGAAAATACCCTGTATGTATTGCAGGTATAAAACGGTATACTTCTCGGGAAGTCTTGTTGGACCGACCATCAGGAATGAACCGAATTCGAATAGCCTTGCATGTAGGGGTTTCTCCCACTCGTATTCCACAAGTTAGGGGTGGCTTGACTTTACAGCGGAAATTGGCACATCAAATATTCAGTCTATTTCGTACCCTACCAGGTAGGTGCTACAACTACTAGGTAGTAAACAGCAAAAATGGATACTTGGTTCCGGCCTCTTGCATACAATTTTCAACTGTTATGCCACTTATGAAAGTTTTGCTATAGATTTCTTTTTCCCTGAGGAGAAAAAATGAAACTACGTTTCAGCAAAAAAAGTCAATTGTTCAATTGACCACTTGTAAATCGTAGCACAACTAAGTCGGATGCACTCCGCAATGATTCAATAATGGGACCCTCATTCATTGTCCTAGCCATACATGCCGAAATTTCAGTACCGAATTCGATGATGTAATCGAATAAATCTCATCCAATAAAGGTCATCGGACAAAGGGCGACGATAATGAGCTTGATAGAGAACGTTTTACCATAAAACCACCCGCCTTACGTTGAAATTAAACGGGGGCGCGTTAATTTTGATGGGGGGTCTTTACTTTGGACTTTCATAGATCAACAAACTGAACCTGCCAGAGGGCTGCAAACTCCGCGTCGGTGTTCTAAGAATTTTCCGGCCTCTCATTGAGTGCTACTTGAAATTTTAAAGAACTCCCAAAGATTGGGATCAGCCAATAGTACGCCGAACGTGCTCATTATGTCTTCCGGAAGTAGGTTTTCTTCTAACGTATTTGGATTGTCAAGTAATTGTGATGCATTCATATTGACAAAGAGCTCCCTGATCGAGTATGGTCTTTTACATTGATAGAAGCGGCTTGTGGTCTGAATACTACTGGGTAGTGCCCTGATGAAGTATTCGAATTCAACAAAAGCACTTCGAGGAGACGCTTTGCTTGAACCCAACATGATTCGGCCCACCATTAAAGTGTCTGTCTCCGTCCAACCCTCTACTTCAAAAGCTATGCCCACTGTTGTAACCCTCTATGAACGTTGTTTAAATAGTGAAAGACTAATCTCGAATACATTAAGCTGTATTGAAGTTCTAAACTCCGTCATGAATTACACCTACTGAGAGCCAACTCAATCTCTCTAATGAAAAATTGATTCGTTGAAATTTCATATTCATACGCTCTTCAGTCCTCATTTCCTCGCCTCATCTCTATTCAATGTTTCCTCAGATAATATAACTAGAGTAAGGCACATTTCAGCTATATGTGTAATCGCGTCACGAGTCTGTTCAGAATCGAGATAGGGGCAATCCCTTATTGAAATGAGGCCGAATGGTTGTACTCGTATACCATTGGAACTACTCTCTTTTTTTTAACTTGTTCAATGTGGTGCATCTCAAATGAGTAGATTGATCAAGAATTGCACACAAGTTTGCGCCTTGTGCTCTGCGCTAACTTATTATGAAAATTGAAGAATCCCATAAGAAATTTGATGTTAACTTGAAAGATGAGAAAATCATACAACTACCATTTTGAGGGTAGTCCAAAATTTTTGTAAATTCAACTATGAATCCTTGGAACCCCACCTTCTGGTCCCTAGCTTGCGTTCTCCAATCAACGTTTGATGAAAAAACTGGGTCTCTTCATTATCCTGAATCAAAAAACTCAGAAACACTGTGGTGGGACTGTGTTGCCTCCATAACTATTATGCAACTTCTCCATCAAAACTCCTCCTGTCCTCATTCTCCATTTTACCGGATCTATGTGCGAAACCCTTTCCGTTTTTTCCCTTTTAGTGTCTTGCACAAAAAAAGCCATTATAATTCTCTAGTTATTCCCAACATTTCTAACATATAATGGTGTGGCCGAGCCGATTGTATTTTACGATTTATAGCCCATTTTGGGTTCAATTTGCGGCATCTTAAGTAAGTACTGACTGTATTGTGCGAAATGGCTTACCAAATCGTGGAGCAGCGTAGATGGGGAGACGAAATCTCCTTTATTCCTCAATAAATTCACATTTTGTGTTTTCACATAACTGGAACGCTACTGCCTACAAAGTACTTGTTTAGGTGACTCGGCTTCCCGGAACACGGTTTGATTACATCGTAATACCTTGAGGTTCGAATTTCTGAAAAAAAGCTTCTAAACGCTCGATGAAAGCTAAATCTAGATTCTTATTTGCGGTATACTATCAGAGTTTGATGATTTAAGAACCCTGTGCGAGTATTCAAATGTCTACTGTGATAAAACCACTGATGTACAAGTGACTACTTATTCACCTGTGCCAACCTCCGACTCTAAGTACGGCTTCAAGGGTTCCTTGATAATTCATGCAAATTTATACAATGCTGTGGGCTTGTGTCGAGCCCGCGTGAGTTCAAATCCGCCACTGTCTGCATTTGCGGAATGAGAGGGCTTGAGAGGAAGAATACTTGGACAACCTAAGGAAATGTTTGTTTGGATCCACAATAATCCTTTCGTAAATGAGACACAAAATCCTAACTACCTAGTAGCTTTATACTGTTGCTAATACGTATATTATTTTACTCACATACAAGGTGGCCTGTGTCAAATTTTATTTTTCTTAGGGAAATGCAGCTCAATATTAATGGACTGCTGACTGAGTTATTTCTGAACTGAGTCCTGCCAAGAAGGTTTTTGCAGTTGGCCGTTAATGCTACGGTTTTCATGTTACATATTTTGTAGACACAAGTATTCATAGCGGCAAGTGAGGTCAAAGCGAAAGAAAACTGGTGGGAATAATTTATGCGTAGGTACTCGTATCTATACGGTTCTTGAAGGATCGGGTGGACGTTTGTAATATTGTAAAGGGAGAAAATTATTATGAGATTATCATTATTATCATCATCGCTTTAATTTAACCTTGGAGTATATTTACTTGCATTTCTCGGGCATCACTTTTTCAATTTGGATTTTATTCTGGTGATGATGCGGATGAAATCGCTTTAGGCCCCGTACTAAATTCATCATGATAGAATGAGCAGTACTTTGCGCATGCACGAACGTGATTTTCTAAAACGTGATTTTCTAATTACTTCCAAGATTCCATCTACTTTGAATAAATATTTACAGCACTGGTGGGCTGTGCTGGTGGGCAGTTTGGGCAACATGATGGCAAACCAGACTTTTTTTGATAGCTGTTTCTAAATGTACAGTGTTTGATAGTTCTGAAATTCAACAAAAACAATTTTTTTAATGTTAGTGTTAACATTTGATGTTATTATGAATCGAATTCTGTAATTACTTGAAGCGCATCTGTGTAGTGTTGGTCCACTAAACTAAATGACTAAAATTCCGATTCTTAAAAAATAGTCCCTTCAGAACTCCACAAACCAACTCTTCAAACAAATGCAATTTTCAAACATCGAATTTCTTTCATTCCTTGAACTTTTTGGTCCCATCGTACGCCGCTCAAATTGATCCAAAAAAATCTGAGGCTTTGCACATACGTACATTTGAGACTTATATCCTATTTCCATTCTGAATCCCTTCTGTCCATTTTCGTTCCGTTTCTTTACCATATTCAAAGGTACGCTTCACACGGATATTGAGGTCTACCAGGAAAAATGAATCACTCTGACGTTAAGCTGTTTTTTTAGACTAAGACAGTAATGATGGTAGTATTTTCCAGATTAAGTTACGTGAAATCCCTTATTTATCCGTGTACACACTGATTATTGAAGAACGTTTCAGGTAGTACTTGAATATTTGCGGCCGATAGTTTCTCTTCATAAACCGTAACTTTACTTTTGAAATTGTGGAAAATTATCATTTTTCTTCGTGAATAGCACCTCAATTTTCAATATCCCTCCGCAATGCTGGATTAGTTATGAAGACACCACTCCGTGTAATCCGATCAATGGGTTGAAAAAGTGCCGTTCTTTACTCCAGTAATTGAGCCTTCCACTTTTAAGAAGAAGAGAAACCAGGTTTCTTCTACATTAACTCGATTAAATCATCTTAATGCGTTTTGAAAGGAAGCCGAAAATGATCTCAATCTAATTAATTTCACTTTGGGTTCAGGGAATCTGGATTCTTTCTTCATTTTTGAAATAAAATCGTTATCGCAGAGGGTTGTAAGAGTAAATAGGGGTTGAATGTGATGAATGTAGCTGTATCTAGATTGTGGGTAGAAACATAGCATTCTCAAAATCAGTATCAAGCGCAACAGCTTAAAAAAATCTCACGCCAAGCTGTATTTGCCGATCGAGAAAAATACTGCTCTATGCGCACACTCTCATTACGGCTTGGGCGCACGAAGCTAGTTTAATAAAATGTGCTTCTTGCATCTGACTATGGAAATACTAATATATTGGCGAGATTTTAATCTTCTACTAACGATTGCTGTGAGTGGATCAATTGATACCGTTGATGACTGTTGTCATTTTTTAAAAAGGAATATTTTCTGCGGTCATCTTTATATTTTGATCAGCAGTGGACCACTACCGCACCACTCTCACATTCATTCGTTTCTACTGTGACAATGGAAACTAAATTGTACTAGATACATAGATAGATGAATTGTAATAGCCTACTGTCGTATATTTTTTTCAAGAGGACGAAACGAGTTGTGCGAGCGAAAGTGTGCGAGTGTCCTCAGTGAATTTCAGGATTTCCTGAACAGCATGGAGGCTGATGCTGAATGACTCGTGGGTAATTCGAGCTGTCAGACTCTTCCCCTATATTGTTATTATCGAGATGTTTAATCACTTTGAGTTTGGACAATTACTCAGGCGAAAACTAACCCCATCGTGCGCTCGCTGATCATCTGACCCAGACTGCTTGCAGTAGAGACTTGATTTTCTTCAAATATTCCCTAAGTATGATTCCTTCGTTACAATAATGAATGTTCTTGGAAATATTGACAGGTTCGGGCAGAAGTTCTGAAGGTGGATGAATTTTTTGGACGAAAAACCGTAGCCTTTTACCAGATATTTTCGGTTATATTTGGAAGGAGAAAATTACTGCTACTCAAAAGGCTAATATTTTTCTAGGTGGCTCGTCCTTAATTCAAAAGATATCATTAATATGGTAGCAGATTACAGCATACTTCTCAGTTAAATCGATGCAGAATTATGGCCCGTATTGAGGAAATCATGAAGTCCAGTCCTGTTCGATTGCCTTTTACGAAGTTTTCCCCTCGCCCTAATAACTGTGATGAAGAAGTGGAATTTTCGTTCTTTTAGTAGATAAATGGATAGAAGTGGTTTATATCTTATAACTAAAAAGTAAGAAAAGAGAAGATTCATGCCGGAAGTGGCTTGGTCGGTGGTTCATTGAGACTACTTGCCTCGTGCTTGTCGAGCGTACCGGAGTATCGGGAGGTGCTCAAGTGCTGTCTCTTGTGACCCGTCCAAGGAGACCGCCGACCCAACAGTGGAACCGAGGGCGGCGTAGGCAAAACCCTCAACGCTTACCCGTATTGCGAGGCGGTTCAAAACTCGGAGCATGCGCCTTCCCTCGGTAATTCACGCGTAGGATTCATCAGAGCTCTTTGTGCCAACCCCTCACCCACATGCAGATGACCTGTGTTTTCATGATGATCTTTATTCCCCTAGAAAACTCGGAAAACTCAGGAGGCTAATTTGAGATTTTTACGTTAAATGGTGCTTTTTGTTTCTAAAGTTAAGACGGAAATCGTTCCATTAAACCTTTAATAATCGCATCAGCGGGTCTTAGTAATTAACAGCAATTTCCTAGTGAATTTTTGTGATCAATCAAACTCACCCCACACATGTATAAGCGCCACATACGACTCTAATTAGTTGGTTCTCTCTGACTTTCCCTGGCATAGTTTCTCGTTTCACCGTTCGAAATTATAAGGTTAAACTTCCTTATAAAATCTTACTACCAATAGAGGGAGCATGAATAAAGCATATACAATAGTTTTATCCACTCTTGTGAACTCTTTCATTCAATTTAGAAATACGTGAGGTTGAACAACAAATTTATCAGAACTTGATAGACAGATAAAAATGTAAGATCTTCGACGAGAATATCTTACATTTCGGGGGCTTCAGTCGATAAATAATTTTCAACGTGGTGAAGAGTAGTTTCCCGGAACAAAACTTTTGCGATAAGGAGGAATATACATTATTTCTCATGCGCAATAATATTTTATTTAGCGTGACAATCACGTTATTTATAGTTCCACTCGTTTTATTCTGATATAGAGAATAATGAGCAACAGAAAAGTCAATTCCAGCTCCGGTCTCTTAATGATGCATCATCAATGATAGGAATATAGGTATTTGGACAAAATTACCCTCACTTCTACCACTTGAACTGAAGAATGATTGCGGACATATTGTCGCAACCAGCTGCGTAGACATTGCATTCGGTTGCTAAACACTGTTGCAACAAAGCTTCACAGGTTGTTGCCGGTGAATGATTCTCCGATAATTTGGAACGAACGAATTTCAGGACGTTATGGTCGTCCAACACCTCCCATATTCCGTCACAAGCGAGCACCACAAACTGCCAGGCTTTGTTGACCGTTTTAGTTGCGATTTCAGGCACCACGGTCACCATTTGGAGTTCTGGAGAGGTTTTCAACTTTTTGTAAGCAAAATCCCCAAACGCACGAGAAAGCCCAAGATTCCCGTTGACTCGGTCCATGGACACTTGTCCACCGGCGGCGTTAATCCGTTCCTTCTCGTGGATCAGGGTCGGTTTATGGTCTTGGGATAGTTTGACTACTTGGTCGTTCTCGCAAGCTATGGCTCGGCTGTCTCCAACGTTGCCACAGTACAATTGATTTCCTGAAGAAAAATAACCAATTTTAGCATGTTCTTACTAACGCCTACTCAGCGTGGTCTGTTGGGAAATAAGTAGAGACCTCTTATGAAAACCGTGATCCCGGTCGATCCCATCAAGTTGTGTTTAGCCTCTTTTTCATCCCTCAGCGCGTGGTCGCACTCGATGTATCCCTTCCTAATGGCTTCCTTTAGGTCTGTCGTCCATTCCGGCTGGCTCATGATGTAATGAAGTAGGAATGTCCCAACATACTCAGACACTGACGAACCACCATGGCCGTCGAACACCCCACAGAACACGGTTTCCGTCGTGTCAGTTGGAATTCTAAGCCACACTACCGACACGTCTTCCATAGTTTTTCTCCATCCTTGCATCGATGAATAGCCGACGATAAAATTCTCCGTCTCTTCAAGATATGTTTCCTTGTTACACTTTGGTTTTGAAAGGAATGTAGCGGCTGTTAGAATATCTGAGGACGATTCCTCCTTTGGGATTTCCTTGGACATGGCATGATTTGAAGGATACATTACGGTGTACTAAATTGTGTACCTACATATCTGTCTAGTTCTTCTGTCGTTTCTGTACATATCTGTCGTTTTTAAGAACATCCATGGTGATTCATGGTGAAGCCTGGACATATTGTGGAAACAATAATTGACCAGCGATGTTTGTGGCCTTACAACTCTATTCGGCATAAACTATTCAGTGGGTGGATGATTAAAGTAGGCTGAGAATCCTTTGTAAGTGTCCAATAACATAATTTGCTAGGAAAAGAGCCTGTCATCCTTAAAAAGCTCCATCTTTTCAAATCAATTAAATTTGCATTTTGAATTGATTTTTCTATCCTGTAATAACACCTTCTGAAGGCTTCAATAAACGTTAAATGCTACCCTGATGATTGCTACGACCACTCACTTAATGTTAGTTTTGGAGTTGAATAAAATCATGGTGATACACTGAACAAATAATGTTTTTCCCAACATGGTTGCGTTTCAAAATTTTAATTGAGTGAAAAATGCCTATCAAACTATGCCCTTTCCTTGTGTTTACACGAGATGTATTGTGATTGTGAGGATTTAGGTAATTTACCCGGTGAAGGATAAACATTGTTCTAGAGCCATGTCTCTAGGGCCATTCAGTTACTCTGGGTACACGGGGCCCATGGGTTATCTCCTGCCCCAGCCCGTGTTGGAAAAACACACTGCCTTATATGCTAATGACACCGTTTTAGTGGCTATGAGCGCCATGCAAGGTTGGAGGCAGACTATGGAAGACGTGTCAGTCGTCCTGCTCAGGATACCTGGCGACCGCACGGAAACCATGTATTTTGCCGTGTTTGACGGCCACGGAGGAACTCGAGTCGCCAAGTACGCCGGGACCAATTTGATCAAACACATCATGAAACAACGCGAATGGGAAATCAAGATTGAAGAGGCAATTTACAAAGGTTACAAAGACTGCGACTCGTACATGAGGCTCGAACAGTCCATTATGACGGAAATGTCCGGCTGCACCGCACTGACCGTGTATATCCGCAATAATTACTTAATTTGTGCGAATAGTGGTGACAGCCGAGCTGTGGCTTGCGTGGCCGGGCGTGTTGTGCGACTATCGTACGACCATAAGCCAAGTCTACCGACTGAGAGGAGTCGTATTGTGGCGGCTGGTGGTTTTGTCGAAGCTGATCGTGTCAACGGAAACCTTGCGTTGTCAAGAGCTTTAGGGGACTACCAGTATAAGACGGCTACTTTTAGCCCTGAATATCAAGTAAGTTGACGAGATGATTGCGGATACTGAAATCCCAGTTGTCAATATCCATGGCTTAGTACTAATAAGTTTTCTCTTTACTTCAAGATGGTAAGCCCTATTCCCGACATCGTACTAAAACAATTGGACAAAGGTTGGGAATTTGTTGTGATGGCGTGTGACGGCATATGGGAAGTCATGACGAACGAAATGGTCATTCAATTCGTGCGAACGCGTCTCATTGACAGAATCCCACTACAGAACATCGCCGAGTCTCTCATCACCAGTTGTTTGTCACCCAAGTGTACCGGAATGACCGTCGGTTGTGACAACATGTCCGTCATCATCATGCAATTCCGATGGAACAAGTGAGCTGGTTTTGTTCATGGACCAACCTAGGTGACTGCAAATACTCACCTGATCATAGATAGAGCTGTAGGCAACACAAGAAAAAACTTGTCACTACCATATCCTGGCCCACCTGTGCCATGAGAATTTTCGATTTTATGATTATTATGCTCACAAGGCTATTGGAAATCGGCGTTGTTTCGTCACGTCTACATTGTAGCCAATCATGCTTCATTGTCAACGTTGGTACAAAATCGATTCCTAGCTCACGAAAGCTCTCAAATGAATTCCCAAGAAAGCACAAGCGCTAGGTATTTTTGTACTCTGATGATGTTAAGCTTGTTAGATAACCCATTTTCCAAGCATGAGGGAGCTGAGGCCGTCGAATTGAAGATGAACAGCTCATTTCTCTTGAAAAAGTAAATAATTTCTCTCAAATTCATTTCCTTTCCGTTTGTTTCAGGTCGGAACCAAAAGTCGCCCATGCCTCAGCTCCCTTATCTAAGTACTTGAGAACTAAAAAGGGGAAGCCGAAAAAATCTTAGTGTTATTACGACAAAAAGAACCCTTACCGACAAATTGCATGATTACTTGTAGTAGCCATCCGAAAAGACTGGGATATGATTACACGTATCCAACACTCCATCCCGATCATTTCCGATCATGTCCAGTGTAACAAAAACAATAAAATGACACCGAACTAATGCCTGGCTCGAATGATATCAAACTGTTGATAAAAGCGTCACCCCCTCTAGTGTTCAGAATAAGTAGAGTCCAGTTAACTGTTTGGTTTACTGGTTCAGAAGTGTTCAGGTCAGATGGCCGCAAATAGAAGCTGTCTTCTTCTGATGATAATGTCTTTGAAGTAAGAGGGGGGCTTGTAAATCATCTAAAGCAAGATTTTGATCACGTCTACCTGAGCTCCTCAGTTACATAATCCGGTGTAGTCCAGATGGGATTTAGCGTTTCCTTCAGACGCCCTCCGACGAAATCGTTAGAATTAACATGAACGGACTAGTTGACACGTTTTGGTCCATACAGTTTGAAATCGTACAGTATTCTTTGTGATAAAATGTATTAAAGATCGACCAATTTATTGGAAAAGCTGGAAAATAACAGTTCATTTTTTAAAAGGAAATCATAGGGAATAACATGAATAAAATTATAAGATAAAATAATTTTAATGGTTTAAGTCTTGATTCCAAATCGAATAAAAATTATTTACAACAGTATTTACAATAGGACGGGTAATCCAATATTGCATCACAGTCCATTACAAGAATATCAACGTAGCGTTCGTTCGGTAAAATGAAGTGTGTTACATGCTATTGCTCGTCATTTTGTCAACGATCACATACTCGTATATCATACAATTAACCTGAAGAACGCTGCGTTGAATTCAGGCACCTACGTACTAATGTTCTACAACTATATACACTGTTTTAAATCACAAATTTAAATTTCTCGAGGATGACGTGTACATTCTAGTATAAGCAAATTGACTTTTCATTCTCGAGATTTCTATTCTCCATCTGAACATTGATTTTTCGGACGGTATTTTCTTAACGTAATTATGCCCCTTGTCGTCTTGAAAAAGACAGGGTTCGGTTCGAAAAAGAAGATCACGTTTCATTCATATTAATTGCCACATGGCCACATGTGTCGTTTACTAACATTTGTCAGTCAAACATTGTTCACGATGGAAAATCAACCGATGGAAATGAATGATATTCTCAGGCACACGCAAAGAGAACTAAAATTTCGTTCAATACCAGTGCCTTTCAATTGTCTTTGCCGTTTCTTTAGCCTACAAAACTTTTCCTGCGGGCTTTTCTCCGTTCTGAACAGGAGGCGGGGCTGAGGGTTTCTTGATCATCATCGATCGCAGGTTTTGGAACGGCATCTCGATCGTGAGGGTCAGTAAAATCGATGCTGCGACGACGGCGATAGTTTCCTTGACGTCAAACTGCAACCGAAAGATGAGCATTGCGTTCATAGTAGCAGAGGTCTCTCCCATACATTCAAAATTTCGGGTCAGGGAATCAATCAATTTCTCACCAATAGTTGTATGCTGTAGGTTTCCGTGTACAAATTTCTTCCCACATTAAAGAAGAACACCGGGAACTGAGTGAGGTAGAACGTGTACGAAAGGCGAGTAGTGATTTGCCAACCTTTCCAACTGGCCAAATCCGATATAAAACCTGCGTTGGAAAACGTCATTTCAAATCAAACTCAGTATTACAATTTCAAACGATATGTACTAATAATCATCGTTCTATGTTGCGTATGTTGTTGTTTCCAGTGAACTGGACTACATCATGAATTCCTATAACACACGTTCATTTGCTCGACGATTCCTGCACTTTCACTATTAAACTGTTTACAAGACTCTTGGCCATTTTTGTTGTGATAATCAATTTCAAGTTTGAGTAACAGCGATTCGTTGTGAGCGCATAAATCCAGAAGATTCAGTATTGCGGAGAATGCTACTGGCATACTGAACGTCTTTTGAGAAATTACATGAGAAAATAAACAATATCGACTCCTTCGTCTGAGATTTGTCACAGTTCATTCGAATCGATTTATAGGTACCTACTTGGACGGTAATTGCACGCTCAATTTGTGCAATTATAAGACTGTAATCATGAAATGATTATATTTTTACCTCCGTTGCCCGTGTGTGACGTGAAAATGATCCAACAGAAAAACAGGCACCAGCTAATAGGCGAAAAAGCAGAGTAGATGGCAGCGTCGAGACGGTCGTAAACGTAAAAGCGATCGCCCATGTGAGCGGGTTGGATGACCGATTGGTAGAGAAGTGCCAAGGAAATTAGCCACCCCAGAGTCAAGTGGCTCTGGAAAAAATAAGAGAAAGTGGATTAATCATCTTTTCAAAAGAGAATGTAATCTTTTCATGGGTGATATAAATTGAGAGAAAAGTGATTTTCAAATCACCTTTTTTAGCTTGATATCTTTGCCCCACTGTCGGAGAATGTAACCCATAGCGATTCCGATCACGTAAACGGTGGCTCTATGAGTCGGTAGGATGTACGAATAATCGGCTGTATTGAACATCTGCTCCACCCTGTGAATAACAAAAAATTATAGGTCTTCTTGGTAGACTGTGACAAGGTGAATATTGCTCTAACTCGGCGGTTCGTGGTAGTTTTGTGATTATTGTGTCCATTTTTCGGGGATTGTTTTTAAAACTTTGTTTTTCTTAAAAAATGTGTATTGTAGGAAATTGGCTGGGAAAATATTTTCTATAAGAAATTCCCTCGGGAAAATTCTTTTCTAATTTACCGTCGGTAGGTACCAACCTTACGAATTCCGCATTCCAGGGACTTATTATGTATCAGGCGTTGCACTCGCAATAGCTTCTGTACAACTGGATTTACGATTGATTTTCAGCGAATAACGTACGTTTGACTTATTCATCGATAAATTTGAATTTCCTCTGGAGAACTCACGTATTGCCGAAATAGACGTAGAGATTCAGTTGGCGAGCGTAGACTGTGCAGTAGCGCAGGATGGTGGAGAGGGTGCCTATTGTGAGCAGAGTCATCATCCCTTGTCTGGGCCATTTATAAACGAGGTAGATCAGGATTGGCGATACCATGAAGAGCTGGGTGTCGATTCCGACGTGGTGAGTATGCGTCAAACACTAAGAAAATAGTGGACAAGTATCGTGAATCAAAATGATTTATATGATACATGCACGCATAAATGATTCAAAATCAAAGTCGATTGTTAAAACTATGTCGAGTGCGTGGCTCACCTAACGGGGCCGGCGAAATGGATTCAATAATGTAAGGACAAGTAGGTTCGCTCTGAGGTTATTGTTCGGTTTTGACGTATAACCTAGCGCGCGTTTTTCGTTTTTGGCGTTAAAGTTATATTAGTCTCTTTGAAGCCAAGCCACTCCTCGAAGCAAAGATCCCGGGGCTTTTCTAACATTTCGGAAAATTTCAAGTGTCTACAAAAACGGGGAAATTGTCAATCTTTGAAAGTCCATCTCAACGGTGGTTGCAGAAATTTACGCATCTTCTCAACAAATGGTTATGCTTTTTTTTTTTTAATTAAAGGGGTTTTACTTTTACCACGACATTGTTCATCATCACATAATACACTGATCTTAACTGCATCAATTACCATGTTCTTGAATCCAAAATAATTGTGGATGAAGAGGATGTTCCTCCACCAGTACTTTTTGCAGAGCTCGGCGTGATGGTTCACCACCAAAGGCCACTGTGGTCCAGAGCTCAGATGGGGAAGGATGAACGTGCAGAACAGGATGAGACCACCGAGCGTGGGTATCAGTCTGGAATTGATACAAACATTTCAACTTGGTCCATCGTAGCCATGTTACGTTGATGGATCACGTGGATGGGTTTTTTCAAGAATTTTTTTTTCGAAACGAGTATTACCAACCGCCCGAGAATGTCGGTTGACTGAATGTGGATGGATCTGATAATGAAGCGTGGGCCGTTGAGGGTGCAGGAAAGCAACATGATATTTCCCATTGTGCTGCCGTCCATTCGCTCATTAAAATTGCGTTTTTGTGTTTCTTATGCTTTCTCAACCAATATTTTTAAATCCAATTTTTCAATAATTAAAAACGTTTTTATGAAGATTACATTTAAAGTCATGTTATATCAATTATGTTAATCATAGATTAAAACAATACAATCACACTCCCATTTCACCCGAAATCAAAATTCAACGCAAAAACATTTCTACATAATTTTGATAAGTAGTCAAAGAAAGTGAAGGAAGAATCAATGTATTCACCTCAAAAGACGCGATGAAATTTCCTGAGGAACGTTGATTGTTTGAGACCTCATCAACTTCTTACCAAGGGAATAAGAAGTGAGGAGTCCGCTCATCATGATGAAAGGATCTGTGTATAAGCTGGCAGCACGAGCGACCACCGTCCATGGTTTCCCCAGCATCTGAAATTGAGCAAAATTTGAAACTATGAAAACAGTTTGTGAGCTCTTAATCTTTACCAGTCAATCTTATGTTTGAAACATCTATCTTCATACATGTTATAAATATCCTTATCTGAAAGAACAAAATTTAAAATAGTGTAACCCGCCGTTTCACCTAACGGGCTAGGGATCCAGAAATAGACCTAGGCGAATAAATTAGTGGGAGACTAAAGACTTTCACTTACCGTTCGGAATGTCGGAGACGGTCGGTCATAGACTCCAAGTACACCTGAATTGACTAAGCTCTGAGGAATGGGGTTTCGTAAGTGAAAGGCAGGAGTTCAATATTGGTTTATAATACGCAATTGTTCGAAATATAAAATATGGAATGTCTCGGCCGAGAAGGATACTGACTATGGCTTAATTTAATTAGTGAGTAGGTAGACTGTGAAGGGCTGAAGGCCAATGAATTTACGTGGTAGCTGAAGGCTCAGGAGTGTTTGATTTAGAATAACGGAAAAATACAGTTGTTTTGCTAATGTTCTCCCCTAACTCCCTTTGCTTTTCTACAACAGACAAAATACTCAATACTACGGTTACAAGTTACAATTTCTACTGATCAGCTTTCTAATGACTACGCGTCAGGGCTTGGGCCAGATTTAAGGAGTCGACTTTCGCGTTGCTAGGGTACGAGACAGAATTATTTCGCCACTTACGTGCACCAACGCCTTTGGATGGAGACAACAGGGTGATGTGTTCTTCGCTGCTCGGCTTCGGTCAGGGGAACGCCGTCCAGGTTGGAGGAGGCGAGGCTCTTTCCAACGGAGATCCGACGACTGGCGGTGCGTGGAAATCCCAGACTATTGGCCGTCGGTCGGGCGCGAACGGAATCAACACTCGGGTCCGACGGGGGATTTTCAGTTCGTAATAGGGGTCCACTGTTACGGGATAGGAATTGGCTGATCTCCCAATTCCCGAGTTCTCACCCTGAAGGAACCACGATACGATCGTTCCTTCAGGTCACTTTCACTTCACTTCGATGTCCCGGTTCACTTCGCCTCGATGTCCCGGTTCACTTCGCTTCGATGTTCCGGTTCACTTGGATGTCCCGGTTCACTTCGATGTTCCGGGTCACTTGGATGTCCCGGTTCACTTCGATGTTCCGGGTCACTTGGATGTCCCGGTTCACTTCGATGTTCCGGGTCACTTGGATGTTCCGGTTCACTTCGATGTTCCGGGTCACTTGGATGTCCCGGTTCACTTCGATGTTCCGGGTCACTTGGATGTTCCGGTTCACTTCGATGTTCCGGGTCACTTGGATGTTCCGGTTCACTTCGATGTCCCGGTTCACTTGGATGTTCCGGTTCACTTCGCTTCGATGTCCCGGTTCACTTCGCCTCGATGTTCCGGGTCACTTACTTCGATGTCCCGGTTCACTTCACTCCGTTCCGCGAACAGAGATTTCTACCTTCCTTCTCGTGAGTTCGGATACGACTGGGGATTGCTCGTTCTCTCCGTCCGCTCGTCACGTCGCCTTCCCCTTCTACTCCTCCCTGGGTGTCTTGCGCCGCCCATCGCCTACCCAATTCCAAAGAGGGCACGCCTTCCGCCCAGCTGGAGTTAGGCGTTTGGAGGGGAGAGGGGTCGTTCCGTCCCCCGCCGCCGAGGTTTCTTGGCGGGGCGCTTGAAATTTGCCGCCCCGTTACACCCCTCCGATCTTCGGAGGCCGAGGTCTACCTCGGCAATTTTCCTTCCGGTGGGGGTGACTGGTGCGATGGGCATTGCGTCAGGTCGTTTGGCTGCTATCCACGCTTGCTCGTACCGCCAGCGTCTGCAAGCGGCACAGGTTGGTGGGCGGTCCGTCTCGTGTTCGGCGATGGAGCAGGGCTTCGGGTAGGCGGGATCCGTGGGTTGTAGGTTCCGGCACTTCCTCACCAGCCGATTCCACATCACTTTGCAGCCACCGCAGCGGTAGGTTGTCGGCGGGTGTTGTCGCTTCGTGCAAATGCAGCACAGGACGCTCCCATTCGTCGAGGGTACGCTGGCGCGGATGTCCCAAGGTGGTATGTTGGATGGGTCGGCAGGGGCCACGGGTGAACTAGCGCCAGCATTCCCATCAGCTAGGACGACCCTCACCGGCCGAGGGGTGGAGGCCCGGGAGGAGCCGGAACGCGGTTGCCCTGGGGTGGTGTCTGATTCCCGTGCGGTTTCTTCAGATGACGAGGAGTCCGAGGACGAAGTCGACGAGTCGGCAATACTCGGCTCGGCCGCGGCGGGCGCTGTGAATGCAGGGGCGGGGTATCCGTCCACGTTGCTGTCAGGTCGTGGTGTCGACGATCCTCGAGGGGTGGCGCGGTGCGTGCTTGACCCGAATGAGTCGTTGAGGTGGGTCATGGCTTGCAGCCGTTGTTCCATCATGATCACTCGGCAACGCAGGGACTCGACCTCCACCGACCCACCACTCGATCTTGATCTCATGTCCACCCCCGAGTCGCCAACGTTCAAGCTTTCCCCAAGCTCGTCTAGGCAGCGCAGCAGAATCCGCCTCTGTGTTGGCATCCTGTCGCAGGACGCGACCAGCTTGCCCAGCCCCATGATGACCGTGGAGGTGACGGCCAGCCACTCCGTACTTCCGGGTTCCAAGTCCGTGCTGCTCACCGACGACGGTACCCGCGGTCGAGGTAGCGCCATAGTCTTCTGGTGTCGTTCGCTGATCTCCTATTTTCCCACTATACCCTGAAACAGACAAACCGGCCTTTCTGTTAGTCTCCTCTCACGCTCCGACTCACCCGTTGTACGTCAGTCAATGGCTCATGTATCATGCAGACAACCTCCCTCTCTGCACAGAGCCAGACGCTGAACAACAATCCTAGATTTTAGCTACCATTACAAGGGAAAAACAAAGGAAAAGAGGGGAGTGGCAAGGCAGTCCTGTCCCGACCCATGAGGTACGGTCATTAATCAAACAAGGCAAGTACTGGTGTCGTGCATTTTATTCTACAGGTAAGACATTCCCTATTCTACTTCACAAATTACGAGTATACCCCAAAACTTGAAAAATTATTTTTTTTTTTTTTTTTTTTTTTTTTTTTTTTTTTTTTTTTTTTTTTTTTTTTTTTTTTTTTTTTTTTTAATTGCTTCATCCCGTTCGAGGTGTTGATATCTTCCCCGCGTGGAGCTGCGCGTAGTCGATCGTTTTGCGCCTTGGTCTTAGCCCGTATGGACTGGACGCCGTCCTAATCGGAATCGGGATTCGGCTGGAGGATCTTCCAGGGCCCTGGGCCCCAGGTTCAGGATCTTCTTCGGTCCGTACTGGTTCCGGCCATTCCAGAGGGTCTGACAACCACGTCCCTCCACTATCTTCGCTAGGTGGAGGGGCAGGGCTCTCGGGTGGGCGCGACTCCTCCGCTACGTCGGGGGTGACGGCGTCGTCTGGCACGCTGTTGAGAAACGCTGGCTTGAGCCTGCTGAGGTGGTAACGCGTGGTCTTCCCCAGGACATCCTGGACCTCGTAATTGACATCGGTCAATTTGCGGGTCACACGGAGCGGTCCTTTCCAGGGGCTCCAGAACTTCTTCACTGTACCTGGTGGGGCGACGAGCTGCTGGGCATACACTTGTTGGCCTATCTGGAACTCCCGAGAGTGGCGTCGCTTGTTGATTGCCTGCTCGCGGGTGTGCCAAGCGCGCCTCAACTGTCGCTCGGCTTCCAAACGGACCCGCACCATTTCCTGGTGTTGATCTTTCAAGGGCGATGTTGCTTCCCGTTTCATGCTGATTTCGGCTAGGTGCGGCATTCTCAGCTCTCGTCCGAAAACCAGGTGATTTGGCGAATAGCCTGTACTACAGTGGGGAAGGCTGCGGTAGGCAGCTAGTGCCAAAGGCAAGGCGGCTTCCCAGTCCCGGGTGTTTCGTTTCAGTTTCGCTACCAGGTTTGCCAGAGTGCGATGGAATCGCTCACATACCCCGTTGGCCTGTGGGTGGTAAGCGGAGGTGTGGACGTGGCGTATCTCCCAGGTATCGCAGAGCTCCTTGACGACCCCCGAGATGAAGGCGGCGCCTCGGTCGGAGACGAGCCTCTCAGGTGCACCATGGGTTGGTAGGTACTTCGTGGTCAATACGCGAGCGGTTGTTACTGCTGTGCAATCTGTGGTGACATAAGCCTCTGCGTACTTAGAGAACTGATCGATTACCGTCAGGATGTATTTGGTACCCCCTCGACCAGGTAGAGGCCCAACAAAGTCAATACCGACGATTTGACCAATTCGGGTCGGTATCTCGGGTTTCTGGATTGGTGGTGTCAAATTTGGGGGAGTGTTCCTCTCCTGGCACTCCTGGCATTTCTGGACGAACTCTCGGATGTCACGTACCATCTTCTTCCAGTACCCGTACCGCCTGGCGACACGGGTAGTTGTTTCTATGCCAGGGTGCCCGGCCCACTGATGTTGATGACAATTGGTCAGGAACCAGCGCCGCATGGTGGATGGGATCAGTGGCACCGTGATCCGCTGGCCATCCACATCGACCTCCTTCTTCCAGACTCCTTCCTCCTCCTTTAGTTGATACTTCTCTGGATCAGCCGTCAGGGTGGAGATCCAGGTGTCCAAGGATTGGGCTGCCATCAGAAGTTCCTTTGGCAAACTTAATGTGATGGCGCCAACAGGAACACGGCTCAGGCCGTCTTTGACCAATTGGTAGTCGGGTCCTGCCAGATGAGTCAGATGCTGATGCACCTGGTGCTTCAATTCAGAGGTTGAAGGGGGATTGTCCCGGATCTCAATTGGGAACTCTGCTACATCGGACATCGGAGGGTGTACCACCGGCTGCTTTCTGGGTGGTGTTGGTTCGGTGGTCAGTTGGCCTTGGTGGTTGTTGTCGACGCTAGGTTCGGAGGCTTTGGCAGATGTTGAAGCGACTGTTGGCCCGCCCTGGTAGTTGTTGTCGGTGTCGGGTTTCGTGGCTTGAGCGGTTTTCTGGGCTTTTCGCGCCATCCCGTCGCCCTTCAGTTGACGGATGTGCCTGTGGAGGTCCGGGTCAGTGGCGACCACGCCGATGGAGATCATCTTCCCAGTGGTGGGTTCCTTCATCTCCACTACGCCGATATCCGGGCGTATGCCAAGGGGTAATTTCCTCAGGAGGTCCAGTCCGATCAGATCCAAGCCGGAGTCAGGTCGTCGGAAGACATAGAATGCGTGCGTAATCGTAACCAGACCGATGGTGGTACGTACCTCCTGGATCCCCAGCACGGGCAGTGGTTGTCCGTCGGCACCCCATAGCTTCAACGTTGTTGGGCGGATGTCAATGCCAGGCACAGGTCTTGATAGGACAGACACTGCAGCACCAGTATCCACGACCATTCGCCGGGATTCCTTCCCCAAGCCGGCGGTGATCAGTATCATGGGCCTCATGACACAATTCACAGCGGTCTGGTAGGCCACCAGCTCGTCTCCGTGGACTTCAATGGTTGGCTTCGTCCTCGTTATTTGTCGTGAGATTGGCTTGGGTTTCCTGGGTCGTGCTGATGTTTCTGACCTGGTGCATTCGCGGATTTGAGATGGGCAGGGTCTTCTTCTTCTTCAGGCAATCAGCCTCCAGATGGTCACGGGATCCACAGAAATTGCAGAACAAGGCCGCGTAGAGTCCGTGGGGGCAACTCACTGGAAAGTGGGACATATCACCACAGTACATACAGGGCAGCACTGGGACGGTCGGTGGTAACTTCGTCGGCACCGGTATCAACTGGTGATCGCCGAACGTGGCCGGTTTGTTTGGGTAACGGAGCGGGCTTCTGGGTTTTTGCAGGCAGTTTGCTGCAAAATGCCCTGGTTCTCCGCAAGAGTAGCATTTCTTGGGCTCCGAAGGTCTTGATCCGCTGACAGCGGCTATGTCCCATCGAGCATCGTAGTCCTGCTTCGCTCTCATTACGTCCTCCCATCCCTCAGCCCGCTCCACTGCATCCTCCAAGGTGTCCGGAGGGTTACCCTGCAAGTAGAGATGGAGTTCTTTCGGTTGCCCGCGGACAAAAGCGCTGAGTGCCTTTCGTCTTGTCCACTCCCGACGTTGGGCCTCGTTCAGGTTGGGTTCAGTTCGGACAGCCGATCGTGCCGTGGTCAGAAGTCGTTCTGCAAACCGTCGGATGGACTCGTCGGGGTCTCTCTGGGCTGTCCAGAGTCGTATGGTCGCCTTCTCGGGACTTTCCTCGCCATACCATGCCAGTATGGCCTTCTTCACGGTCGTGTACGGGGTTTCGCCAAGACCATCCTGGAGGAATCGCTTGGCTCCACCTTTTAGGCGGGTGCGAAGGAATCGCAGTCTCTTGTGCTCGTCAAGCTCTTGGGTTGCTTGCTCCACTTCCTGGAAGAACACGGATGCCGTGATAGCACCCGGCTCATCAGGGTTCCATGGGTCGACTTCCATAAACAACGACCGCGGAATGCCAGAGGCCGCAGGCTCGCGGAAGAAGGCGCCCAGTTTGTTCATCGCTTCCGTCACGGCGTTCATCATGGCTTCGCCCTCGACTGATGGGCTGCTGTTTCGTTGCATGGTCGCGAACTCACTTGTTGCACAAAAGAACTAAATAAAAAAAATTACAGAACTGATAGATCACTTTCTTGCGCACCAAGGACCGATAATTTCCCCACGAATCGAGAAAGGACTTCCCAGTTGGTAAGAGCTATGACGGGTCCGGAATCGGGATGTCAATTGGAGCTGAAGGCTCGTCGGAACAGTCCCGGCACAGATGGCTACAGCGAGAGTGATGCTACTAGATACTGAGCCAGTAGTTAAATTTTGATTTATGGAAAGAAAGAAAAATGATACGGATTTGAAGTTAATTGACTCCTCACTCGCTTCCTCACACTCGGGCCGATTTGTTTGTTTCTTACAGTTTTAAATTTCAGAATCTATAACTAGCACAATTTAAATTTCGAGATTATAAAACGCGACCCAATTCCTTCAGAGCTTTTTCTCACCAATATTCGCCTGGTCAAGATCACTTGTTGTGGATACGACAGAAATCGAGATTTCTGAAATATCCCACCGCTTGCCACCAAAAGATGTAACCCGCCGTTTCACCTAACGGGCTAGGGATCCAGAAATAGACCTAGGCGAATAAATTAGTGGGAGACTAAAGACTTTCACTTACCGTTCGGAATGTCGGAGACGGTCGGTCATAGACTCCAAGTACACCTGAATTGACTAAGCTCTGAGGAATGGGGTTTCGTAAGTGAAAGGCAAGAGTTCAATATTGGTTTATAATACGCAATTGTTCGAAATATAAAATATGGAATGTCTCGGCCGAGAAGGATACTGACTATGGCTTAATTTAATTAGTGAGTAGGTAGACTGTGAAGGGCTGAAGGCCAATGAATTTACGTGGTAGCTGAAGGCTCAGGAGTGTTTGATTTAGAATAACGGAAAAATACAGTTGTTTTGCTAATGTTCTCCCCTAACTCCCTTTGCTTTTCTACAACAGACAAAATACTCAATACTACGGTTACAAGTTACAATTTCTCTGATCAGCTTTCTAATGACTACGCGTCAGGGCTTGGGCCAGATTTAAGGAGTCGACTTTCGCGTTGCTAGGGTACGAGACAGAATTATTTCGCCACTTACGTGCACCAACGCCTTTGGATGGAGACAACAGGGTGATGTGTTCTTCGCTGCTCGGCTTCGGTCAGGGGAACGCCGTCCAGGTCGGAGGAGGCGAGGCTCTTTCCAACGGAGGTCCGACGACTGGCGGTGCGTGGAGAATCCCAGACTATTGGCCGTCGGTCGGGCGCGAACGGATCAACACTCGGGTCCGACGGGGGATTTTCAGTTCGTAATAGGGGTCCACTGTTACGGGATAGGAATTGGCTGATCTCCCAATTCCCGAGTTCTCACCCTGAAGGAACCACGATACGATCGTTCCTTCAGGTCACTTTCACTTCACTTCGATGTCCCGGTTCACTTCGCCTCGATGTCCCGGTTCACTTCGCTTCGATGTTCCGGTTCACTTGGATGTCCCGGTTCACTTCGATGTTCCGGGTCACTTGGATGTCCCGGTTCACTTCGATGTTCCGGGTCACTTGGATGTCCCGGTTCACTTCGATGTTCCGGGTCACTTGGATGTTCCGGTTCACTTCGATGTTCCGGGTCACTTGGATGTCCCGGTTCACTTCGATGTTCCGGGTCACTTGGATGTTCCGGTTCACTTCGATGTTCCGGGTCACTTGGATGTTCCGGTTCACTTCGATGTCCCGGTTCACTTGGATGTTCCGGTTCACTTCGCTTCAATGTCCCGGTTCACTTCGCCTCGATGTTCCGGGTCACTTCGATGTCCCGGTTCACTTCACTCCGTTCCGCGAACAGAGATTTCTACCTTCCTTCTCGTGAGTTCGGATACGACTGGGGATTGCTCGTTCTCTCCGTCCGCTCGTCACGTCGCCTTCCCCTTCTACTCCTCCCTGGGTGTCTTGCGCCGCCCATCGCCTACCCAATTCCAAAGAGGGCACGCCTTCCGCCCAGCTGGAGTTAGGCGTTTGGAGGGGAGAGGGGTCGTTCCGTCCCCCGCCGCCGAGGTTTCTTGGCGGGGCGCTTGAAATTTGCCGCCCCGTTACAATAGTGTGGGCTCCAGAACACGAAACCACACTCAGCGTTACGTCTCTCGTGATTTCTCCCTTGAGCATGAGCATAACCCTAGAACTCGTCTCAAATTTGTTGTTTTCGAGGAAGGGTTGGCGACTTGGTCCGCTCCACGATTGCCCTCCCTCCGACGTAGAGCGGTCCTTAGGGTGTCGTCTACTGCCGTAATACAGAATCCCAAAAGAAGAAAAACTGGTCTTATTCCGCCCTGACCGGTCATTGTGATTTATTCAGTCAGTCACTAACAAACTCACCTTTGGGTATTTCAGCATTGACGATGGTAAAATACTTGTATCGCCGGGATAGGTATTTACTGATTCCTATCAAAGTGAACACAAATTTATATTAACTTTTAAGGGGTGAAAGGGTTTGTTAAGCGCCAATGTAAATGTATGGTATGCGTTTATGGCGTACTTCGTGTGACGTCATTACCACTTTTGATAGCAAATTGATACCCCAAAGTCGTTCCTTTCTTCGCCTAGATTTCTGAATTAAGTAAAAAATTATATCGAAAATTCAGTGGAAAACGAGACATTGGTGGAAAACGAATCCCTTCTTTATGTTTCGAGAAACGCCGCATCTCTTCTCCGTGCACCGTTCTCTTCGTCTTTGCTTCTCCAGTCTTGCCAGTCCCTTTCGTTGTTTTGTGATGATGCTTACGGGCTTTCTCAGCCGCGACTGTATTATAGACAAGTTACTATTACTCGCCCCCTACTCGTTACCGACATCCCGGGCCGCGAAACCTCATCCTTCAATTTCAGCTTAAAATTGCTTACCCACCATTTTGTCTCAATCAGGTGGAAGGCCGCTCTACCTAACTAGCCTAAACTTGCCTGTTATCATAATTTTGTGCATTTTTTTGTGTTCTTTAATGTCTGCGGGAAGAACCTGTACTACTATAAACCTGTACTATTATAGTGTGAGATCAGTACCTCTGTCATGAAGGCTCGGTTTGCGTACGGATTGAAGAACAGTGCCATAGACTTGTGAGAGATGTAGAGCATGATGGCGTTCAAGAAACGGATCCCGTGAAGACTCGATACGTCGTCTTGGGGAATTTCCGTAGAGAAGAGCTTCCCGCAATTTTTCTTCAGCGAAAAAGCCAAAAGCATTTCGACACCTGTGGCTGAAATGAGATAACAGTGATTACAGGTGAAGTAGGTACAAAATAGTGTAGTGTAGAACGTTCCGCCAATTCTCGTGCTTCCTATCCGCAAGGGTTAGAAAATGCTCGTTTCACCCCTCGTTGGCAGAATGCGTTCGCAGTCGACCGACAGAGGTTTCATTTAAACATCATCTTTTCCAAGGACTAAAGTAATGAACAACTAAGCATTAGGCATTAAAGAACAACTATGATTTACTGAAGTAAAAGCCATGGCTGACACACGCAGTAATAAGTTTGTTAACTTACTGACAGGACCAGAGTTTCTAATAAAATCGTAGGCCGTCGAAAGGAGGATGACCCCAACAAGTCCGAGGAATAAGGATCTGAAAAAATGTAATTTTTCTTCAAATTACAAATCGTGAAGTAATTATTTCAATAATCAGCGGTGTGAGACCTGAGATGGACCCAAAATATGATAATATTGAAGGGAATTCGTCCCCCTACTTATCTACACTAGAATTTCCGATTGACCTCCTAACAGTTCGTCCAAATCAATTTATGATAGGCCTAAATTGAGTCTTGGAGATTTACCCTACCCACGAAGTAACCATGAACGAGACCTATCAAATTGATCAAAATATATTTCAATTCTTGGACCTATAACCATTCAAAATTAATTAGTAAACTGAAACAGAAATTGTGTTTAAATTAGTCTATAAAAAATGTTGACTCAAAACTTTGGCACATACATTGGCAAATATGCTGCGCGAAATCTCATGTTCTTTTCAATTGATGTGAGGCCTAGACGTTATTCTGCATCAGCAAGATAAAGAAAACTTGGAAGTTTCGGTTTGATAACAATAAATTTAACTCCAGCACACCATCCCTATGTGGAGTAGACAGTGCAACCCTTTCAACGCGTTTACCGATTGTGTGGATGGATTGTGAGTGTTGAGTTCAATCGTACAGAGGAAACAGTATTATGAGAGTGAAACATTAATTTGCTGAGAAGACTTGCGTGACTTGCTACGTTTCGTACATAGAAAGTTTAACCTGTTGCGCTCACTAATTGAGTTATATATTTCTCCCTACTTCGTGAATTTTAGTGAGTATCGCTTATTTTACTCTACGTTTTGAACGGCCACAGTAGAATAAAATGTATGGTTATTAAAAAAAAAAAAAATTATACTACTGACCCGACAAAGATAGTAGACGATGGTAGCCCTTCTTCGTTGGGCACTTGGCACATTTCCGAGTTAACCCTGACTGTCGGTTTGAGACCAGTGCCGTCTGACAATCGGTTGGCAGCGGAAGTCATCGCTTCTTCGACGTCTTCGGCTGTGCAACTTTTTGGAACACAAACTGCCCAGTGCATACTGCTAAATCGAGGAACTCGATGACCAGGCTGAAAAAATGCCGTGAGGGTTAAATTGAGAAAAAACTGCCTAGGAAGGAACTAAAGTTATATGTAGATCCTATCACTAAAGTTTATCTATCCTACTTTGTATTAGGATTGCATTATTTACAAAAAGGCTATAATCATTTCGAAATTGATCTATTAAAATATATGCATTAATTTTCTCAGCAGTTCAGAGTTTATGGTATACATTAGTGAATTTATATTTTTTCCTTTATCATAGATGGCTGCGTTCATCTAATGATTCTCACAGACTTGTACCTGTCCTGCTTCTTGATTACATTGAGAATCCAAACGCATGTCACATTCGTTGCTTATCATTTTTTCCGAAGTTGCGTAGAGTTCTAAATACATGGGAGCTCTTTAATTGTTTACCTACTAGCCCACTTACTGCCCTGGGATTTTGAAATACCCGAAATTTTAGCCGTAATTAAACATTACGACATCATTAATCAGTCACCTTTTTGGAATGAGGTTGCAGAGAGAATACTATTCATTTTATGCATAAACAGTGCCGTGAGAGGTATTGCTTCAACGTACGGTAATTTCGCTATCTTGAATCAGTCTGTGAAATTATGTGAGATAGATACTACCTACTTCGATCAGCCTTCGAGAGAAGGTAGTTAGTACGACACCGATTACAACCCATCGGGCAGCTATGAACCCACTTACACAACGAGTTGAGTTGATCACCGGTTTGATGTTTGACGAATATCATCTCTCCTTTCACTGATATTTCGAAAAACATATTTACTAAAGAATTTTGGAGCTGGCTAAATGTTTAATCAAACCGTAAACGGGCATAGCGTGAAAATGGGGATTCAATTAGCAGAAAAGTACAGAATAAATCTTGACTTCAGTATTGTCAGTATTTCGAGCTTGATTTAATTACAAGTGTACATTTTTGTACATTCATTACACCAGTTCCATATTTATATCCTTGTTTATTTTCTGATGTGCGCTATGATAGAGCATTATGCTTCGTCCAGGGGCTTTTGAACAAATGTCAATGTGTCAAAATAATCAAAGATAAAGCGTCAACGTAGTAGATACGACATTATGTACTTCAAGATACAGCCACTCGCGGTTTTTAACCCCCGGAAAAGACTTCAAGGCCGAGTTCAAAGAAGTTCAGCGCTCAAAGTAGAGAGAAGAAAATGGTAGCGAGCAAGATACTTGTTTCAGGGTTAGATCGTGCTCGGACACCTCAGCTAATTGAACAAAGAGCCTTCAAGAAGTGACGGTAAACCGCGGAGAACACATTAAACACATAGTAAGTATCATTTTCCGTGAATAATCGACACTTTATAAACTGATCAACTTATGATTAAGAAAATAGAGATGATAAAAAGATGATATGAAAATATAGCATTCGAGAAACGGGAGGAACAGAGAACGGCTATAGTAAGTTTATCAAACCCACTGGGCTTCATAATCACAGAACTCAATTGAACACACGCCTATTAGCCAAGTGTGATAAATAGACGAACTTGAGTGCTGAGTTGGCACTAGAACTTTCATAATTTGTATATTTATCAATACCGGTACACACTAAATCTAAAATGGGAATACTCACATCACTGAGCGTACTCCTGAAAGCATGATGAGAATGCAGGAGAGTGTGGACGGAAGCGAGAGTACTGTAGTCCGTAGCAGCCAGCTTGATGTCCACATACGACAGACAATATTTGCCTCCTGCGTTCAAGCACATGGGAAAGTCACCAAATTGGTTCATATTTCCCCTCAAGAGACCCGAAGGGAGTTTCGCAGTCGCATCGTACACTGCAACAGAAAAAAAAAGATCAGTTAACGGTCGTACGGATTATAGATTAGACTAAAACTGAAAGCTTCAACTGTAATGGTTTATTATTTGAGAACCCAGTTACTGCCTTAACCCTGCCCCCATTTGCGGCAATCGGTCTGAAAATGAGTTAGGCCATTCATGGCCCGATAGAGTGTACTTGTAAAGCAAAATTTCTGGTGTAAGGGGCATTTTAAAGTTTTTTTTTGGCTCGGACATTTTGGATTTTCAATTTACACTTTTTTTTAAATGAAGAGGGGAAGTAAAGGAAGGAAATTATTTTGGTCTAGGAGTGCAAGGGTGTTATATTCCAAGGCAACAGGGAACCATTTTCATTAAGGAGCCCAATTTCCTACTCTGTAGGGTCGGGTGTGTACGCAATGCCTCTCGGTAATACTATAAATGTAATCACCAAGCCTCCCCTCAGAGGGCATGATCCCCAAGCCACTTGCACCACGAGAAGGTGAACTGGTTCAACCTTTGGTTGTTTGAGGTCTTCAATAAATGAAAAAATGTCTGTTTCAGCTGATTTGATCAGGCGGTGGTATTTGCTGTGGATGCTCGCACAAGCACATTGGCTGTTGATGTAAATTTCTGCCTAGTAATGAACAAAAACCTGCAAACCTGGCCATGAATCGGGAATTTCAGCTATCGGTAGCACGATAGTCCTTGGCGAGACCCAGATTTTGGATTTTCCTCCACCAAGATTGTGTGAGATGAAATTTTCACCCCTAAATTTGGGCTGTTGGCCAAACTTCTTTTGCGGCTTTTGGGATGGCTATCTTGAAATTGGAGAAAAGGTCCTCGGAGTAAATTTGTCCTCACATTATTTATGAGTAACACGTGGTATTGAACCCGCGAGCATACGAGGTTTCCGTTTTGTCATTTAATTAATAGAAACTTTGTGCAATATTTAAACACCCCTTCTATACCATCAAACCAGGCCAAGCAACTAACAACTAACCGATTGACCGGTGAGATATCAGGGTGGCACTGAAAAGCGTTACAACCTGTTAACCACCCTTGGAAGTGTGAACTACCCCTATATGGGGAACTCCCCCTAGGTAGGACAGGGGCTCATTGTGTGGGTTTTGTAAGCCCTTTAACTCTGAAACAGTGACCGAGTGGCCTTGGTAGTAGTTGAATAAAGTCTTAGGGATACTTTTTAACATAAAATTTTAAACAAATAATTAATAACTCATATTTATGAAATACCCTTCATGTTTTGTAAAAGTGTACAGAATTAACTGAAATTATTTTTTGCATATATGACTTTCTCAAACTGATATAGTTTTTGAATCATACTATCTTTTATTAGATCAAGTTGAAATCAGAAACACGAATAATAAAACCAAGCGCCACACGACCATAATTATGACTGTTTTACCCGCGCCTATGAAATGCCAAAAACATTTGACTTCTTCGCAATTTCGTTTGAAGCTTAAGACTTTTTTCAACGTTGCAATGATTTTCGAGTTCTTTCAAGCTGGAGTAAGTGGGTTCACTAGTCCCTGATGTGAAGATAAGAGAGAAGATAATCGAATAGCTCAAGAAGAGATAAATACCATCGCGACCCTTCTAAACGTCAACCTTCGACGAGTGAGACGAGTTTCCGACCATATCCTTATTGTTATCACCAGAATATGCCAAAATCACGAGAACCTAGATAGATTATGAAGGTTGCACAAAGAAGAAAATTACTGGAGAATTTCGATTGTTTACAAACTAACGTTTAGGGAATTCGCGTTTACAAGATACTACTGACTTATGAGCCTCCAAACACAAAAATTGTAAAATTACTGGAGAGAGAGATCACGTCCAAATAGCACAGTGATTACGTTTAAAATATACAAAAAAACCTCCTTAAAATGTCCCAATACCAAATCCACATCCCCCCCCCCTCCATCAATTTGTACAATTACTACTGATTTAATTAACATTTGGCGTCTTCTGCGTATAGCTTACCCTTCAAAACAGTTGCTCACTACATTCTCTCCTACGTACGTGAATACATGTAAAACGAGCGATTATGAAACCAAACAAAACCTCGTCATTAACGGTGTCACATTCCGTATCGTCTGCCCTTTGATGACGTTCTCCATTGGAGGCTCTATCATTCTTGTCGTCAAAAATAACTGAGCGTGGTTGATCAGTCTTAGTTCTAGGTCTGTTGCCCACCTAGATTCCTACGTTTTGGGCTCCGGTTTCATACCGGTTTTGTGTATCCAGTGTGGTGGGGTAATCTGTTCGAAAAAAAGAAAGAAAGTATGCGTCTCTTTGGGGCACGAAGAAATGGAAAACAGTACTTGCCAAATACGCAATGGTTTTGTTTGATAGGCGATCTAATGAGTATGTTTGTTTGATATGTTGCTTACAGTTTGTCTCATCTCAATACACATTCTCCGTGATAGGGACCAACTCAATTCAGGAAAAAAATGACGAAGCCACGTTAGTTTGCCGCGATTTTCCATTTGATGATATACCGTATGCTCACGGAAATGAGAAAGCCAGAAGTCTCCCTCCCACTAATCCAATCCCACCTTGAACTTCTAGAAATCGCATCCTGGCAGGAGGAGGTCAGGTGTGTCCAGTGTAAATCTCTAAAAGTAGCCAAACCACTGGAAGGGCGAGAAATCTGGGAATCCCCGATGGTTCAGAAGATGCCCATGAAAGCAGACTGCTTCTCGCTCTTCCTCAAGACAAACAATCTCAATCAAAACCGAAGCGGGGTCACGGCTTTGTGTTGACTAGGCGTTCATCAACCCAGTCCCAAAACATGGGAAGTCCCGAACGAGGAAAACTCCATCTCAGAATAGTCGAAGTACGCTTTACGTTCGAAGATAAAACGAGAGATAGCATTTCCACTAATAATACAGTCGGAGAAGAACTATTTTTTAACAAGCGAACTGAGATTGTATATAATTGTTGAGGTGATTCACAGTGCATTCGATGGGTGAGGTATCTTCCTTCTTTTTGAACGGTCAAGTTCTCTCCACGTTTCAGCGTAATGGAAAATGGGTTCTTCGAAAGCACGTGCCTCATATCAGTTAGCCCGCATCAGATCCGGCATCGTACAACACTGGAAATTATTCTATAATCGTCCGTTTCTCAGTAAGTTCTTACATGAATCATAACTCGAGCTTGAAAACTCCAGCACAATAATCATGATGAGTAAAAACACAAAGTGGAATCCCCAAAAACATCCCCTGGGCCCCTGGTTTCAGGGAGGGATTTCCTTGCTGGTGCTTGCACAACGTTGGTATTGCGCGAAAACTGAAAATCATATGCGATGCATCCAAATGAAATTTTGTTTCTCAACGCTGATTCACGTTGTTATATGTTTTCTAATTTCTGTATTCTGGGAGAAATTTAGCAGAAAAAGCCAAAATCTCTGCTAAAATGTCCACTGTTGGGTGAGCTGTTTTGCATACAACATGTGTCTGTTTTTAGCGTCTCGTACGATAGGGGCTCTAATTTGAAATAATACAGTAGGTGTCGAATGCAAATCGTAGCACAGCTGCGTGTTTTTAAAGATTTTTGCAAAAATGGAATGAACAAATTAAATGGAGAAACATCAGCTTCAAAACATTGACGGTTTCAAAAAAGATGGGCAATCAGTGGGTCAACTATTTACGGAACTATGATTTACATACGAGGCTAGACCCTGATGGGGAAAGATTCTGTCCCAGCGACGTGATAAGTACTTTAAGGCTAATCTCGTGTTCATCCAACAACTCGGAAGTCGAAAAGTACCGGTATGAAGGGATCAGCATATCGATCCCTTTCAGCAAGTGTGTCAAGGGGTGAATAAAGAGATAAATTGAGGGAGGGTGAATACAGACCACCCAAGCGGCGAGCGTGAGCAGAGTGGCGCAGTGGAAGCGTGCTGGGCCCATAACCCAGAGGACCGTGGATCGAAACCACGCTCTGCTAAGCTTTAATTTTTCAGTTTTTCTAAAACGTGAATGAGCACGCGTGTGTAAGTAGATTACGATTGAAATGAAGCCGTACGTTTCGTGACATCACACTCGCTATTATTTTTTCCCGTCCTTGCATCAAATTCGATCAGGGTTAATTCTTCAGTTTATATTCAAACTAATCGAATCCAGAATTCTTCTTCAATTAACAATAATTCCATCCAATCCAATCGAAGTCACATGTAGCCCTGTACCCTGTACAGCGATTTATGCACTATGTAAGCTAAACCTAACTGTCACCATTTTGCGTGAATTTTATCTTCGCCAGTTTTCATCGCAAAAAGCGACCAGGAGCATGGAGAAAAAGGGGGAAAATAGTGAGTGTGGACTGTCCCGCAATAATTCCTATCGATTCAGCGTCCAACATTTAATGGAAAATGATACTCCACATGCCCAGATACCAGAAATCTCAAAAACTCACTTTTGAAATAAGTAGACAGGTACTCATTTTGACCCATAACTTTTTCCAGTGGGCGACAATGGTTCTGGGACCCGTCTCATTGGAGATGTCTTCAAAAATGGGTCCTTGATCAAAATTTCAGATTTGTAGAAAATTTTCTACTACCAAAAACGGCGTGGACGGCGAACGGACATTTCCTTATTTTGATCTTGATTTTGAACACCAGAAATCCCAGGAAAGTTGGAGTGGTTGATTTCCTGCCTGAATACATAGGTTGATTATTCAAGGTATATCTGAACCAAAAACTGTCGAAAATTAATTTTTTCAAAAAGTTCATCGTTCTCGAAATTGGGCTGGGAATAAATAAATAATAAATAAATCATCTTGTTGCAAATTACGCTGAAGTCTTGCTGCCCAATCTCCCCCCCTCATTCAATATTATCATTAGGGATGAGTTCACAGCAATTCCGATTGAAGATTATTCATCGTATGATCAGTACCCTTCCCCCTTATCACGCAGTCACGTCCCTCGTGCGAGCGCATCCATAGAGGCTGAAACAGCTTTGTGTACTTGAGCACGCCTCTCTTCATAAATTTCATTCTTGTTGTTGACTTTGTTGTCACTTGTGAGTCGAATTAGGAAATTCAATTTGCGTGAAAGAGGAAAACATTGAGGTACAATGATGCCTCACTGTTTCTCATGTACCTTCTGTTGTAATAACTTGTTCCAGTCTCTAGTAAACTTGCACACCAGCAGTTGTACAAAGAAAACAAAGTTGACCTCTTGGCTTTTAACGGTCGCAAAAGCTTCGAAGACATACCTTTCCAGCGCACTATGGTGTATGGGTGTAGCAGTTACACAGCTGGAGCCTTAGTACTTAATTGAAGAACGGTTCGAAAAAATGATACGGCTGCGCGCATTTTTTTTCTGAGAAATCGACACCCGGATAATGATTGGTTCGCCGACTCAGTGGTGGACCGGTATGTTTTGACAGTCATCATACTTTGCTCACATTATTGCCACCGAATAATTCTTTCCTGAGTAATCGTCGATTCCTCACAAGGAAATCCACCCGTGCCTTAGGTCTCCCAATCAAAAAAATTATGAAAGCGAGTGCTTTCAGGAAGAGTGA
Organism: Cyrtorhinus lividipennis; assembly: GCA_019603395.1. Classification (NCBI taxonomy): domain Eukaryota; kingdom Metazoa; phylum Arthropoda; class Insecta; order Hemiptera; family Miridae; genus Cyrtorhinus; species Cyrtorhinus lividipennis. The sequence continues at coordinate 23,717,698 of CM034000.1, read as the reverse complement.
AAAGGTCCTTCGAAAAAGTTCTACATGAAAATTGATATTCTAATGATAGGAAATCAACCAAATTATGTACCTGGGGATATCCACTTGGCCAGGATCATCGATTGTCCATTTCGTAATTTAGTCGTACACTTTGACGCAAGGCCAATCTAAAATCTTTGTACCCAGGGTTATTAATGACTGCCCAGAACGTTTCTGCATCCACCTAAACCTGAGGCGTGAGATAGCAAACTTGACCGTAGTTCATCAAAATTGTGGATTTGCACGTGCGTTGGACAAACAGAGTGCATATAAAGTGAGAAAAGGTGATCAAAAAGGCGTGTCTAGACCGAAGGGTGCACAAGGCGAACTAGGATCGTTCAACTTTCACGCGTTTAGATCGGTTTTATCATGTCCCGTTTTACCTGCAACGCGCCTTTGGTATTTCATCACATGGTGCAGCGGAAGATTAACTTAATACTGGCTCGTACACCCAGCTTTGGAGTTGATTAACATGTTTTATAGAATGCGGAATGGTCAATAGTGAAGGCTAATTTACAAGGTTTGTCGCTAAATTGTCATTTTTTCTATTACACAGAGTACGAATGCGCTTATCGAGTATGCTTAACAAAGAAGTTCAGATTGTTTTAAAGTTACTAATAAGTGGAATATTGAAATGGTAATCAGCTCACTTTTGAAAGCCGGTAAATGGAAGTCAACTGAAAACATAAATCTAGCAACCTCCCTTCCCTCAATGTTGCGGCTCCCGGCTTTTCTTTCCTTCGTGTTTAACTGTCCTTGCATAAGTTCAAAAAAGATTTTTTTTTTTATTTGTGGAGCATGTTCTTGCGCAACATGTCTCTCAAGAGCGCTTTTTCTTTTTGATTTTTAGGTCCTACCTTCATAAAATGAAGGACCAAGTGTAGAAAGCCTGACGACGACTAATTTATTTTAAATGAAGTAACCAAGAGTCTTGTGGTTGGTGGAATGTGTTACACAATAAATTGGTAGACACTGATCTTTCAAGGAGTGGCTACCACCCACTTGTTGGTCCTTTGGTACCAAGGACGCTTGGCATTGAACTTGACAGACTCTTTCCTGTATATTCATGCTGACTCAGTGTTCAAGTGTTCCTGTTGAAGTAGTAAATAAACTTCCTCGCAATCGGTCTGAACTCTCACCAAACGCTAGCAATTCTATAGCCAGTGCTACCGCCTTGTTGAAGTGTCTAGGCTGTTTGGGAGTCACGCACGGTCTTTCAAAAAGCTTCGAAAGGCTGGGCCGCCTAAAGAACGGGCATGGATGCCCAAGATTGTGCAACTCGTGTGAACGAACGCTGGAGGTCAACTCTGAAGATCCCGTGCATCGGCATGGTCAAGTTCGGGGAAGGAGCGATTTTTCTAACAGGAAATCTAGTTCGTTCGTAAGGGTCTCCAAGAATGTTGATGGGAAGGGAGCTGATCACTACATACACCCCATCATTTAATAGCCACCAAGATGCGTCAAACTTTCCTATCCACTTCAATCTACTCAGCTCTTCCTGAACACTCGTGAAAAATAATCATCTCGTGATCTACCGTAATTTAATAATTGTAGCTTCGATTTTATATTCGTATACCTCACTATTATAGCTACTACTACGTGTCGGAGTCGTAGCGGGTGAGTTTACACGCACCACAACAAATCATCAATGACAATGGATTTCCACGGGTCTATCATTCAACCAGCAGGCTAAGAACTCAAAGATACGTAGGTTAATTTTCATGATCAACTATGCATCATAAACCAATCCTTAGCAATGAGGCCAATATGGAAAAGGTCGACATTTCCCAGAAGTGGACGGCGTAAATTATTCCTCGTTGGAGCCCATTTGAATCGCCCAAAATTTAGCGGAAAATGACACAACCAGTTAGACCACACAGGGAGCATTTAGGTCCGTTTCCCACCATTGAAGCGCTGTACTGTTTCCTCCCTGCTGATAACCAGTAATACGAAGTTTTTGCATCAAATTCCATGTTGATCAAATATTAAGTATAACTTTTTCAAGAATAAATCACCGCCCAACGGGGTTTACAACAACGATGTTGAAAAATTGGGTTATTGGCAATAAAAATGAGCACAAATTTGAGAAGCTGTCGCAGTAAAGCTCTAGTAGTAATCCCCCCCCCCCACTCACCTTACTTACATTACATGTGCACCTAGGATGAAATTTCTTGTTTGATGCAAGCATTGACCCTGAACTGCAATCGCCAATATACCACTAATGCTGGATATCAAAATGGGCGGTAATGGTAAGCCAAGAAGAAACGGCACAGCGCTCCGATGGCGAGAAACGGAACTAATGCTCTCTGTGTGGTCTACCCTGTCGTGAAAATGACACCATACACATAAAATCTCAAAAAACAAAATATTTTGTACCTTCTCTGCCTTTGTTTCCGGGCTATAGGGCTGAAATTGAGTTTGGACCAACTAGGGTCCTAAAGAAGTTCATGTGCAAGATTTTGGAGCATTTTAAAACGTATAATGTCCTTTTTTAAAACAAAATTCCAAAGAGAATGATTAAATAACCAACCAAAGCGATTTTGATAAAAAACGTTTAAATTCATAGTTTGATAGATCCATTATTTATGTGAATCAGCATACCTTTCATTTTAATGATCAAATGTCAATGTTAATTCAACATCCATGTCTTGCATTCAATTAAAAGTTTTAGTTTGACTCGTCACGACAAGAATAATTTTTTTAGGTACCAATCATAGGCCTTTGGTCAAAACACGAAATAACCGCAACTATCTCAATCCGAATAGAGGTGAAATGAAAACCTTGGCATATTATAT
>CM034000.1:23662232-23714785 GCA_019603395.1 Cyrtorhinus lividipennis | reverse complement strand
AGGAACGCTGGGGGAATTTACTAGAGACCATCTCACTGCAGCAACCATGTTGCCCAATTCGATCATCGATCGATTAGAAAATAAATCCCTTGTACTCGGTTCTCACACAATAAATCTGTAATGTTTCGGAAGCCCATATATCACTACTAAGGCATATTACGTCAATTGATATTGTTGATACAGAACCCTTGAACGGCTCCATAAGTATAGCGATGAGTTTAATAGATGGTAACGCCACGATAATTTTTCTTCACTTCATTCCGGCAAGGCGGGCATGAGCGTGAAACCTCTCCAAGCCAAAGATGACTACTCAATTGAGTTCGGTGGCAGTGTCATTAAACTAAATGGCCTATTTTGAGCGATGGAGTTGCGGTCACGCCGTCTTATTGCTCAATTCCTAGCTCAATTCTAAATTATCAAGCGCGGCGTTTACATCGAGTAAATTATGTAAATGCGGGGGTGTTAAATCGGAGAACACCGAAACAACTGGTCCAAATATTGTGGTCACGTACTCTTCACAAACTTAACAAATGCCCGGGTGATTCCGAAATAAAGTGCCACTACATGAAAGTTTCTGCATGGAGCCTTAGTGTTTTTGAGTTTTTTCTGTCAAAATGTTTTTGGTGACTTTAACATTAACTCAGTATATTTCCCTTGATACTGGACGCGATGAAAGTTTTTAGGAGATAATTGTTATGCTTGATGTCCCTGATCAGGATGTATGGGTCACTTTGAATTGGGTTAAAAACAGTAGGTCAAGGTGATTAATATATTCAAAATGCGTGCGAATTGGACGATTGTTATACAACTTTGCAGAGGATATGAGGTCAAAAACAAAGATTCCTCACCTTCTCTGCTATGTATAGGTACAAAGTGAAATTTACTACCTCATAAACTACGTTAATCTTTCCTAGACGAATGGAGTGAAAGAAGAGGAAAAATCGGGCAGATGAATTTTTAGTACGCTTCAACCGTTGCTTTATACTTTCCAATTATGGGAAAGAACATTCAATGCTCTATCCCAATACTAGCGCAATCAGATTTTTTCAAATCAGCATTGTTCGTGCAAAAATGTCCGAAGTCCGCAATTTGAATATTATTCTTCAAAATCAGTTTTTCTTTAGGAAGGAGGAGATTAGTCGCCGAGCACTCATCGGAAGAATTTGCCCAGAACCTTGTCTTTATAAAGGTATAAGTCAAATTGAGTTAAATTAAGACATAATACTCGTAATATTGAAGAGCATGCACATTAATGGTATCCGTTAACGGGTCCGCAATCCCGTTACTATCACATCGCATCCCGGTGTTCGTCAAAATCTCCGATATTCGCTCCTCGTTCGAGTTGTTTATCAACTGATAACAAGGAGAGGTTTATTGTCAACAATCCTGATATCACGGAGTAGGTAGGCTCGGGAGTCTCATCATTCGATTAAAATGGAAATCGGGGTAAGTTACACGAGGAAAGTGATTCCATGCAGCAGCAATGTCTCTATAAAGTTGCTGTAACAACACTAGATCTCTTCATTCAAACAAGTAACTATGTAATTCGCTTTGAAAAAATACTACCCCATTGTAAGGCTGAGATACTGGTGACGTTTTTTGCGACGAGTGCACACCAAAAACCTTCGTTCTAATGGCACAAAAAAGAACGAAAGAATGACACCACAATTTTTGCCCTTTGGTTTTTTCTCTACTGCATTGAAGTGGGTCAAGGTTCGGTGGGTTCAACGTGCATCGTCGGTACATACGTTGTTCAAGTAGAGCAGTTCATAATGTTTGATCTGAGATCAAGAAACGGTTTGTAGCCCAGCATAGCTCTACACGCAAATAAATTAAATGGTTTTGCCAGATGAAATACAGCCCACGGGTTCGCGTCGTTGTTCTATGTTGAGAAACGTCCAACGATGACACATTTCAAATTCATGTTACGTGACGACAAACAAGGGAGGAAAACGTCAACTGCCCACGCCTGTATAACTGTATATTTAGCGGACCCAGAAGGAATCTCAAAACACTGGAGAAGGGGTGAGGTGTAGTTATCGATTTGATAAACAAGCCATCCTCCCGAGTAGAGACAATCCTTGAGCAACAAATGGTTAGGCTTGGAAAAGGGCAGCTGAAATAATTGCGTAATGCAGAATAAGCGCACTCGATGGAATCTGAAATTCTACAGAATTTTGGGAAAGGAATCCAACGAGGTAGTTAGTAGAAGAATCCATTAAAAAAAAAGCAAATAATTCGCAAAATGGCTCATGAGGTGATAATTGTACACCTTCTCCGGTGAACTTGTTTCAAAAATTGCATTAATTGCTGTATTTTTATTTTTTTTTTTAATGTTGGTCACATTAACGTAAGCAGGTGTGTCTGTGGTTGGGCGCTATCACATACTTGTATCCCCCATTATATTGGCACAATTTAAAGTCGAATGCAAAACGACGAAAAAATTATTATCAACAAAATGGCGATCATTTTATGAATTATGAATAGACAATAAGAAATTACACAGCTAGCTTAGTGTCTATCAAATTGTTCATAAACGATACCCTACATCCTTCAAGTGACTGGCCGACCGTGAATATTGAACAGCGGTAATGCTAGTTTTGAATATTAACCAAAAACCACACGAGAACTTCAATAAAACTACGACGATCTAATTACGTAATGGGCAGAAATTCTTTTTGATAGTGGGCATTCGGTATTTCCGATAAAAACTTGAAAGCGAGTTATTTCGCACGAAACTGGCGACTTTCTGAGAACGATTACGTTTTTCCAGGATAGGAGGAATCACGACGACTCATTATTGGAAGCATGGCATTGATGACCATACCCTAGCCCTATTGCCTAGTAATTTACGCTCTTTTCAACATAAAAACATTCAATACGGAATCGGTCAGTGGCGTTTCAGTGCACGCACAGCAGTGCATGCGTAGCAAACGAAGCTGAAAGCAAAGTGGCTATCGACTGAGTTCCATCAACCAAGTTTCATCGATCACGACCTCATGGGTTGTCCACAAGACAACGTCCAGCCTCCAGACATAATGTTGGAGCCACTTTTCAGTTCTTAGGAATACTTTGCCGTCTAGAGTGCCAGTATAGAGGAGCTCTTACCAATATAATAAATGAGTGGCATCAGAGCAGCAGCAACTTCGAGCGAATACTCCACGGTTTTCTGCCGAGAGGTAGATGAGGAGAAGGAGCAGCACGGTTGAAAATAAGATTAAAAAACACAAATCGCGAGCAAGAGGAGACAGGACCGCATGAGAGGCACACTTCTCGATAACTGACGCTGGCTCTTTGTTTTGAGGTCATGAACACCGTGGTGGGAGAAGATAGCCCAGGGTCTGGGATGATCAAGTCCCGCACTTGGATATCTGGGCGGGAGGCCAACCTTTCGCGGTGTCCTGTCAGCTGACCACGAGCTTTCCAAGATGGATTTCATCTGCAGTTGTTCGAACCAGAACACTGGGAAACAACTGGAAGTTATACAATTTGCACACAAAAAGTCACTAGTAGTAGATGTTCCACTGAAGTGTATATCCATTTGAGAATCTAAATTTTATTTGGACACATTATTTCCAGGTCTGAGGTACCACCAAACGGATCTATGCCATCCTTCACGATATTTTTTTTCAACTAGACTTGAGTAGTATCAAAGATTTTTTGGTAAAAACAACGAGACGTCAGTTTTCTCATCAACTTTTTGTCAAAATACTAAGCAATACCTCAAAAATCATCAAACCGGCATTGAAGGCCGGGTGCGTACAAATATGTCGCTACAATTGACGCGTACATCGGAGTATTAGTAAAATTCTAGTAATGAAATTTGAACAAAGTGTGTTTGCAAAAATTATAGACGTCTGCATTGGATCTAGAAAAAAATTTAGAAACCATTAGAGGCCACCCATGAACGTCTATCGAGAGACAGGAAAGCAATCATGTCATTAATTTGATCGTCAAACTAAAATTGAGCAGCGTTATGGGGTACGTTCCGTTAGGTTTATGTAAGTAACGTGAATAATGTAAGTAAGTAATGTGAATACATTAGGGCTATTAACCAGCCTAAACACGTCAATGCCGACTGGCGGTCTTATCTTAATTGCGTTGGTATTAAAAGACAATAATTTTGGCCGTAGCCAATGTATCATGCGCGAGTGGGGGCTTGTCGTGGAGTATTCTGCGTTATAGTCAGTAGGGGGACGTTCCACCGGTTTCATGGATCGGAACGAACCGTTCCAGGGGGGATCGGGTACTTTTCAGATACAATCTGGAAACAATCCCGGCTCAGGTATTCCTTCCTAGAAATAGCGTGCGGAGGAACGCTGCAATCTCAATTTCTCCAATTCCAACCTCCTTTCTATGGACACGATCCTGAATCGTTCCAGAGTATTTCAAATGCAGCGCATTCAACAAATTTGAATGACCCTCTCATAAACCCCAACATACATAATATAATTCTATAAATTAATATCAATAAAATCCGTTAAATCCCCGTTAACCTTGTAATAGGTACATCAAAAAACCCAAATTCATGTTTACAAGCTCTAAAATTCATTTTAGAATCAGAATCTCCAACTTCTTGAACCAAGAAAAAAGCGAGACAACCTCTTTCTATGTACAAATATCTAGGCTCCAGCTAGCATCAAATCTTGTTTCGATTTTGATCTAGTGTAGAAGGTAGTACCCAAGATCTGATTTCACATTCGCGGTGATTTCGTTCCTATCCGTGTAGATCAGTTAAAATGGGAGTGGGAACCGATCTACGTGGTCCTTTGTATTTTTGCTGTCCACTCCTATCATTCCGTAAGTATTTTTCTGTGATATCCGAACGTCAGTGAATATCATTCGGCCTCGCCCAGGGTCATAACCTTCAGGACGTGCCACCTCTCTATTTTCCCGGAGATATTCCAATATATTTGACATTTTTATATCCAATTATTCCGGTCGTATGGTTTTACTTGGCCGATTTTAAATTATTCTCATTCATAACCATAATTTCAGTTACAAATAATTTTAGTATTGAGGAGCTCCTCCGGGTTTTTCAATCATCTCTTCTTTGTACTGTCCTAATTTCATTTTAATAAACCCCCTTCACAGTAAAAAAATTTACATTTATATCCAACCTTCTCAATCTCCATGCAGGATCAAGGGCAAGGGTCTGCCTCACCGAAATCATGAGTTAGCTTGACAATGACATCTTTTCAAAAGCCCTCGCCCACTGCAACAGACATTTTAGGTAAGATAGATCCTTCCTTCGATGTATTCATAGAAAAAATGCATTGTAACGATAATTTCCATACTGATATAGTCTCCATCAAAGTTTACCGTTCTATGTTTTTCTATCATTTTCTTTTACCTGTGTATCTTTTTTTGAATAGGAAAACAAGCAGGGTGAAGCGTTTTTTTACCCCAGTCATCCAGAAACTGAAGTAGGTAGTGATTTTTCTGGCCCAAAATTATGTGTTTCCAACAAGTTGTGTCGCAGATTTCAGAAGTATATTCAAGAATTTATGATTACTTATGATTCTCTATATTTTGTGAAACCTACTTCTTTTTTAAGATGAGGAAGAAGGTGAGATGCCTCGAGGTAAGATACAAGGGGCGGTCTCCTACTCCCAGTTATGCTGGTTTAGGTATTGATAGAATAATCCGCGTATTGTGAGGAATTGCGTGAGGCAGTAACTAGTTTACCTATCCGTGTAGCCTCTACAGCCAACTTCTTACCTCAGTTAGTAACCTCCCTGCCCATCATTCATCGACTCATTGCCCCAAATGGTTTGCCATTCGTTCAATGCCCTTTCCCGTTCTTCCTTGATCACTGTCGTCCTTCTATCATAAATCCGTTTTCTTATTGCAGCCAGTAAATGTATCGGGATGACCCCAGCCAGTAAAAGGAATGCTGGCTCCGATACCGTTCTGTACGTACTTACTAACTAACCAACTAACTCTTCGGTGTTGTTATTACCGTTGTTAGTCGCTTCCGGTAGTGCAACAGCCCATGCCACTGCCCGTACAGCTCGTGCAGATACAGTCGTATCCAGGATTTATTCCAGGTACTAAGTGGCTGGTCTGGTGTGGACCACCGAATCGGTCAGTTCCACCTGCAACAAAGTCTGGATCCTGCTGAGTGATAACCAACACTTTTCTCCTCTCCAAGGACCAGTCTACGATCATCTGTCGTGTTTGTTATTGCAGTCATTACTTACCTTAGCTTGTTGAGTGCTTCTCAGTCGTCTTGGCCAGAATCACTACAGCTACATCATCCACATACCCCTCCACAAAGCGGTCAATTGGGTCTGCCTAAAATTTACCTCTTGGATGAAGAGGTTCCAATCCATTCCTGCTATGATACTAACACTAGGCACAACCCTTCCATTTCCATTCGTTATTATATTCACCTCTTGAAAAGATTACCAAAAAGTTGCTCCGCATAATCACGACGGGGGCACAACATAAGCATAAACGGTCGAGCCACAAAGCCGGTAGACCTTTCAAAACCATAGAACCATTGCCGCCTGGCCGTTATCATAGTCATTATCACAAAGTATAAGATATCGATAACACACTATTGTTTTGTTCACCCACATAACTGGGGAGACAAGTTATACCTACACGGAATATTACCAGTATCAACAGTTCTACACATACCTACTTTCCTACCTGCCAAAAACTCAACAGCCCTTTGATTGGTTATTCCTTGAATAATCAACGCATGTTTTTAGAAAAACATCGATTTTCTTCCATCGATGTGGATTACTTTTCCCAGTAGATCATCAAACTCAATTTCTTTCATTTTTCAAATTTTCTATCTCGTTTGAATTGATTCAAAGTACTAACAACCACTACGAAATATCATTTTCTTGAAAATGCTTGAATTGAATCATTTTTATTGGTAGATTTTTAATTTGCATTGACACAATATCGATGTTTTGTTGCGATGCAACAATCGATGTTTTCCTGGTATGCTCAACCATGCTCTATGATTCATTTCCATTATTCACTCTGTCGAGTGGAATTGTACTACACCGGTAACGATACGAATTAACTTACCTAAGTATTTTAGTAGCGGATTACAATGGCATGGTTCTGTAAATTTCAAGACTGAGGAGTAAAAAAAGGAGGCACTTTTTGTAGCAAATAAGTTGTAATACCCCCATTATATCTTGGAGGTACATATCGGTCTGTACACAGATCTTTTCACTGTAGATAAAACATAATAACATTCAATTCAGAAAAAATATAATAATATTCTTTTATTTACAATTGTGCGGGTAGACCTTTTATACATGAGTGGAAAACACATTTGAGGGATTAGGTACACCATGAGAAGCGTAGATACCTGCAAGTTGGTGTATACAAAAAACAGGTTTCATTTTTTTTTTTTACTTTTAACGATCAAAATTAAACAACCACTTATATAATTGCATGATGAGTAGTTGACATTCAATTACAATCGTCAACTGGCCGTTATGATAGTCGTATGTCCTCACAAAACTGTTAATAACACCTCACAGAGGAGAAACAAACCTGGTACGACAGTAAAGAGGGCGCATGCATACATCATTTTCGGCACCGAAAACTTCCGCTTCTTCTCTCCAAGAAAAAAATCTTCCGACCTAGACTTGTGCCATTGATTGCCACTAACATGTCATGGCGGTCATGACCGCCTCGGTATCCTTGTATGTAGCAATTTCAACATGGTAATCCCTACGCAAGACTGGAAATCGTACGGGAAAACGGTTGCCGAACCGAGCTCTTTGAGATCTGAGTTGCGGTAAAGTGTAAAATTCGTTACACTCCTCTTTCCAATTTTTACCAACGGGGACTTTCTAAAAACTGGTTAGACTCCGTCCATTCACGTAAAGCGCCTTCAACTTGGATGGTCAAGACGGTCAAAGCACTTCTAGGAGGGCAGTGTGATGATTTTGACTTCAAATAATGAACCGAGTCAATCTGAAAAAAAAAAAAATATACTAAGAACGGATACGAATTGTAGATATGAACGGGTTGATCACACTCGACGTACTAATACAGGGTTTTATTCATTTGCAGACGTACCAAAAGGCGGGAGTCCAAGCAACCGTTTTTGACAGCCAAATTCCACAGCTGGAGAGCAAGTGTTGACAGGCCAGTGGAATCCAGGTCAGCATGATCGACTAGTCTCAAGAAGAGATCAAAGGCTAAGCGGGACTGAAAGGATAAGGGCTGCTATTAGTGGAATTACAGAAGTAAATAAACATACATTTCAATGAAGCAGTACGTGTCGAAACAAGGTTCGAAGATCGGCGTTTGACGCCCGTGGTATATGGATTGCCTGACTATGGCGATGTTTCGGCCTGATGACAAAGCTGGTTCATTCCCACTATTTTCATGGGCATACTGGTTGCTCTCAGAGTGGGAGGCACCCAACTCCAAAGGTCAAAAGGTCTGTCAATTTGCTTTACACAAGGTGGTGAGTCATGGAAGGAAATAGGACCAATCAATCATTCCTCCAGAATGATCAGACACCTATCGAAGGCCTAAGAAATCCTATTTCGTAGTAATAGTATTTCTTAGTGAATTCTTACTCACCTGCTTTTTGAGCTCCATATTTGATCCAAGCTTCTGCAAGTTGGAAAGAATCTGCTCCAAAAGAACGGTGCACATTTTGTTAATTTCGGCGATGAACTTGGGGTCACTTCCATAGAGAACGTCATTGGAATCGACTAGACAAAAAATTGACGGTTTCATTCAATTATAAGCAGAGCAACAAACGTTAAACCAACGTCGACGACTAGGAAGCATTGTGAAAAACGACTTACCACCTTTGATGCTATAGGGGTAATCAGGTTGAGCCGACCAGGCGAGCAAATCCAAAACGTGGAGATACAATCCCGTGATAAGCCCTAAATTGTTCTCCTCACTGTATTTTTGCAACACATTTACCAGAACGCGGGCTACATTGAGAATTCCAAGTTCTGGGCAATCCTTGAAGAAATTAGAAAAACATGACTCATTACAAATAAGACTCGATGCGAGTGTGACCATACACAACAAATTCTTCTAGAATGAATCAATTGGGCTTACTGGAAGGACCAAAAGCGTAGACAGTACATTTTTCACGTACTCCTGAATGAACGGTTCGTTGGATTTGGTAACGCCGTCGACTTCGTAGTGCAGTGGAAGGTCTGCGATGAGCGCGATGGCTGCTTTCATACAGGCGTCCGCTATGAATACGTTGAATTGAAACAGTGCATCAGCGTACTTTGTAGTCGGATTGAGAATAAAACATACAAGATCTAGGCAATATTCAAAGAAAGTTTAAATCATCATGAGACTAAAAAAGAGTAAGCTAATAAATTCCACATCAGTAAAATTACAGCGAACACTAGCGCATTATCTAGCGCTTACGTTGCGAGTGCCTCGATATAGTCCCCGGAAACCTAAAATTCGAAAATAAATATGTTCAGCACAGCTCTTGAGACTTCTTCCTCATCAAGCTGCAACGTTAATTTTGAATCACCCGCCAACCACAGCCATCTTTACCGTCATCGCTGTCGGTTGTCATCGTTAGTTTGTTCGGTTGGTCACCTAATACCTCAATCTGACGTACGAATTTATCGAATAGTTCATTCCATCCGAGAGCACAAGTTAAAGTTCGGAAGTGGCGGATGGGACTCTCAGGTTCATCGCACATCCATAATAAAACTAAAAACACTCATTTTTTTTTTCAATAAGAATGATAATTAAGGAATAGCATCGAGAGATAGAAATGGCACTTACCTTGGCCTAAACACTGGTTGAATAAAGCGACTTGACCAGTAGCCAGGTACAGGAGAAGTTTTGAAGTGTCTGACCGTATTGAGGGAATCGTGATGAACGAGTATGCGGCGCAAGCATGAACAAAATTTGATGTTTTCTTAGTATGCTGGCTCCTCACTTTTCTGCCCGTTTCCATTGCTAGGCGATTAACGCACTGAACAAAAATATAAACGTGCTAAAACCAGCAATCAATCGAAGGTACCCAACCTGAGCTCAGAATACTTACATGCACCAAAGTCGATGTAACTGAGTCCAAACTTGTGAACGTAGCCCTCGAATCAACGTAGAATGAAAGTTGTTTCTCAAAATCCATTCCAAAATCGATCTTCCTAATAATGTGTGATATGAGGCTGCCGATTTGTCTCCTTTCATCTTCCACAGTGAGAATGCTGAAACCCAACACAGTTCATCAGATTTGAGTAACCGAAACATCCATGCTCCATCGTCTCACTCTGCCGAGTTTTTTCCCTATGTTACGATTTCACGAGCGACCTTACAAGTCTTTATAAATGCATTCATTTTTGAAAAATAATAAGCTTGATGAAACGGGTTTGGGTATTCATACTATTTTTTTCAACAAACACAGAACTACAAATTCAATTGCCCTTTGTACCTCAAAACAAAAATGAACGAATGGGTATAGGATAGATTTTGCCCCAGTTAATAACTATATTGCAAGTAGATGTGGAATGAGTTTAAAACCATCACTTAACAAAATCATTATGAAGCCACACTAAGGGCATATGTATAACAGCAATGAAGGGTTCTCGATATCCATTACGCCATTTCAGTCCTAAATTTACGTCACTCACTTGACTGAATCGTGAAGAATTTTAGCTAGAAATATCAGAGCGTTGATGGTAACTGGATCAGTAGTGCTGTACTGTTCTCTATTGCTACCAAGCACGTCAAGAATTTTTCTAGCAGTCTGCGCCTTCATCTCGTCGCTCCCAAACATGTCAAGTAGAGGTAAGAACTTGTCCTAAAAATGAAGAAAGCTCCATAACTAAATCGTCCATAAAACCCAGTCAAGTGGGACCATAAGTCTCTTGAACAACCTACCATGGTAAATAAGACGTCGATGTTGGTAGTGTTGTTGACTATGGACAGGATGATGTCTTGAAGCGGGCTGTAAAAACCTTTCTTATCGGCTACGCTGACGTGGGCAATAATATCCCCCAACAGATCGTTCAGGCCAGAAACCTAAGAGACGTTTGACAAACAAGAAGGTTAATTTTGAAAAAATAGGCAACAATACGAAACAAAAATGTCTTATGCAAGCAAGGATTCATCAGGAAAGACAACGCCAATTCTCCCACAATGGTTGAAGAATAATCGAAGGCTAAGTAGAAGTAAACAGATCAGAATTAACTTCCGTTCGGTACTCACTGAAGACTGTGACGTAATAAAGGAATTCCAAGCAATTATGCACGACAAGTAATCAGATGGTTCCGTAATCTGTGAGATGATTTGAAGACCTTGTTCCAAGACCTCTTTCGGGTTGGCGATACTCTTATTTTTCAAATTTTCTCCAAGGAGGCACAGCAATACGTGAATTGGGAAATCTGCGATAGAGGTGAGAGAGCAGCAAATTTATTTTAGTGAGAGAACGTGTATGACACTGACTAATCTGCTTATCGCTGTTGACACCACACAATTATGTACATTACACAAACTCACGTTCATCGGTACAAGAGTCGATTTGTTGGATAAAGAAAGAGGACTTCCTTGATATATATTCCTCGTCAAAAGTTTTCAAGATGCAGTTCAATAAAAGACCTCTGAAAACGATAAGCAAAATCAGAGGGAAACACCAAATCTGAATGTAGCATGGTTAGGGCCTGGGAAAAAAGTGAATGAATACTTCTCTCACTTATTTGGAAGGCGACAACAAAGATCGAGGATCTCATCTTTCGTTTTGTCGGAAGAGTTTTTGATTATATTGATGAGCATCCATTCGACAGCGGGGACGTAGGACTGGAGATAGGTGGGAATGTCAACCTTGTTCTTGTTCAATTCGGAAATAACACCGTTGCTTAGAATCTGGGACACAAAATAGAATTTAGTAGTAAAATTTAAAGAGTGAATGTGATGAAGGAAATCGATTAAAGTCGGTAATTCATGCCACTTACCTGACTGTAGGATTTGAGGAAATCAGTGAAATTATCTTTGAGCAGCTGACGGTCAACATTGTCAATGGATAAGGCAATGCGAACCAAATAGCATCGAGTAAAAACAGCAACGAGTGGGTCACCTATGCCCCTAACCATCGTCACCAGCCTTTTCAGAGCGGTTGAGAATTCACTGGAACGAGAATAATCGTTTGAAATCGAATAATCAATCTTCAGAGCAGTGGAAATTCACATCAGCACTCCAGGTTGTAACATTGAATCGTCCTCAACTACTCACCAGTCATCCAAAAACGTGTATGATTTGAGAACGGCAGCCTCTACGTACAGACGAGGAATTAGCTCTCGGATCGATGCGATTTTGTAAAACCAATTTCTGCATGTTTCTTTGGCTGATTCCGAAATTACCACCTCATGCGGCTTTCCGCTGAAAAACAGGCGATTAAGTTGATGATCGGATATCTCCCAAAGAATAAATATTGCTATTCAATGATGATTGACAATCAATAATGACACTAGCCATCGTGTTAGTACATATTAGTGTTAGTGCTAGCTAGCACGACTTCTATCAATCATTATTTAAGCTAGCTCCTTCATATATGCAACCATTTCCACCGACCCTCCCCCTATTTTTGCATCAACGCCGAAAACCCATATCCCATTCAATTAATCTATTGCACCTCTAAATGTTTTCATATTACCTCTCGAACGTAATAATAAACCCATGGGTGTATCAAAATTCTGTTTAGTGACTCACGTATCAGCTTTGCTCCAGAGTCGTTCGTAAACCAGTCGGCCGAACTCGTCCAAAATATCCGTAATCAGAACGAATTTGCTGGGATAAAACTGAATGACGGCAGTATCCACGAGAAGTTTGGAACACTTAAGGGCATCCAATATGAAGGTCAGATAAAAGAATAAATACGAACGGAATAGTAAAACACGGTAATACTTTTTTCTAGGAACTCTAACCTGTATGGCGATTTTAAGAGCTTTGACCCGGAAATCTTGGTGCCAGGCTTGGCTCAACTCATTACACAGCTCTTTGACGTTATCGACGAACTCCTGCTGCGAGTAGAAAGCAACCTCTTTGGGACCAACGTGCTCGAATTCTTCATCCAATTGTTCCAACCTATGCCTGATAGTGGTAGGCTGATCTTTACCTACAGAAACAGCAGGTTCTGTTCAACTCAACAATTACCGAAGATTGAACCATGAATTGAGTATCCAAGACATTTAACTCACTTGGATCTTTGGGGTCTTTGGTTACTGAGCCTGAATTCCTCTCAAGACCAGCAATGATGCCAGTAGCCATTGACAGTTTTTTAGTCGTCGTGTATTTATTCATTATAAGTTGTTTCTGCTCAGTCCAAGGATCGATTTTCTTCCGCTGTTCTTTCACTTTCTTTTGTGTATCGTAGTCTTCCCAGTCCTGCAATAAAGCAAGGTTTTATGTCAGTGGTGATCTTTCTTATTGTATCGAGGGATATCACAACAATAAACTAACTGCTTGAGCGGCCAGCGCTGAGAGGGGGTCCACTCCGTCCAGAGCTGACATGAGAGGGTCGTGCGATAGAGATGGAGTCTTAGTCACACGATCCAGAGCAGAAGATTTTCCACGAGATGACATCATCTGAAAGCATGGATTCATTCATCTTTTAAACACGAATGGAGAACGACGAAGGAAAATCTCAACCATATCAAAACTCAATAATACTAAGGATGTCTGAACAGCTCACACCAACATTTTACTTTACACTCAAGTTAAAATTCAGAGGTACAAAAACTCCAATGGGATTAGGTGGGCAAGATTCGGTTTTTAGTATGGATTCAAGGATATGTCTATTCAAGGAATAGACCAACCTATGTTTTTATGGAAAAAGTCAATTTCTCCGATTCACCCCAAAAAAATTTTCTGGACGTTTCAGGGTATCTAGATCAAAACTAGCAAATGTCCGTCCGCCGTCCACCGTCCACGCCGACCTTGGTAGTAGAAATTTTTCTAAAAATCTGAAATTTTGATCAGGGGTCCGTTCATGGCTCTAGTTGGTCCTCGAAACTTTTCAACCCGATCGGACCAAATTTGGGTGGGGTAGGGGTCAAAATGTGTATTTCGAAAAATGGATTTTTGAGATTTTCCGCAATCTAGGTGTGTGGGGTAACATTTTTCACTAATTTGTGGACGCTGAATCCAATGAAAAGGGTCCCAGAACGATTGGCACCCTTTGGAAGAGGATATGGGTCAAAATGGCTATCTATTACCCATTTTAAATATGTATGTGTTTTCCAAATTTCCGGTACCTAGGCGTGTGGGGTATCATTTTCCACTAAATTGTGGACCCTGAATCGATTGGAATGGGTCAGGGACCCGCCTTACCCACTGTTTCCCCCATTTTCCCCATGTTGAATATCCACGCGCCTGGTCCGAGGAATTTGCAGTGTTTTCTACTTCAGAGTAGGTAAAGCGAACGTTAATATACTCCAATTCCGCCACCCAGATTGTACATGGCATTGTCGACGTGAACTACTTACAGGTTTGGTTCCTTGCAGCGGATGATTCTGCACTTCAACAGAATTGGGTCGACTCAGCCATAACTTTCTTTTGGGTCTTTGCGTCGACCTGTAAACAATGCTTTCTTTGTAGATATTTACCAGCAAAGACCAACGGTGAGTACCGGAGCAAGTTTCTTTATAGGCCAAAAAGTAGCAATGTACATCGAGGCAGCCAAGTACCGGGACAATAAACTGTGTACAACTTCTACGAACTGTGCTTTACTAGAGTTCAAGAGCCTGGAACAGCAGGGACTCTTCTGACTGTAGTTCGGGATGTCTATGAGGCAAAAAGCTAGGAGCCTTATCGAAAAATCAATGCGGAGTATCGACAAAATTGATGCGAAAGTAGATGTGGAAATTTGCCCGAATAGCGCTTTTCCAAAATATCTCAGGATTGTTTATCCTGTTCATGATAATGGCCAACCTCTCCGATCTCAATGTCGGACGTCATGAGTTGATCAAAAAGGTCAATGCAGTACGAATCTATGGCGTTTTTGGTAAGAAAATTTCTAAAAATCTGAAATTTGGGTCAGGGGTCTGTTTCCAGCCGAGATGGGTCCTCGAAACTTTTCAGCCCGATCGGACCAAATTTGGAGGGAGTAGGGGTCAAAATGTGTTTTTTGAAAAATGGATTTTTCGAGATTTTGGGCGATCTAGGCGAGTGGGGTGTCATTTTCCACTAAATTTTGGACGCTGAATCCAACAAAATGGGTCCCAGAACAATTGGCACCCACTGGAAGAAGTAATGGGTCAAATTGGGTATTTATTACCCATTTTGAATATGTGTTTTCGGGATTTCTGCTACCTAGGCGTGTAGGGTATAGTTTTCCACTAAAGTTTGGACGCTGAATCCAATAAAATGGGTCCCAGAACAATTGGTACCCACTGGAAGAAGTTATGAGTCAAATTGGGTATTTTACCCAATTTGATTATGTGTTTTAGGGATTTCTGCTACCTAGGCGTGTGGGGTATCATTTTCCACTAAATTTTGGACGCTTAATTCAATGATGTGTGTCCCAGAACGATTGACACCCCGAAGAAGTTGGGTAAAGGTAGATCCACTTAGTGTCAGATTCTGGGCTAGCGTTCAATTCCACTAAATTGGACCTGAACGATTGAATGGTCTGGGACCCGCCACACCACTGTTCCCCCATTCAAATAACACCGTGTTTTATGTACTGCGTCTGGATTACAAGGAGCATAATGGCCAATCATGTCACTCCTATAGAGTTCACTTCTATTGAATGCGTTCTATTCGACAAAATCTTTAACATCGCTCGAATGATGACTCTAGTGAAGTCAATGGTTATACTACGCTATTCATTATATTACAAAAACAATTGCCGCATTATTCTACGCGAGTTTGAAGAGGGTGTACAAACCATTCCCATCGATGATTGCTGCTCATGCTGTTATAGGAAGTATACCGGTATTCTCTGAATTACAATTTTAGAAGCTATGACGGGATCAAACTGTTCGTACTAATGCTTTGGGAAAAATGAACAAAAATTGAAAGAGTGGTTAAACGAATGGGTAGTTAAAATATCAACAACACAATCTAACAAGCACCAAACAGAAATCATAATCTTATCCTTATCATTCATTATCAGCGGTGACATTTTACAAGTTAGCCAACCCAAACTAAATAACCGAAGAGCACTGAAATTCATGCTTTTCGTGTTGAGGTACGCCTGATGTATTGGATTATTCAACGAAAGGGTAAACTAATGCTTTCTGGTGATACGATAGAAAAATGTTTATTTTGATGAGTAAATGAAGGGTGTGGTGGCGAGATGAGCACTGGTTTTTTGTTTTCAACAGGCTCCTGTTGGCAACCATGTACCCATGATAAATCAGCAGTTTATTCCTCTTCCCCTTCCCACCAAAGGGCAAATGATAACATTTCGTCAAAACAAGGCGTTGTGTTTTCCTTACCAATAACGCTCGCCAATAATGGATAGAAGTGTATTGCATATTTACCTAATGTTGCCCTGGTCTTCTTTGTTTCAACCTGTTGCTACCCGTGTCGAAATGCGCGTTCACCGGAAGGAACGAATTTTGGACGATTGAAATCAAATTATTGATTTCCCGCTCAGCTGGTAGCTAGTATTTGTTCTTCTGTCCTGCTCCTGGGCGGTAGGTTTCTTTCTGTTCGGTTTTTAAATGTCGAGCTCCGGAGATTGCTATCCCATAATTCCTATTTGATGTGACAGGCTATTTGACCAATACCGATCGTGACCTTTTCAACGCGCAAGGAGTCGTCAGAAACTGGTAAGTCCGTTTTCTCATTTTCTTGATTGTTCCTCCCCTTCGTAAACGTCGTACGCCTCCCAATTACCCTGGGTTGCCGATTCAGGTACATGGTTCATACTATCTAATCTGATTCCTTATGTCATGGTTCATACGTTGGTGGATAGGGCTTCACCATTGTGCACCAACCTAGTCGTACTGCATTCCAACATGCAACACATAGCTGGTAGGTACTTACGTACCATACAGGATAGCCAGGACACTCCCTTGAGGAAAGAGAGAGTTGAAATGTCGGTACGACTCAGCTAAATCTTTGACGGAATTATTGATATTAGTTGTTACTAGTTAGGTGCATGGGTTGTGATGTAATATGTCTATACTATTAGTATAATGTGTTGGTCTCTTGAGATGTGGCCCTTTGAGAGCACTCCTCAGGGATGGCTGTCACATGACCTTCCCATGACAATGTTTGCAACATGCTAAATCAATCCTATCCTTGCATCCCAATTACTTTGGTGTTTATTGCACTTCTGCGATCTCTCTATTGAAGAGTTCACAATATAATGGAAAAAGTTTACGTTCTCTTTGATCATTATGAACTTAGTAACCGAGATATATTGAAAGATTGCCTCTTGAACATCTAGCAATGAGGTGTATGTACTGTCTTTTAACAAAAATTATGGGGGTCGTCCTGACAGTGCCCAACGTGCACGCCCCACTTCAACATTCGGTCAGGACGAGTCCTTGTACTACTCCCCGACCTTTCATATATATCGATGATTTAGTATGACCAAATGGGTTGTTGGTTTTCGAGCAATTCAAATGCTGACTCTAATGACAAGGATCCCTAACGACAGCTCGGTTTGGTATGCATGAATGCTCCAATATTCTAGGATTCTATAAGTCTCCACCCATTCATCTTACGAGTAAGATCCACCAATAGGCGAATCTCGAGATGCACTGTCCTTGCAGCAAAGACCTCATGATTTGTCAGGTACGGCTGTAAGGGTGTTCTCAATTGAACGTGACCTGCAACATTGGCAGACTAATCTTGTGGCACCTCGAGGTGTGGGACGTTTTTGACCCGTCATCAAAGATGCCACAGACTCCAGGCGACCTCTGCGTGGGAAAGTAGCCTGATGTGGAAGGCACAGGGGGCAGAGTTTTGGATATCCATGTTGTGGACACTGGCGCACTATCCTAGCAGTCCTAGAATCAGCTCAGTAGGAGAACTGATGAAGTGTTTCTAAGCAAAAAGTGCAGTGTTGCTCCCATTCATAGGGGCTAGTTACTCAATAAAATGATTCATTGTTTGTTTAGATTAGTGCCTCAGGAACCCTGAATAAATAATTTCTCTTGAAGTTATTTTCCCCCATTGTTGGAGCGAGCAAAGCGTCTGGTATTGCTCAAATATACATCTTGGGGGTTTTGGGGCCGGCCCCATCGAGCAAATCGAGTTTTCTATAATTTAGCTGCAACGCGTTGAGAAGTTGAAGACCCCTACTGTGTTTTCAAATTACAAATCTCAATTTTTAAAATCTGAATGGGTAAAAAGTGCGAAAAATCTCGATTTTATTGTATCTTAGGACCCTTGCCTCCATGCAAGCACCCGTCAGTGATCCTCAGTCCAATGCATCCTTATCCCCTTGCTACTGTAAAAAAGCTGCAAATCCCTCAAAATCTGTATTGCTCTCGCCTTGGATGAACCCCGTTTTTTCTTATAATCTCCTTATTAAAACGGATTATCTAGTAAAATGCAATTCTCTACATTGCGATGTACTGTTGTAACGGGGCGGCAGATTCCAAGGGCCCCGTCAAGAAACTTCGGCGGCGGGGTACGGATCGGGCCCTCTCCCCTCCAAGCGCCTGACCCAGCTGGGCGAAAGGCGTGACCTCATCGGATTGGTTGGGCGATGGGCGGCGCGATACACCCAGGGAGGAGTAGGAGGGGAAGGCGACTTGACGAGCGGACTGGGGAAACGCTCGGAAGTCAGTCGGGTACGGACTCAAGGGAAACGAGGTTGGCCCCCCCTGCTCGCCATAATCTCGAGAGGACGAGGCGAGGCAGGGGCGGGGCGGAACAACCTGTTTCGGGGCGGAACAACCTGTTCCGGGGCGGAACAACCTGTTCCGGGGCGGAACAACCGAGGCGGAACATCAGTCAGTCGTGTACGAACTCAAGTGAAACGAGGTTGGCCTGAAACGAGGTTGGCCCCCCCCTGCTCGCCATAATCTCGAGAGGACGAGGCGAGGCAGGGGCGGGGCGGAACAACCTGTTTCGGGGCGGAACAACCGGAGCGGAACAACCCCAGCGAAACAACCTGTTTCGGGGCGGAACAAGTGAAGCGGAACATCGAAGCGGAACAACCGACGCGAAGCAAATCAACCCCTTGTGAAGCCGGTGTTGTGAAAGTGACCTGAGGGAACAAGTGTATCGTGGTTCCTTCAGGGTGAGAACTCGGGAATTGGGAGATCAGCCAATTCCTCTCCCGTAACAGTGGGCCCTTATACGAACTGAAAATCCCCCGTCGAACCCGAGTGTTGATCCGTTCGCGCCCGATTCGACGGCCAATAGTCCAGGTTTCCCACGCACCGCCAGTCGTCGGACCTCCGTCGGAAAGAGTCTCGCCTCCTCCGGCCTGGACGGCGTTCCCCTGACCGAAGCCGAGCAGCGAAGAGAACATCACCCTGTTGTCTCCATCCGAAGGAGTTGGTACACGTAAGTGGCGAAATAACTCTGTCTCGTACCCTCGCAACGCGAAAGTCGAACTATCTAAATCTGGCCCAAGCCCTGACGTTTAGTCACCAGAAAGCTGATCATAGAGTTGTAGATTGTGACCGTATTATGTAGCATTTCGTCTGCCGTGCGTTAGGAAAAGAGAAAGGAATTAGGGGAGGACGCTAACAAATCACTTTCATTTTACCGTTCTGTTAACTCAAACATTCCTGAGCCTTCAGCTACCTCGTAAATTCATTTGGCCCTCAGCCCTTCACTTCTGCCTACTCAATAATTAGATTACGTAATAGTCAATATCCTTCTCGGCCGAGACATTCCGTATTTTATATTTCTGTCAATTGCGTTTATTATAAGTCAATATTGAACCCTTGTCTTTTCAATCACGAAACCCCATTCCTCAGAGCTTGGTAAATTCAGGTGTACTTGGCGTCCATGACCGACCATTGCAGACATTCCGGACGGTAAGTGAAAGTCTTTAGTCTCCCACTAATTATTCGCCTAGGTCTATTTTTGGATCCCTAGCCCGTTACGTGAAAACGACGGGTTACATCTTTTGGTGGCAAGCGGTGGGATTTTTCAGAAATCTCGATTTCTGTCGTATCCACAACAAGTGATCTTGACCAGGTGAATATTGGTGAGAAAAAGCTCTGAAGGAATTGGGTCGCGTTCCATAATCTTGAAATTCAAACTGTGCTAGTTGTAGATTCCGAAATTTAAAATTGTAAGAAACAAACAAATTGGCCCGAGTGTGAAAAAGCGAGTGAGGAGCCAATTGACTTCAAATCCGTGTCTAGGATTTTTTCTTTCCAAAAATCGAAATTTAGATACTGGCTCATTTATTTAGTAGCATCACTCTCACTGTAGCCCTCTGTTCCGGGACTGTTCCGGGGCTTGTTCCGAGGCCCTCTGTTCCGGGACTTGTCCCGAGGCCCTCTGTTCCGAGACTGTTCCGGGGCCCTCTGTTCCGGGACTGTTCCGGGGCTTGTTCCGAGGCCTTCTGTTCCGAGACTGTTCCGGGACTGTTCCGAGACTTGTCCCGGGGCCTTCTGTTCCGAGACTGTTCCGGGGCCCTCTGTTCCGGGACTGTTCCGAAACTTGTTCCAAGGCCTTCTGTTCCGAGACTGTTCCGGGGCCCTCTGTTCCGGGACTGTTCCGAAACTTGTCCCGAGGCCTTCTGTTCCGAGACTGTTCCGGGGCCCTCTGTTCCGGGACTGTTCTGAAACTTGTCCCGAGGCCTTCTGTT
Organism: Cyrtorhinus lividipennis; assembly: GCA_019603395.1. Lineage (NCBI taxonomy): Eukaryota > Metazoa > Arthropoda > Insecta > Hemiptera > Miridae > Cyrtorhinus > Cyrtorhinus lividipennis. The sequence continues at coordinate 23,694,075 of CM034000.1, read as the reverse complement.
CCGGGACTGTTCCGGGGCCCTCTGTTCCGGGACTGTTCCGAGACTTGTCCCGAGGCCTTCTGTTCCGAGACTGTTCCGGGGCCCTCTGTTCCGGGACTGTTCCGAGACTTGTCCCGAGGCCTTCTGTTCCGAGACTGTTCCGGGGCCCTCTGTTCCGGGACTGTTCCGGAACTTGTCCCGAGGCCTTCTGTTCCGAGACTGTTCCGGGGCCCTCTGTTCCGGGACTGTTCCGAAACTTGTCCCGAGGCCTTCTGTTCCGAGACTGTTCCGGGGCCCTCTGTTCCGGGACTGTTCCGGGACTTGTCCCGGGGCCTTCTGTTCCGAAACTGTCCCGGGGCCTTCTGTTCCGAAACTGTTCCGGGGCCCTCTGTTCCGGGACTGTTCCGGGACTTGTTCCGGGGCCCTCTGTTCCGAAACTGTTCCGGAGCCTTCAGCTCCAATTGACATCCCGATTCCAGACCCGTCATAGCTCTTACCAACTGGGAAGTCCTTTCTCGATTCGTGGGGAAATTATCGGTCCTTGGTGCGCAAGAAAGTGATCTATCGGTTCTATAATTTTTTCTTTATTTATTATTTTTTTTATTTAACAAGTGAATTCGCGACCATGCACCAAAACAGCAGCCCATCAGACGAGGGCGAAGCCATGATGAACCCCAATCTGGAAATAAAATGCACAACACAAGTACTTACCTTGTTTTACTAATGACCGTACCTCATGAGTCGTGACAGGACTCCCTGGGTCCCCCCCCCCTTTTTTTTTCTTTAACCCTTTGTAATGGCAGCAAAATCTAGGGTTCGTTGTTCAGTTTCTGGCTTTGTGAAAGAGGTTGTCTGCATGACAAATGAGCCGTCGATTGATGGAAAATGCGTGAGTTTGAGTGTGAGAGGAGACTAAAGAAAGGGCCGGTTTGTATGTTTCACATCATAGTAGGGAAGTAGAAGATAAGACCAGCGGAAGACACATCTCGCCCATCGCACCACCTGGGAACACCAGCGCCATCATGCTCTCGACGGGTGGGGACGTCCTGTGCCCGTCTGCACCAAGCAACGACACCCGCCGACAACGTACCGCTGCGAGAGAAAATGCCGGAACCTGCGGCCCAGGGACCCTGCCTACCCGAAGCCCTGCTCCCGCGCCGAACACGAGAAGGACCACCACCAACCTGTACCGCTTGTAAGCGATGGCGGTACGAACAAGCATGGATAGCGGCCAAACAACCAGACGCAATGCCCATCGCACCAGTCACCCCCACCGGAAGGAAAATTGCCGAGGTAGACCTCGGCCTCCAAAGATCGGAGGAGTGTAACGGGGCGGCAGATTCCAAGGGCCCCGTCAAGAAACTTCGGCGGCGGGGTACGGATCGGGCCCTCTCCCCTCCAAGCGCCTGACCCAGCTGGGCGAAAGGCGTGACCTCATCGGATTGGTTGGGCGATGGGCGGCGCGATACACCCAGGGAGGAGTAGGAGGGGAAGGCGACTTGACGAGCGGACTGGGGAAACGCTCGGAAGTCAGTCGGGTACGGACTCAAGGGAAACGAGGTTGGCCCCCCCTGCTCGCCATAATCTCGAGAGGACGAGGCGAGGCAGGGGCGGGGCGGAACAACCTGTTTCGGGGCGGAACAACCTGTTCCGGGGCGGAACAACCTGTTCCGGGGCGGAACAACCGAGGCGGAACATCAGTCAGTCGTGTACGAACTCAAGTGAAACGAGGTTGGCCTGAAACGAGGTTGGCCCCCCCCTGCTCGCCATAATCTCGAGAGGACGAGGCGAGGCAGGGGCGGGGCGGAACAACCTGTTTCGGGGCGGAACAACCGGAGCGGAACAACCCCAGCGAAACAACCTGTTTCGGGGCGGAACAAGTGAAGCGGAACATCGAAGCGGAACAACCGACGCGAAGCAAATCAACCCCTTGTGAAGCCGGTGTTGTGAAAGTGACCTGAGGGAACAAGTGTATCGTGGTTCCTTCAGGGTGAGAACTCGGGAATTGGGAGATCAGCCAATTCCTCTCCCGTAACAGTGGGCCCTTATACGAACTGAAAATCCCCCGTCGGACCCGAGTGTTGATCCGTTCGCGCCCGATTCGACGGCCAATAGTCCAGGTTTCCCACGCACCGCCAGTCGTCGGACCTCCGTCGGAAAGAGTCTCGCCTCCTCCGGCCTGGACGGCGTTCCCCTGACCGAAGCCGAGCAGCGAAGAGAACATCACCCTGTTGTCTCCATCCGAAGGAGTTGGTACACGTAAGTGGCGAAATAACTCTGTCTCGTACCCTCGCAACGCGAAAGTCGAACTATCTAAATCTGGCCCAAGCCCTGACGTTTAGTCACCAGAAAGCTGATCATAGAGTTGTAGATTGTGACCGTATTATGTAGCATTTCGTCTGCCGTGCGTTAGGAAAAGAGAAAGGAATTAGGGGAGGACGCTAACAAATCACTTTCATTTTACCGTTCTGTTAACTCAAACATTCCTGAGCCTTCAGCTACCTCGTAAATTCATTTGGCCCTCAGCCCTTCACTTCTGCCTACTCAATAATTAGATTACGTAATAGTCAATATCCTTCTCGGCCGAGACATTCCGTATTTTATATTTCTGTCAATTGCGTTTATTATAAGTCAATATTGAACCCTTGTCTTTTCAATCACGAAACCCCATTCCTCAGAGCTTGGTAAATTCAGGTGTACTTGGCGTCCATGACCGACCATTGCAGACATTCCGGACGGTAAGTGAAAGTCTTTAGTCTCCCACTAATTATTCGCCTAGGTCTATTTTTGGATCCCTAGCCCGTTACGTGAAAACGACGGGTTACACTGTTACAGTGTTTTGGACATTGCTGAGCTAACCGTGTGTTTGGCGCAAAACGTCAGACTCAAGCTTTTCTGGAAGCATATTGCGGGCCAGGCAAGAATTCGGATAGGGTAGGTAGAGTTTAGAAAACATCTCCTTATTTACGATCACGAGGAGGTTGAATTCCAATAATTAATATTTTGTTTAAACCTACATTGGTGAGGTATTGCATAATCACTTGAACTAAAAACTGTTGGATGAATCTGAAATTCGTCAGCAAAATCGATGTGATTTACTGTCATGATATTTGGTTATATTAGGAGGTGGATGATTTGCCCTAGAAATTACACTCAATAGGGGATCCTTCACATTTTGAGCTCGAAGATGGGTCCTTCGTCGGGCGCTCAACATGAAAAATCTTCCTTGTTCCATTGAATTGTTCGGCATCTGAATTCGAAGGCTGAGAGTTTTGGGTTTCACCCACCTTCGTTGGCCTGGAAACTATCTTCTTCCTCTTTTCTCTCAGCATTCGTGTCTTGCTGAGCGTTCATAATCGAGTGGTGGAAATGCTTGGAAAAGCTCCAGTCGAGAAAAGGCGAGAACGGCCATTGAAATTGAATAGAGAAAAAGGGAGTGAGAGGCTGGTTTCCACCGACGTCAGATTGGTGAATGACGTCAGAAGGGGGCGAGGCGTCCCGTTGATGACGTCAGTGACGGAGCCTCTGGATCGATCTTCTCCTGTGGGTTCTTCTCCCTCTTCCGCTCGGTGCGCCGCGGAAGGAGGAACCCAAAACAAAATATTTCCCGTCCCCTGGGTCAGCAGGGCTTGTCTCCTTTTCTCCCTAATGAACTAAACGACATCATCAGCTCTTTGCAAATTGATTTGGGCACAGATTCGAAAACCCGCTCTTTTCTCCGGAAATTTTCCCTCAAGAACCCATTTTCGAGGGCCAAATCGACTTTTCACGTGACCCACTTTCAATAAAACGGGCCTTACAATTTTTCAACACAACGTTATTAGAGTACTAAGACATTACTGAGAATTTTCAGAGCTATTAAGAAGTACGCCCAATGGGCGACCCCATAAAGTTACCTATGAAGTATTAAAAGTTCTTCCTTATGTCTGTACTGTATACTGTTAAGCCGAGTACTTAGATGTGATATTCTCATCGTAATACTAAACCAAAACGCTCAAATTTTGTTCTCTGTGGTTCAATGCTGCGTATTGTAAAGGTAGATGACTTCCATGTAAGGGTTGCCACATTTTTCGGACCATTTAAAGTCTAGTTTGCCTTGACGCAAATAAGTGAGAACAATTACATGGATTTTGTTTCTTCAGCGTGGGCTTTCAATGCATTGATGTGTCAAATTAGGTAGTAAAAAAACACTTTGTTCATGTTTCTGTCAAATTATTACGTACCTTAGAAACATGATGCTCATCCACACGACTTGATCAAAAAATATCTTGTGCACCTCCTTGGCACGTTCCTAGGGTTAAGGACCTTTTTTTGAGAAACACTGGAAGTTGCGATCTTCCTGTTTCTTCTGGAACGCCACAATTTTTAAATGAGAACACACATTCATGATGTCCTTCTTGACCGACCGACTTGTAGTGTGCGGCAATAATACTCTACACGCCTCTGGTCTCCAAAAATCAGGAAACCCATAATGCTCATTTTCACCGATATCCATCCTCCATTCAGAGCGATCGGGCTGACAAGTTTTGAGGACCAATCAAACCAAAAAAAAAGGCACTGACCAAAATATCCGATTTTTTGGAAAGGTTCTAACTGCCGAAAACGTTAGTTGTTAAATGTCGACATCTTGTACCACAATATGTAAAAATTTCGGGCAAATCGGAGAGATTAACGTCAGGCATCAACACGTAGGTTCATTATTGATAGTGTAATGAGCTAACTTTCTGAAGAGAACAACTTCATCGAGCGATGCAAGCCATCTCATCCTAGTGGGGTATACATTAGCTACCTAGGTACTCTGTACTTGATTAGTTACTGGGTGCCAAAGTTGGCACGTGTACCTTCATGACGTTATAAAGTGTACTCCAACAAGAAAGTAGAATGCTAAAAATCCTTACCTACCCGACACGTTTTTCCAGAATTTTTGCCGATTTAAGCATGTCGGATATTATTTTCCACTAAATTTTGGTCGCTGAATCTAATGATATGGATCCTGGAACGATTGGTGTCCTCTGGATGAGGTTATGGGTCAAAATGGGTACCTATCTACCAATTTCGAATGTGTGTTTTCGAGATTTCTGGTAGCCTAGGCGTGTGGGATATCATTTTCCACTAAATTTTGGACCCTGAATCGATTGGAATGGGTCCGGGACCCGCCACACCTACTGTTTCCCCCATTTTCCCCATGTTGATGAAAATGAGTCTCCATGCGCCTGGTCCGAGGAATAACCAACCCCTGTGAAAGTATTTGCAGCGTTTTTTGACTCTTAACATTTAAGAGAAGAGAAGGAATATATCGATAGTTGGTTGTCATATTATTTCGATAAAGAAAATATTCAACCCCGAAATGCGCAGCTTGAATGAGTGGCCAAGTGTAGCTTATGACTTCACAAAGGCAAAGAACGGCGTAGCCAACGCTCATGTTTAACGAGGTTGGAATCCTTCTCGTCCGCCCTAATTAGCTGGCGTCCTCTCAACTTACTGTAAGCCACCTCTAATATAAACTTCTAAGCCCTACTGCTGCATTTTTGTCAAAACTGGTCATTTCCCATAAGTCCATTTTATTTTCGAGAAGCGACTTGATAGTTAGATAGGGACCATTTTTAACGTATTTGTCATCGACGGTGCTTGAGATTGTGGTGCGACTCGTCGAGTCAGTGAATAAAAACCGATCCTAGTTTATTCGCCGAGTATGAGCCCCCAGCACTCGACACATGAAGTATGTGCAAGTCAGCTGGGCACTGTCCGGCAAGTACTTAGCCAGTGCTCGCTGAATGGAGAATGTGTGGATGCTTCCTTTCTTGTCTGGTTATTCGACACTTCTTTCAACTGTGTCCCAGACTGCTTGACTAGCACCATACTCAGAGAGTCTTCTATGTGTCTTGTGGTGCATGAGATTAGCCAACATCGCCCGATGCTTGAACCTGTTTGTCTCTAAGTTATCATCTTCAGGATCAATTACAAATTCTGTTGTTAAAGTTCTATAAAAGAACGATTCGATCTGGTATTGTACCATAGATTATGGGACTCCCGTCCCTGGACGATTCATGGCCAGGTTCTACTGCGATAAAAATGAAATTTCCAGACTCCATAATGAATTCAAGATATTGTCTTAGTCATAGTCGTGCAAATGAAATATTGAACGAGTTGATGTTATAACAGATTCACAACTTACTGGGTCACGACTGTCGTTCGCTACAGCCTTCGTCGTTTGAGTGGCTTCTTCAATATCCACCTATCAACTTTTTCGGTGTGGCATTGCACGGCTTCTTCACGCGATGCTGATCCGGAGAATCACTCCGAACAGAGGATCCAGTAAATCGTCGCTTATGTAGCATTTCAGCTACCTCGATTTTCACGATTTAAACCACCATAAAAACCATCATTTTTTGAACTTTCGATGAAACTGGCTCGTTCAAGACCTTCCTCGGTTAACTAACAGACTACCGGTCCAAAATATATATCAATCGATTCAATGATCGCAAGTTAGTGAAAAAGTGAATCTCCTCACGCCTAGGTCCTTATGAATCTCCCAAAATTGTTTTCAAAATGTTCAGATTTTTAGAAAAATGCCTATTCCTGATTTTGGAATCTACGCATGTTGAAACACAACTCGTAAACTGTTCGGGCAATATAGCTAATAGGCAATATAGCGTTACTCATGTAACCAACATGTTTTAAAATGTTATGAGCCTAAAAAAATAGTTGATAAGGTTTTTTTAAAAAATATTTTTAATGTTTGTTCTTTCATTGCCTAAGCTAACTCTAATGTATCTAGGTTTTGTTCTGAATCATTTGAGATTTTCAAGATAATCTGTTCTTTAAAATGAAGACGTTCCGAAAACCCCAGGACAGAGCAGGATTCTCTGAGCTTGGAGCTGGGCAGCCGGGGAGCCCCGGGGGTGGAGATGAAATGTCAAAGGTAAACCGCCCCTGCCACTCCTCGAAAGGAGCGGTTCTCGAAGGGATGAGGGAATGGTTTTTGCCCTTTTTCCTTTTTGAAAAACCTCCCTTTCTTCGACCTAAGTGCTTGAAACACTCATTGCCCTCTGCGATGCACGCGATGAAGGCCGTGACGAGTGAGAGTTGTAGATGTGGAGGCGGCATTGAGGGGAGTTGTAATTGTGAAATCCACCGGAGAACACTAAATGGCAGGTAAAAGAAGGATAGGGGTGGTTTGCTTTCGTTTCGCCCTCACACGTTGACACCTTTTCGTATTATGACGCGCGTCCCCCAACCACTCACTTTTTATTCACCGCCGACACTCGACACTGGTCTCCGGTTCCTCTGAGTGGTATTCTTTTCACCTCCAACCAAATCATCTTCACTTTTACTGCGATCGATAGTGTAAACCTTCCTGAGAGCAGATCTCAGACGTGTCGACCCTTCAAGACCGTGTACACTGCTGTGAGTTCTTTGAGGATGGGTTTTGGTTGGTTGTTCCTTGAATAATCAACCTATGTTTTCATGCTAGAAGTCAATCTCTCCGATTCGGCCCAAAAATTTTTTGTGGGCGTTTCAAGGTGTCTACATCAAAATGAGCAAATGTCCGTCCAACGTACGCCGTAAGCCGTCCACGCCGATTTTGGTAGTAGAATTTTTTCTAAAATCTAAAACTTTTGGTCAGGGACCCAGAATCGGCTCTAGTTGTTCCCCGAAACTTTTTAGCCCGATGACAAAATTTAGGGGAAGGACCCCTACTATTGTGTGTGTATCGTTTTCCACTAAACGTTGGGCGCTGAATCGGTTCAAATGAGTCTCCATGCTGCTGATCCGAGGAATAACGAACCCCTGTGAGAGAATTTGCAGCGTTTTGTCTTTCTTTCCTTCGTTTACAGGAACCAAGATACTGTAAATAGGTCTGAAATTGTTGTGTGCAATGTTTTAGAGTTTTTTAACCATTTTACTGTTATTAATTTACGTGTGATAGTATTACAATGGTTATTTATCTGTTTATTCCTTAGCCATTTTTATGTGTTAGGCCATCTGGCATGCTCGTCATTTTCCCGCACCTGGAATGAACTTAGTTGTTGCGTTTCAATCTCGGAATCTGTGGAACTGAGACTTACTTCTCTCCACCCTCTGGGGTGGCACAATCGAAATCGTAGTCCTTTCGGTCCAGTTGAGCTCAGCCGTTCCGGGGGCTAATGAAATTTGGATGGAATGGGACGGGAAAGTAAAGACGGAAAGCGGCGAAAGGGGTTCGCTCAAGTATTTATACGTCTGTAGGCAGAAGCAAGGGTTGCCGTGTAGACGGTCCCGATGAAAATGATGGGCGGGTTAAGGGAATTCGTGATGGAAATGGCGCACCGGCAGTCGAGGAAATGGAGTTGGCGCTGGCAGCGAAATCTAAATTGTCACCCGCCTCTAAGTGGACTGTGACCTGCTGAAGACAGAACCATGGGAGAAATAATTTCTTTTCGGTCTCAGTTAGAATATATTTGATTAAGAAAGTAAGACAACCGTGAATTATTTACGGTTCACTGAATCAATTATGGTTTAATATAATTGAAAAATATAAAAAAGTGGCTAAAACAGCCGAGAAAAAAAATTAATTTCAAACGTTAATTATACTAGATTTTTTTGGTTGGTTATTCTTTGAATAATCTATGTTTTCATGCAAAAAGTCAATCGCTCCGATTCGTCTCAAAAATTCAGGCGAAGGACCCATTTCCGGCTCTAGTTGGTCCTCGAAACTTTTCAGCCCTATCGGACCCAATTTGGGGGAGATAGGGGGTCAAAATGTGTATTTCGAAAAATTGATTTTCGAGATTTTTGGCGATCTAGGCGAGTGGGGTATCATGTTCGACTAAATTTGGACGCTGAATCCAATAAAATGGGTCCGGGAACAATTTACGCCCATTGGAAGAGTTTATGGGTCAAAATGGGAATCTATCTACGTACCTATTTTAAATGTGGGTTTTGAGATTACTGGTACCTAGGCGTGTGGGGTATCATCATCAGCTAAATGTTAGACGCTGAATCGATTGGAATGAGTCTTCCATGCTCCTGGTCCGAGGAATTACCGACCCCTGTGGAAGAATTTGCAGCGTTTTTATCTACAAAATCTCAAACGTAAACTGTGAAATGTTGGGGCAAATCAGAGATATTGACCATGACATCTAAACACGTTGATTACTCAATGAATAACAAACCCAAACTGAGAAGAGTAAATATTGATGAAAAACATCGATGTATGGGGGGAACCTTTGAAACATCTCGGTAAGACCAAGTTCAGTCCCACGTTTAGGCCCTTTCCATTAGAGCTCAGCCTGAATGGGACTCTCATCACTTAACTTTGAGCTGAGCTGTGTAGCTTCAGACTTCTATTACCTAATTGAGGAAGAAGAAGAAGAAGAAGAAAAGTGTTTATTACAGAAAACAGAAGTATCACTTTACCAAAATCAAAATAAACTGCACGGCATGGTTATTTTTCAAACCGTCTACCGGAGATTCGGGTTCCTATTATTTTCTACTATACCTATTACAAATCAGTTTTGTGAATTCTGGGGCAGAGAGCCAAATAAATAATGAATAATAAATATGATAACTTCCATGCTCTATAAATTAAATTTTCTTATCAACACCGCTCCATACAGCCATGCCAAACGACAAAATTCGACTACAGGAGCCCAGTCAGAACCATAAATTTAGGACTATCAATTGAGGACATTTGGATAAGTCAGTTGATGTTGTTAGGTGATGGTTAAAAAAATGCGGTTTCCTTGTGTTGTAATTTTGAGCGCGGAATTGATTGAGATCCCAACTTGCGCAACGCCCGTAGAGTGAAAAATTGCATTTATATTTTTAATAAATATGGTGTTGATAGGCTATTGCAATGGGGGCCACGATTTAACGTGTTTTCAGAGACATGACAAGGTTAAGTAATCGAACTGAGCACGGGATTGATCCTCCCTGTGGGTAGAATCAGGTTCGGTATTATTTTGTCGACTGAACACAAACTTTGAATTTACGGGCCAGCGTGCACCCGGGGGGTGGCGAGGGGCGCTCGGCGGAGGCGGTTCCCCGCGGGTGGGGGCCAGTCCACCCCCAGTACTAGGCCCAACTTCGATCCGGTACCGTTGGACGCACCGCTCCCGTCCCCCGTCGTTGAGTGCTGTCAGTGTGATACCTTGTGTCCGGACTCAGCGGAACATGTGACTCCGACGTCCCAGTCGATCGCCACGTCCGCCTCGTTGTCTCTTGTAACGATCGTCTTCTTTCATCGGTACGCCCCCGACCATACTTTAATCCTCGGACCACCTCCCTCTTGTACCACCTACTGGTTCATTGGAACATCTCAATCACGAGAAAAACGTTTCCTCTTCAAACCCTAAATCAATTAATTAACCGTAAAACATCAAATTTTAATTATTTATTGACTCATCCACTCAGCCCCTCCCCTTTCTCTCTCAACATGTAGCATCACCCTGTTAGGCCTTCTCTGATCGTCGGCGCAGGACTTCACCCAGTGTCCATGTTTGCCCTCGTCCGAGAAGCGCTGCCCAACCACCTGTCCGAGTCCGTGGTTGATTACCATCTACATAATCCCCCCACGCATTTCATCAGAGCCTAATAAGGGCCCCAACAGCAGTCGCATACATTTGGCAATCTCGGATCGTAAATTCCTAAGCTCAACTGCATCGTAATTGCTCAAAAATGTTCTTATAGCAAACTATTGTAGATAGTGGTGTAACAGTAAAATCTCGAAAATTTAAATATTCATAAAGAGGCTTCCAAACGTTTTTTCTGTAGATTTTTTCTGTCCCCACGGAAGAGAGAAATTTTTAAACTCGGCAAATTATTCCACAATAGTTTATTATTCTTGGTGGTCTGATTGGTTTGCTTAAGGTAATCTTAATTTCTATTTGGAGTAAATTGAAATTCTTAGGAACTACTATTCAACAGTGTTTTAGCTAGGAGAGTCTAGATTGTTGACCTTAGTGAAAGTAAACAAAGAAGCATCCTCAAATGTACTGATGTTCTGAGTATCCTTCAGGGTCTTGTACTTTTGTTTGGTTATTCCTTGAATAATCGACGTATGTTTTCATTCAAAATGTCAATCTCTCCGATTCGGCTATGAATATTTTTCTGGGCGTTTCAAAGTGTCTAGATCAAAATAGGCAAATGTCCGTACGCCGTCCAGGCCGTTTTTGGTAACAGAACATTTTCTAAAAATCTTAAATTTTGGCCAGGGACCCGTTTCCAACTCTAGTTGGTCCCCGAAAATTGTCGGATCGAATCGGGGAGGGGGAAGGGGTCAAGACGTGTTCAGTTTATAGCGTGTGGGGTATCATTTTCCACTAAATTTTGGACGCTAAATCGATTAGAATGAGTCTCCATGCTCCTGATCCAAGGAATAACCAACCCCTGTGAGAGAATTTGCATGAGTAAGAAAAGCGGCTGGCTTTTTTCTGCATGTACCGTGATGCGTCGTTTTATATGAATGGAAATTTGTCATGTGTAAAGAAATTTGTTGCGTAATTTAACGGCGAACTACCGGGTTACCAGCTGAGAGCGCGGCTGTGATTTTTGCGTTTTGATTAATTGGTGTTGAACTATAAATATTTTTTTGCTGTAGCTACGAGATTGTGGGTGAGACTGAGTTTACGAGTTCGGTTTCTCACTGTGAGAACATATAGAGGTTATTTCTTTTCAACTCATGGTAAACTAATCTGTGAGAATTCTTCAACTGAGATCCTACCCTATGACTGATTGGTGGGGAGTGGGGGGGTTAGCAGCTATTGTAGCCAGATCATTAACCTTGTTCAAGTCCATGCTGTTGACGTTTAACCAGTGTGGTTAGTACTCACCAACCCGGTCTCACACACTTTCTGCTACAACTGAAAAAGGACGGAGTGTTTATAGTTTTTTGAAAATTAAAAAGACCGAACACCGAGGGAGCTCATGCGCGACGACCTTGGCATTATATTATATCTTCCTCTACCATCAGGTCAGGGCATTTACATTCGACATTTACATTTTTTAATTACAGCTCTGAGAGTCCTTTTGCCCTCTGCTTGCCACTCTGGCACCACAGGGGCGTTAACATAAGTGACAGTTGTCTTCTTCTGTGAAAAGTTTAGGTTATTTTTTGAAGCCCTTAACCATAATTTCATTATATTTGGCCAAATTGGAATGTATCCAAAGTCCCTACTTGTCAGGAAGTTTCTTACTGAATATCTGGCGAACGCACCTCACAGCTTGGACCAATCGACCAAACCTGCTGCCACATTGGGGTACAGAAGGGTTGAAATAGTCAGAATGCTAAACGAGGGGCGCATTGTTTCCATTCCAACTCGGTTTCAACAGTTCACCCCCTCCTTCAGCAAACACGCATACACTACTCATCGTTATCGGCCGAGGGACGCACCTGTGCTTTCGTCCTGCAAACTGAACCCATTACCTCTCATCTCGACCCTCAACCTCCACTTCCTCTTGTCTGCCCCCTGGAAGAGAAAATGACCTCGTAACTACGATTTTAGAACGACGCAATTAAAAGTTATCTTAGGCTTTTGAGGAATCACGCTCTTGCTTATTCTGAAATTTCCTATGAGCGATAGCTCATCTCATTACTGGTTATGTCTGGTCACACGAGCAGATACAACCCCCAAGATCGTTCTGAAAGCCACGTTGAGAGCAGCATGGCCAAGTGAAGATGTTAAGCCTGAAAGTTAATTCGTCAGTCGTGCCGGCATGGCACTCAATGTAGTTTATTTAGTTTTGGACCGTAGTCATTGTCAGCCCTTCCCGTTTGAAAACTCACTTGGAATTCCCGCCATTGTGGCAGGATTGCTTGAGATGGTGCCTTATCATGTACTTCGCAGGAATCCACCATGTCTAGCAGCTGAAGCGTCTACATAAATTCGTACACTGTTGGTTTTTGGGAGGGAGGTCTGTTACACATGAGTCGGAAGGTAAAGTAATTGCCAACCTTATCTGAGAGAAAGCGAAATAGCAGACCTGGCCTTTTTCCAGCGAATTGAGTTATGAGAGCACGCGAAGTTAATCATCGCATGACCTTAGTTGTCGAGTTGAGAGCGCGTCAAATTATTGTGGATGTTAACTTTGTAGAATGGACGTGTAATCGATATCCTCGTGGGAGTTATGAGCGTGCCAATACCTCGAGGGACCGCAGGGGTAATGGTCATTGGTAAACGTGGGCGAACTGTTCGGCACTTCGCTGTTATTCCATTACCTACCCCCGAACTGCCGAACCCAACCCCCGGGTGGTCGCCTCAATCGGTTGCGTCTCGCAATGTGATTTTCACGGTGTTAGGTCAAAATATAGAAAAGTCAACTTTCCTAATAAATTATTTATACTCGTACAACTCTCCAACAACGAAAACATTTTGATGCATTACACTTTTTGGAATAAAAAACCTGAATATTCTCAACAAAGTGTGAAGAGCCCAAATTCCAAATTTCTGGCCGGGCCACGAAAGCCTTGAAACCCTCAGAATTTTGTTCTTTGTTGTTGAATTTGGGTTCTTGATTTGGAAGTCTACAGTACATTCGGGAATTCTTCTGGCGTTGGGTCGTGGTCATCTGTCGTTGTTGAGGATGCGTCGCTGGTCACTGGTCTTGAAATATGGTCCTCACTGGAGGGAAGACTAGTTCTCTTTTTTGAACCTTATGCAGTAAAGACCGTTCTTCCCTAATGTTTTGTTTGTATTACATGTACCAGGTTCAAAATTCAGTTGATTCTAGTTTTTGAAAATTTATTTTTTATTCAAATTTATTCATTTTAGGAGGTTATGGTACGAAGTCTTGCTGAAAAACTTCAACAAATGTATTTGTATTACTTTTTAAACAGTATGTATTGTTTTATTGTGTGGCTAGCTGACCTGGCGAACGTTGTTTTGCCATATAAATAATTTCCTTTACATAATAATTATCCGTAACTCCTATTCTTTCCCGCTTCACACCATTATTTATATTAACAACATTATTTATTATTTATATTTGTTAAAAAATAAGAGTTGATCGTAGAAGGGTAAAAAATTGAGGATGAAGGATGAAATAGAAATTAAAAATTTGGTCTTCTAAAATATTTTAAAAAATTTAGGGGTGGACTACCCCTAAAATTTAGGGAGATAAAAAATAGATGTTGGCCGATTCTCATAGATACCGGATAAGCACAAAAAATGTCATCAAAATCGGTCAAGCCGTTTCGGAGGAGTATGGCAACGAAAACTGTGACACGAGAATTTTATATATTAGATATTACTTTATTTCTACACATGTTTCTAGATAAAAAGCCTTTAATGTAAATTTCCTTAACTTCAACCAACTATCAATCGACCAATTTTGAAATCTGCCAATCGAGATGGAATGGCTTCATACGGAGATCTCGTATTATTGGTTCACTCTTACTCTGGTGACCACAATAACACCATTTTCCGGGAAGGAGATTTGCATGGAACACTTAATCCATTGAAGAACTTAAGGCGCTTTTTCTTACGAGAATTGGCCCAAATAACTCGCATCACTGTGTCAAAATATATTCGTCACTCACCCTTGTGTATAGCGAGGAGTGTGGTGTATATTTCTGAATAATTGTATTCCCAGATTAGAGTTGGCCCTCACAAAGAGGGGAATTCTTTGAGGAGCCTTACGCATCTTGTCGCTCTGCCAAAAAGTGAAATGGTGCCAAACGGGTTTTTGATCGTTTCATGAGTTCGTTCGTGTAAAGAGCCAGTTAGCTAGAGTTCCATTCAATTTTTCGGACTACTTCTGTGAACATATGGGTTTTGAGCCCCCTGCTCTAATCCTCTTCGCATTCTCTACCACGAGCAGCTAATCCGACAGCAGGTCTTCCTCTATACACTCTAGGTAGATCCTTCTTGATGAGGAGCACAGTTGAGTTGTCGCCATTTGCTTCAATCTAAATCCCCCGCAGGCCTTCTGTCAAGCTCGTAATTTACTCCCGTGTTTTCCTCGTGATATCTACGAAACAATGCGCATAATTCATGTGTCGAAACAAACTGCGGCCTCGGTTTTCCCTCCGTTTGGCAGCGAGGAAGGTTCCTTCCGTATATATTCCCAAGAGAAAAGTCCTTTTGGCTGAGTTCTTATAATTTACAGCACGAATTATTCAGCCGTTTGTTTTGTAGGGACCCTTCAGAAAAGTAGGATGAATTAATTCAGATTTTAAGCTCATAATGGGTGAGAATTTCACCGTTTATTCCACAATAGCTATCTACTGTTTTTATACTTTTGGTACGGGCCTTGGCCCTATTGATACGTAGGTACTTGATGAGCTAACGCTTCGTTGATTAGATTAGTCTGAAATACTCGATCAATTTATAGTTCATATATTAGATACGAAAAGCTATTCAAGAACTAGAGCGACGTCTTTTGTGACATGGTTTCATTCATGTTACAAGAAGTTTGTTGGCAGCATGAAATATTGTATTCTCTTGAAATATTATACATTTGTCGTATTTGCTAAACATTTGACACGTTAATATATCCCCACGCACCCAACGGCTGTCAACATTTGAAAGCTTGATAGTTTCAGAAGTAGCAGCATCGCCATTCTGCATGTCAATATTAACTAATATCTCGCCCGAATCTCAAACACTGTTCAGAATCTTTGAGAAATTCGGATAAGCATTGATATGCAGGTTGTTTGAAACTCGATTTCTTTTCCTTGTTGGGTGCTATGTTGAAGATATGCTTTCTTAAAATTTAAGTTGTGGTTGTTCTCAACAAGTCTTCAGTCGTTACACCAGCGAGAAGTGTGACTTCCTGTTATTAGTCGTTAAACAGATTTCAGTTTGAATACGTTATTTCGGTCGTATTGTTATATGAAAACGTGGTTTTCAACTAGTTCCTAAATGTTTCCTAAAGGTTTTAAATTCCTAATTTCTGAGTTGCACCCAATTCAACGCGACAACTTGCAACCTCATCAAAATTTTATGCAGTTCCCAAAGTTTGCTTTCGAGCTAAGTTCAATTCATATTCAATTATTCATTAAAATGTCTCAATTTAGAGCCTATTGCTTAATATCCGTGGCGAAAATGTTAGAGAAAATGTCCATCGGGTCTGGAGTACTTCGCATTTAAATTGTTCAGAGACTTACTGTTGGGGCTAGGTACCAACCAACAGACCTACCTGTCTATATTTACCGCTTTCCTAAGTAAGAGCTTTGTTTACCTCCTGAAAATAAGGTGTATACGATTAGGCAGTGAGCCAAGAATCTTGAAAGCTTGAGAGAAGAATGTGAGAAAACTTTGGACTAAATAGGGCTTGACACTTTTGAATTTGAAAGCATTCAGATAAAGTTTCCTATAAAATTCTCATCCTAACGGCATAATAAAGTTGTGCGTTTTATTCGTAATCAGGGATATTGTGGGTGTTTTAGGGAGTTGAGGTCGACATCCCGACAATATCTTGAAATGAAAGTAACTCTTGAAGGAAGCCCTTACAAAAGAGGCACTCTTGGTGGCAAATCCATTGTTGAATCAGCCCCTTGCAGAATATCATGTATAATGTAGATAAGATTTCTGTATGTACTAGGATCTCCATGTAAGTCATTTGCTTACTTTGTTGCAGACAATGATGGTTTAACTGCTTAAACCCGGTCAGCCATGTTGATCAAGGAGTACCGCATTCCTCTACCTTTGACGGTAGAGGAGTATCGGATTGCTCAGCTCTACATGATAGCTGTGAGTATCGCATGTTGTTTTATCGTACGATGACCGATTTTGTTGATTTTGTCTCATACCCGTCGGATGTATCGTTTTCTCTGTTCGTGCATTTCGCCCTTCAGAAAAAAAGTCGCGAAGAGAGCAAAGGAGCCGGTAGCGGTATTGAAATCCTCGTCAATGACCCATACGAAGATGGCCCTGGAGGAAGCGGCCAATACACCCATAAAATTTACCACGTTGGCAGCCATTTACCAGGTCAGTGTTACAAATACCCAGACTAGTACGTACTGAAGGGAACCAAGTCACACAAAGTGCAGTATAAATTGATGATTAATCCAAAGGTTTGTAAGTGTGGTTTACTAAACATTACTAAAGTAAGAAGTTGGAAGAGGAAAAACTTCGAACGATGGATGGAACAATTTCTAGCTGTAAATAATTTCTTGAACAGTAGGATAATTTCTTCATGGGAGAAGAAATGAATGGCACCTGAAAAATGCGTGTCACGTCATTTTCCACAGCGTAGAAACGGTCCGTTTTGAACCATCTCCTGTAGTTCACCTATTTCAAAAGCCAAATGTACTACCTATTGATTTCGTGAATGTGTGTGATGAAAACAAATTTAAAAAAAAAACTATTCTCATATTATTTACAGGGTGGTTGAAGAGTCTATTACCTAAGTCGGCCCTGAGCGTGGAAGAGGAGGCTTGGAACGCTTACCCGTATACTAAAACCCGGTACACTTGTCCCTTCGTCGAGAAGTTTATGCTTGAAATCGAAACTTACTACTTTGCCGACAATGGCCACCAGGAAAACGTATTCAAGCTGTCTGGTTCCGAACTTCGTAACAGGATTGTCGGTACGTGAAATTGGAAGTGTCCAACTTCCTCTAAACTTACAATCTGTCTTTAAGACGCCCTCAATTCCACTTGTGTGTCTCACGCTCACTCACTAATATTTATAGCTTTCAACCTTGTCAGCTCAAAAGTTCCGTGTAAAACGTGTCCCCTTTCCATCCCGAATTAGTTTTCTGGAACCATTATTCTTTCTACTGTCCAGATGTCATCGACGTGGTTAAAGATCAACTTCACGGCGCGGACTACCTTCAAGAAGAAGACCCTTCGATTTATATTTCCCGTAAAACGGATAGAGGACCTTTGACTGAGAACTGGTTGGAAGAACATTGGAATGAATGCAAGGTGGGTAATAATGGGAATGATGGTGTTCTCGTGAACGTCAACGTCCTCGAGCCCGTGACCACCAGGAATTTAATCCTACTGATTCTTTTTTGTCTTTAGGGGAAACAAATGCCAACTTCAAATGGAAAGTCAATTATGTGTGCTTACAAACTTTGCAAGGTTGAATTCAGATATTGGGGCATGCAGACCAAACTCGAACGGTTTATTCATGATGTTGGTAAGTAAACTAGATTCAGCATGAGAACTAGATTCAACTCAAAAGTTGTTTTAACGGTTATTATGGAAATAACAATCCACCACTCTATACTTCTATTAGGTCACATCGTATTGACGTTGATTTATTTTTCTTGCGTCGTTTCCAGCTCTCCGGAAAACCATGGTCCGAGCTCATCGACAAGCCTGGGCTTGGCAGGATGAGTGGCACGGACTCACGATGGATGACATTCGACAAATTGAAAAACAAACTCAGGAGGCGCTAAAGATGACCATGGCAGGTGAGGATCCGTTTTGCTGACAGTCATGCGTTATAGGGTACTCATAGAGCGTAGTCAAGTCGCTCGGTGTTGCCTCGTCCGGTACTAGAACTTGTTTTAGCTTCCAATTTTCAGTTGACTGTCAATCGCGTGCACCAATCGACAGAAAATAGAATAAAAAAGTTAACATGAATGACCTTCACTTGACTTCACAAATAAATATTAACTTTATTCATGAGATTTCCGATATGAGTTGCTCCAAGAAAATGATCATTTATCTTCAAGTATCTTTCTCTCCAGGTGGCAGTGAGAGCAGCGGGGATGACGGCACCGTGTCAGCCGGAGACACTGGAAGCAGCAACTTGGCAGCAAACTTCGGAAGTATTGAGAAACCCGAAGGCGAAAACGCGAGCCCGATATCCAAGAGGAGGTCCCCTGAACCTGCCGCCGGCTCATCAGACGCCAGCCCTGAAGTGTCACCTCAACTCATTCAAAGGTAGCAGTTGTCGAAGTGACTTGCCCAATGAATTCTGCCTTTAGTGTCCCTCGGGTCCCTTTGGTCACTCATAGCAATTCGTTGTGTGAGTAGTTTGCCATTTCTTGCTCATTTCCCATGCCTTGACCGTTTCGTATGGTTCACTGACGAACGAAGAACATATCAAGTACCGAGTGGCTTAGGTACCTTCCATCTTCAACAAGTTGCAAAAGTCAATGGGTTTTCATCTACGCCATACTGATGATTTGATTTAATTTGAGTTGGTAGTTTGCAGTCCAGTAAAACCAAGCAACTTCTTGCCGTTGTCCGTGTGTATTGGCATGCTCTAAATACATTATGATCTCGTGTTCAGCAGTTAGTCGTATTTCTACCACTTAGCAGTGGACGCGCAAGATCACTTCAGGTCAATGAACCCGTGGCCTCACAACAATGATCGATACATTCTATATCGATCTCTGACTGTAGAAGTCATACGAGACCATGATTTCAAATCAGATTATTGCTTTTACTTCGGGGCAAAAAAAATCACCTGTCTTCCGTTTTCAAATCATATTGCTGGTTTTGCTGGGCTGGAGCCAAAAGATACTTGTATGCAGGCGTTTTGAACTGGAAAAGTCTTCACAGAACTGTGGGCAGCGCCTCCATAGAAATACTTTTTCCACCGAGTGGTGGCTTTTTTAACACTTAACTCTTATTTTGGGGCTTTTTGGCTGACCAACGCTAGTCCACAACTACTCTTGGGAATGAAAGGAAGGGTAGGTACAAAATCGTTTTACTGATAACTACCATTGCTGGCGCTATCACGTACACTACATATGCCCAATGCCCTTTACTGAATCAGTTCATAAGTGTATAACCCACCCCCATCCTCTCTATAAACCCACCAATTATTGAAAAAATATACTAAAATATTGTTGAATCCCTACCGAGAATCTTCCCTGAAAAAGAGGGAGCAGCCAATACGCCCGATTTGAAACATCCTCACAAAACTATGAGAAAGAGAGAAAGTTGAAGATGAGGGATGAAGACCTCATTTATTTATTGAAGTTACTCAGGGATTTATGCTGAACCGGAGTCCGTTAAAATTCTTGGTTTTAAGGTGTTTTGCGTTATTCCACTTATTCCTTAACGTTGGTTTTTCAATTTTTCCTCGAGCCTCAAAAGTGTCCAGTATTCCCAATCGGACATGGAGTCAACCCTGGGGCTTTTGAAGGTTCCAATTTTTACAATTTTAGGTGGGCCACGTTTTTACGATTTTAGGTGGGCCACGTTGGTTGGCGAAAAGTCTCTTGATGAAAAAGGGCTGTTGAAAATTCTTTCCCTTCGTTGTACGTTGACCTTGTAACTGCCCCTTATCACAATTTTCTCTCTTTTTTCAATAATCGGAAATAACCTGATTTGTTGGTGCCGTTCCATTTCTCATTGCCGTTTCCTTTTTCCATCTCTCCCGACTCTGGGCATTGTGGATTAAGACCCGGAGAGAACCCTTGATAGCTGGGTGGGGGCCCTGCTCGGGATCCCAAGTCCGGCGATGGTCACCATACGTACAAGTATGATCATTCAAGATTTTATCCCTCCTCTTCTCGTCCGCATCCTACCAGCCTTTTCTTTGCGCCTTGGCCCCTTTTCTCGAGGTTGTTTCCTCCTCTCTACTCGTCACACGCCGTCCACTTCATCATACTTCTTTCAATACGAACAGAACTTTCCTTTCTCCTCATGAATGAGACTCTTCTAGGAATCTAATAGACTTTAAATCATCTTCAGCACTGAATTGTATGCATTTTTCGAAGGGGCGTGCGCCACATCCCCTGGGTCCTGGGACATACGTACATATCTTGTATTTGTACGTTTGTTTTGTCAAATTGCTAAGAATAAATCGTTCAAATGAATAAGCTTTGACTCTCCTTTAGAAAATCATTCAGTTGCGCACGCCCTTTGGCATGACACTATCCGAGCGGTTTGTGCATGTGTCGTCCACTCCACAGCAGACGATCAACGAATTGTGTATCTTTCCAGCCTACCTTTTCATCCCAAATCATTTTCTGAATGAGTGAGGTTGAAAAACTTGAAAATTGAACGGTGGCCCGTATTAATTGAACTCAGCCTACCTTAGAGAGTCTTCAAAATAAGTGTCTCCGCACTTTGGCCAAGAGGTTTCTGCTTCGGCCGTTCTATCCCGATGCTTAAATCGGATCATGTTGTTGACTACCTGAAAAAAACTGTTGGGTACAAAGACTGTTGATATTACGAAGCCAAATTAAAGCAGGGGCTTATTTTTCGAGGATGACCTGCCAATCCAGTGCCCAACCTAGCGGCATGCAATCCATCAAAAGTCTGCGAACTGCTGCTAGATCCCACCTGGCCATCTAATCTAGTCCTTCTGAGGCTTAGAAAAAAGTTCAACTTTATGCATCGGGCACATAAAAAGAAGGTGCAAGTGCTGTTCTACTCGTATCTTCCTCTCCGCATGTCCTGTACGGAGCATCCATGCCCCTCCATCTAGCGGTCAGTCCAATGATGGAAGCTTTGCAAGCGACGTGGTCCACCACTCTCCTTCTGTAGCGCCTTATATACTCGTATATCATTCACATCCAAAAATACTCACATGAACGATTGGCATTCGTCTAATTAGCAAGGAGGACGATACAGCCCTGGCTGAAGCACCAGCATGCTCGTTCCACTTCACACATGAGTACCAGAGAATTTGAAATCTGGGGCTGCTCGGCTAGGTGAAAATACCCTGATGACGTACCAAGTTTTAGAAGGCACTCAAAGCACTGGACAGTTTCGGTGAATGTTAATTGATTCGGGCAAAATCTATTTCCTCAGGAAAGGCGAAGAAAGGAAGAGATTGTGGAGCTCCAGCAAGAACCTGCCTTCTCCGACCTCCTCTCAACGGTTTGATCTCAACCCGGCCTCTTGGCGAATGGAAAGCATCGTTCGTGACTCCGACTCGGGCAGTGAGGATGACGAAGACGAATTCTTTGATTGCCAAGGTGAGGATCTCGGAAAATACATGACTGCGGAGTTTGGCCTTCGATCAATTACTTGACGCGTTTCAATACACTATCAAATTATTACTTTGATGACTGGTTTATTAATCAAAAGTTGGCCTTGTTCTCGCTCAACAGAATGTAGACACTTAAATTTATGGAACTTGGGTTGACAAGTAATCGGTACTCATTAATGATCGCAGTTATGCCTCTCAACTGAAAAGTGGACAAGTTAATTCCGTAAATAACCAACTCACTAACTAAATCAGCTTGTCTTAGAAGTATTATTTGCCGCGAGAACGTACCATTTTTGATGGTGGTGACTTGAACCTCATTGGACAATCACGGGGCTCTAGTCAACCCCTTCTCCAAGACTTGTTTTGCGGGTTTCACCTGCTCAGTATGTATTCATGGGTTGCATCACAATGTCAACTGTCGAGGAGGCTTCTTTTGAGCAGAGTTTATACTTAGCATTGTAGTACAAGTATGATTTCAGTTATCGTCAAAAAGTGGTGGAAAAAGGAGAGAACTTCTCCGTTAAAATGTTGCACTTGTTCGACATATAATAACTTCATTTCACTTTAAATTTTCCGTGTAGTGTTGCGTTCGTCCTATTCACACCGTCAAAGGTTTCAATGTGTTTTCTTCTCCTGTTGGCTCGTAGATGTGAACTTTTCTTCAGTTCCTCCTGACATCAAATTCCTCCCAGTCACACGTACGTCGTCAATAGTCACGCATTAGTATTGCTTGCGGTTTGCGCTTTTTAAACGCTACACCTATTCAATCTTTCCTTTTGTTTCGTTAATCATGAATTGTTATTTTATCGCCTCAACGTAGTATATTTATGAGATATATTTCAACGCTTTGACGAACGCTGACAGCAGTTTTGACAGTACGAGTACAGTTCTTGTATGGTTAGGATAAGGCTGAAAAACTAAGTCAGCCTAACATCACTATCGTTAAAAATGGTTTCATCCGAATCATCACTGAAAATGCTGCGAATTGATCTACAATTGATTATTGTATCCAAAAATGTCGAATATAAATTACTGTTTACCAATACACTGCCAATATGCGCACAATTTCAGATTTTTCCGAGCGTTTTAAAGTCCCGGATTGCTCACCGTTTTCTATTCTAAATCTACTCGTTAGAAAACGTGAAATGTAAATTTATTTTTGGAGGGGAAAAGGAGTCCACACGAATACAAAGATGTTCATTTATACGTGTCGTGGAATGAAGCGTTTACACCTCAAGAGACTTTTTTGCTAACTTGAAGCCGATGGTTTTACTTGTTCATTGTTATCACTCAAGTTGTGGTTTTAGCAGAGGTCTTGTTTGACATTAGCGAGCCGCGGTATTTTTAATGGAGCAAACATAATCAGTTCGGCACACAACGGAAGGTCGGTTATCCATCTTCCCATACTTGAAACCAACTCCTTAATGAGGACGATGAGCCTGGGCTATTTCGCCTTTGCCCGCTAACTTCTATTCTTTCTTAATGAGCGGGTTTCGTAGGTATGAAAGAAATTAATCTAAAATCGTTGATCTCCTGTTTTCGTTTCTTCAACGGCAGTCGCTTTAGGCTTCATCGGCCCAGAGTTCAATACTCGCTTCACCCTGGGGATTCGTTTAGGCCTCAATTGATTCAATTTAGGGAGCCAAAACAACTTCGCCTACTCTGATCAGAATCTAGCAGAGATCGCCAGAGGTCCTGCTACCCGTATAAGAAAAATTTGGACCTGCCGGTTGCTATAGGCAATATAACCGATCAATGGAGCCACAATAGACCCGTGGAGGCTGCACCGATCACAGCTAACATGACATCCTGAGCAATGTATCCCATGTCATTCTGTTGACGTTTGGGCTTTTCCAATCGTTGAATTTTTGACACAATTGCCCTAGTGTCAGACGCGGGTATTTATCATAACAATATGAGATAGAGAAGTATTGTACTCAGGGGATTTCTGCCAGTCAGTAAGACAAGATGTGAAATTTATTTTTGAACCATAGGAGATATGATGGCGACATATTTTGTCAAAAATGTTTTTAGGACGAAGAGTGTTAAGAGCTGTGCTGAACAATCGATTCTATAAATCACTCAGCCTGTCGGCCTGTAGATCCGCTCATACGCATGCACTGAATTCCCTCTAGCTTCTCTTATGAGTCACCTTTCGAGTATCCGTCCGGGTCCTGGAGGACTCAGATACGGTGCCTCGCGGCGTACCTTTTTACATCGCACACAGTAGATTTCATTCGCTAGGCATGAACTTGACAAATATTGCGGTTGTTATTGGTCAACTTTTTTCAATGACCGTTGGGATTATGGTGATATTTGTTCCAGCAGACTCAGTCTCTCTTGCCAAATGGAGTTCTTTGGAACTTCTCAACGAAGAAGATCCTGACGCATCGCCTCCCGTCATCGTAAGTCATGGTGAGTCCTGCCAGTCTTGCTTACTTCTACAATATTCTGCATGTCCTGTTACAGCTATCTCATTCAGCCGTTTTCTTGATCCTCAGATGACAGTATTTTTTCACAACGTTACTTGAAATCATCGTTCTCGGAAAGAGGGAGAAGTATAGACACCGTATATCCTGGATCGCCAACGCTCAGTACGCCGGGACATCAGCAGGGAAAAGGCTCAAACGTATCTGTACTAATCCTCATCATGCATGCGGGATGCGTCCTTGGTGAGAAACAGTGCAAATTATTTCAAAATATTCCTGACATTTTATTAGGGTCAATTGTCATGAAAGAAGTTGAGTCTTCCATGAAGAGTTCCATGGGTGTGCGTTAATCTGCCCAACACCGATATTGATCGTCTTTTTTCATTGCTCTTTGAGCACTTTAACGACCGGACAAGTCTTTTTCGTAAGAAGTCCTTCGACATTCCAAATTCCTTCAATTTAAGTATGTTTTTTGCTAGAGAGCGATTGCGATTGCATAGATATTTTTGTCAGCAATCAGATGAACCCAATTAGAAAAAAAGTCAATTCTGACTTGGATTTCGCTCAAAACATAAGCCTTTAGTTGGAGGAAATTCATTGTTTCACTCTTTTGGTGAGATAGCGCTGGCTGCTCTGGCTGTGCGGACCAGTGGTTCCATCCCTCATGACAGAGCGGCCTAAGTTGGCTCTGGCTTTCCCGACTCAATTAAGGTCGTTGAGATATTTATGACTCTGCGCATCGCTCAACTGCCGCTAGAGCAGTTGTTAAAATTTTATCGATTATTGGTGAGGTTCTTTCACCTAAGAAGCTCATGGTTCCCATCCTTCTGTTACTTAGGCCTGGCTAGGTTGGATCACGTGCTATAGGTTGAATTTTCCAATTTGCATGACGTAAGCCGCTCTCGCCGAAGTTGTGGAAACCCATTGCAGAAAGAAACCACACGAAGAAACCCCACTTTTATCCGGAACATCAATTTTTCATCTTCCACAGAACCTAAATATGATTTACTTCCTTATTTCGGAGCCCCACTTCAAACCCTCTCAAAGAAGAGGGGACCGTATAATATAATAGGAGCTCGAGTTAGTAACATGATTGCAAACTATCTTCGCGTTTTTGGCTCCATGTTGCTGTCACAAAATGGTTTCCCTCCGATAAAGAACAAAGTTCGGCACGAAATGGTGTCTGTCTGTAAAATTTGGATTTAGTGTAGAGGAATTTCAAGGACTAAACTGCGGAAGCTCCAATTCAGTTAAGATAATAATCAACGTGAAATTCCAAGTGGCATGTTCCCGTACAGGTTTTGAGATGTAATATAACGCGGTACGGTATAAATGGCTTTCAGACGCCAACGTAGAGCTGACAGCGAAGAAATCGGACACGACGACGTTCCGTGGAGGCTTGGAGGCGGTCATGAGATCACACTACTCCTCTATGATAGGCCACGTGTCTGTCAGACTCGTTCCGTGTCCCTCGATCTGCAGCGACGTGCTCAGCATCCTCTCTGGGTAAGTTGGGTTTCTATTGGCGGGTACGCAAGTGAAAATCAGCAAGCAATTTAGATCATGATGCTGAGCAGCAGAAGTTGCAAGTAGTAGTGTCCATCTAGCGATGTTGGATAAATGTATCACATATTATTATGAATGAATTTACACTCGAATAGTCATTCGATTTTTCGATACGAGATGTTCAATTCTGAAAACCATTCGATTAGCCCATTACTAATCATGTCGGTGGCATGCTATATTTTGCTGTATAGGATCGCACACTTTGAGCGCAACACACGTTAGCTGTTTTATAAATTATTTTATTTTTATACACTTCATCAAGCTTTGTAAAGATCAACGCTATCCTTAATTTGAAATGTAGAACATCAGATTTGATTTGGAAATCGTGGAGTTAATGCGTAGAGGTTTTCTCTGATCTACTGATTCGTTACTCGCATATCATTTGTCTTCAGTTTACCCGATGTTGTATAATGAAGAACTCTTCATTTTCTCTACAGGCTGAGTCCCTACAGTTTTGACGTGTCACCGTCGGTAAGTGACACGCCTCATGTGACGCACGATTCAGTTCCTTTGGGTGCCATCCCACTTATGGCTTCTTGCACCCCCGAGTATATAGACGCCGTCGATAAATCAGTCCAAGCCGCCAACGCCACCTATCACGATTACGTACGATCTGACGAAGGACGAGGTTTCACCGGCCAGGTCGTGATAATCGGTGAGAATCCAAACTCCCCTTCAATCTTTTCAAAGCTCAAATTTCTTAGAAGCTTGCCCCATGCACTGTTCAAAATCTGATGAGATTTAGATTCTAAATTCTGCAGTAACATTCATCACCAGAAGACTTTCCAGCCGTCCTCGCCTTAAAGACCCGTTTAGTCATCAGTAACTACCAAAACCCCCAAACTCGGACAGGCGCAGATTCCAAATCCAATATTTCTCTTCAAAATCAGGGCCGAAACGGACTTTTGAATGCTCCAAAAATTCTGAAGTTTCGTATAAATACATGAGGGTCCACCTTTGAAAACTAAAAATCAGCACAATTCGCCCCAACAAAGGATGGTTATGGATAAAAATGGGTCCTATCTTGAAAATAGGTATCTCCAAGGTGGAGGAGGTACCTTTATGCTCTTACCACCCTTTGGACGCTGGATCGATTAAGGCGGGTTCCAACGGGATTATGGGCCAAAAGGGCAATTTGAAAATGCCGCTTTTATTTAACAACATATTGCCTGTCTGCACGTATTTTTTATCCACGCACGAGTGTTTAAACTCGTGCTATTTTTGAAGACCACGAAGATACGAGCAAAACAAACTAGAATTAAAAGTTGATGTGAAATGATTTGCAGGATCTGTGTAAGGCTGAATTGATACTTTATTCAACTTTTTGATTATCGAATTAGCAGAGTAATGTAATAACAGAAAAACAAACATTGGGGTGCTTTGAAATTCATTTAGAGTGATTACCGCTCAAAATGCGCCCTTATTTACAATTTTGGTAAAAAATGCATCTATTCTTCTGGTTGTCTCCATTTACCACTAACTTTACCACTTACCAACTAACTGCTCACTCGTTAGGAATATCACAATAACAAAAAGTTGCAAGTTCTGGGTTTTCCCCACTTAGCGTGTCAGAGGTATAAGAACTTCATCCGTGAAACAAACAGACTCAGCAGAAATGTTATATTTAGCGAGCGTGAATCAGACCCAGAAATCCCCAAGTTGCACACGTCGGAAAAAAAAAACATTATTCTTATTTCTAGTTACACGATTGTCTATAATTTATGGATGTGGGATCGGGCGGAAGGAGTTCCCTAAGGGATTTCCCCTCGTATCGGACACTCCCATATAAAATTCTTTATGGTCCTGTTGCTAAAAAAATTAATTGTTAGATATTTGAGCGTCCCGTTGTTCTCGAATTTGCCTCCAGGTTGCGGTCAGCACCGTGTCAATGCTGAAATGTCACAGTGACCGTTTGCAACAATCTTTCGTGAGGTTGTTTCGTCATCCAGGATCCCTTCACTATGATCGTCAAGAGCACGCACGGAGAGTACCACAGCCACCTTGCACGGCCTTCCCCAACTAATCGTGAACTTCCCCGTTCAGCCCGTATTTTTTCGACGTCAATTCGTACCTCCCTCGGTTGTCCGTGGCACGTTCCATTCCATGACAATTCTAAATTAGACACCGTTTTTGCATTGAACGAATGTAGGATCTCTCAGGACCATTTGCTTACACGCCAATCAATAGTTTCCCAGTGTTCGATAGGCGGAAGTGGGCAGCTCACGATTTTTGAATGATTACTCGGCGAGAAAGATTACCGTATTCTATTCAAGGCCGATTATTGAATGGGCGTTCATGTATTTGGTAGGTGATTTTTTAGAGGCCGCTTCTTCCTAATTTGACGAATCCCATTCATGAGGAAACGTCCTTGGACAGAACAAAATTTAATCGGATACAACAATTTTTAAATAATGGAACTGGTCATAATCACTTGTTTATTAATGTTTTTTGCCAAGTATATATTCCACGATAATAATTAGTCCATTGAAGCACTACCACAGATCGTTAACCTTTTTATTTGTTTTTGTTAGATAAAGAAGTATTTCTGATGGTATTCTATGAAACAAAAAGATATGTAGCAAAACCAAACGTTAGAAACCCTATCCTAACCATGTTCGAACTCGGCAAAAAATTTCTGGCAGCGGTGGGATTCGAACCCACGCCTCCGAAGAGACTGGTGCCTTAAACCAGCGCCTTAGACCGCTCGGCCACGCTACCTGTTGGGAGAAGGGGGCAGAGGATTTTTACTTAGTCCACTAGAAATGAACTGCCTACAAAATTGATCAAAATTTCTTTTACTTCCTAAGTCACCTTGGAGGCCTCTGAAGCTCCTCAATCTTGAGCATACAACTGAAGAATCTTTGGTTATCCGAAATCCCGATGGTCAAGCTTACAATTTACGTTTATATGTACGTTCCAATATATATCATTACACCAGGTTGAGAAAGTATGAGTACATCTAAGGGTACTTATTGAATGACTTCTTTGTGGGTAAGTAGTATATCCGACCAGCGAGTGTACGCAATAAGCAGTGTATATTCATAACCTTTTAGGAACTTGGAAAAGTCAAGCTTTTTAAATCTTGCGTCACGTGGCCTTTATAACCAGCTCAATTCCTCGGGATGTGTTTCCGCTGCGTCACTACTGCATACCGCGGATTTCTTTAAACGTATTCGCTTAATTACAAGCCGCTTAGAAGAGCCGAGTCATCGATGTTCCAAGTCGAGCTTTTAATATTCTCCGATTACCTGCATTCTTCTTCGTGTCGATGAGTTGAAATAAGTTTACTCAAATTACAAAATACGTTATATTTGAAATTCCACGACACCAACAGATCCTGTGGTTTATTTTCCTTGCAAAATTTCACGTAGGGAATCCACGGATGGATACATCACGACGCAGCGAAGCCTGCGTTCAGTTTATTTGAGATATTGATGCGCCCACGTGTCTGCAAACTCCAATACCTACTACGCTAAAAAATGAATAGATAAATAAAATTAAATATTTCCAATATAATGTAGATAGGTTAATCATATCTTGATAATATGGCTTTTCAATAATGAGTTGGAATTGGATCATTTTAGTCGACTGTAGTAATTAAAGTGTGCCTGATATAAGTTTCTCGAAGACCTTGGTAACAAACGGTACCTATGTTGATCAGGAATCCCCTCTCGAATCAGGAAGTAATGTTTTAATTTTAATTTAATGATCGTGTCTAGGAATCATGCGCCGATGAGCAGACACGAATTCATCCCTTCCATTGAATAAGGACTGCGGGGTAGGAAGAATACACATTTTCATTGCCATTGTCTCTTCACCTATTTACTCATCCGAGTTCTAATGAGCACATGACGTGTGAGCGGTGGCAAGGCCCGTGATGACTGAAATGCCGACTGGCTTTTATTTGTTCTTAAATTGACTTGGTGATTTTGTTTACTTTTCCGTTTCGGTCAAAATGGCTTTTGAGAAGTGGTTTGATGTTGGGCTTCCATGTCCTTCGGGACCTACTCACAACTTGGGCTGAATTTGAAGATGGAATAATATTGACATAATTTATCCTCTCAGTTAAGCCCCACTTATCTTCTAACTGCAAAAGAACGCGAAAATTCGATGATTCTTTGTGAACTATACATTCAAACTTGAAGATAAAGGGAGACCTGCGCATCAGTTTTTTCTTGCCCTTTCAACCTCTCTTTAACAATTTTGTACAATTCCAACATTTCCTATTTTATTTTAACTTATTATTAAACTGATTCTTCATTGTTGCAGACGCCTCACCATAACTTTCGGCCGCCGACAAAGAACATGACGAGCATAAGTAAGCATTTTTATTTCAAATATGTGTTACCCGAAAAGTTTGCATCGGCGTTGTCTCTTGATTATTAACAGGCCAGAAAGTAAACTGCGGGTTTGGAGATTCTTCATGATTGTTTATGGATTGAATCTGATAGGAATTTGCGAATAAAAATCTTGATTCAATTGATAAGCAAACCGAGATGTTTCCCAAAAAGGAATATATATTAGCGGGAGTATCCTACATTTAATATCAAATAAAATGGAGGTAATACGAGTTGTTTCTCCTATGCAGTCTCCTCAATTATCAATAAGAAATACGTACACGAAGATTAAGTGAAGAGATACATCAGGAATTAAGTCTTGATTACTGATAATTGGAGTGCACAGACTATCTAAAAATACGACGGAATGCAGCGCCAGATGCGGCCAACAAATCAGTTCCTTTCTGGCTACCGTTCTAAAACAAGTGTTTTTCTAATGGAAAGTACGGATCTCCAATGTAAATAATTCACTTGCAAGTCCACTAGCTTGCTGAATCACTCAACAACTATTTGTTAGTTCTTCCCTCACTTTCCGGCGTACATATTGCGTCGTAAAATGACTTCGGTTATACCAGTAACAATTCAGTTTAATTATGGTTAAATGTATGTCGATGAATTATTTCGCGTTCAACGTCTCGGTTTCGGTAGGTTTTGAAGATCCGGGCTCTAGTGATTGATAATTAAGGAGAAATCTTAGGGATGTTGATTCAACGGTAATAGGATATTATGATATCTCAAACATCTTAAGGTGATATCTCAATGATTTATAATTACAGTTTATAAATCGACACAACTCATTTCTTCTCGGTCAATATTCCAACGACATTTTCAACCCTAATGTTTGTCTGCCGTTAGGAATGATCATCATTATATCATTATTTAAATACATCATGAGACAACAGTCACTCCTTTAGAGCCCTCCTAACTTCTGTTGAATGAAAAAAGGTCTTTTTTAGATGAAAATTTCTTTGAGAGAAGCATGTTTTCATGCAGTTTTCAGTCAATCTCTCCGATTCGGCTCAAATTTTTTTTCTGGGCTTCAAGTTGTCTAGAGCAAATGTGTGTCCGTCGTCCACGCCGATTTTTGTAGTCGAAAATTTTTTAAAAATCTGAAATTTTGGTCGTTCAGGCCATAGAACGATTGGCGCCCACCGGAAGAGGTTATTGGTCACAATGGGTGTCTACCTACCTATTTTCAAAGTGGGTTTTCGAGATTTCTGCTACCTAGGAGTGTGGGGTATCATTTTTCACTAAATTTTGGGCGTTGGATTGATTGGAATGAGTTTCCATGCTCCTGGTCCAAGGAATAACCAACCCCTGTGAACGAATTTGCAGCGTTTTTTAATGTTGTGTACCTTCAAACAATTTTCTGGAAATGCAGTGTTATCATTAATGTATTTCAAGAATCGTAATTTCCCATGTGGGATCTGTTGTTGCGCTCCTTCGGTGTTCACTTTTATATGTAAAGGCAAATGTACGTATAAGATCGAATTTTGATTTTTTGACATGTCTTTGGTTTGACACATAAAATGAAAAATCGTCACGAAAACATGCTCATGCGATATCAATATTAACAAAAGTTGGTAGCTACAGTCCTTGAAATAGTAATACCAATAAACTGAAATATAGTCACGAAAACTTGCTCACGCAATACCAATAATAAAAACGTCAACACGATCGCGAATTCATTAATTCGGTTTCT
>CM034000.1:23624647-23662207 GCA_019603395.1 Cyrtorhinus lividipennis | reverse complement strand
AGCATACAGGAAAAAATTCATCATTCATTCATTTTCCTCCTGTCCTCTGGCTCCTCAGTCAATTTTTACAACTAAGGCATTTATTTTTTTTAAGCGCACATTGGTTGTTAGGTCACTCCCTGGAGTTCGGCGTTACCTATCGGTGGAAGCCTATACAGGGTGTTGACCAACAAAGTTAGCAGCCTTCAAGGGTATGATTCTGCAACTCATTTGCAACAAAAAGTACCTTAAGGAATTTTTTTAGGCTTTGTTTCCCAGTTATTCATAATCGAAGACTTTTTCGTGTTTTCGACCTGACGTGACTAAAATGGCCTCAACTCCCTTTACTTGCAAGATGATCTCAAATCTGAAACATAAAATCGTGCTGCGATTAGTACGTAGTTTGTTCGAGAATTCACATTTGCACCTTAACTACTCAATTTCAAGAGAGTGGGGGATACTTGAGTGTCACGATCAATTCATCATGAAAAAATAACTCAGCATTTACCTTTCAAGATCATTGAATTCAGGACTTTTGTGAGAAAACCACGGTTTTGGTGACAACTTCTCATTTTTTCACTTAAAACGTCATTTTTACCTTCAAATTATGTCACGAAAAATACTTTTGAATATACCGTTTGGAAACCTGGTATTCTGAGGACGTTTTTCCACGAATGAACAGGGGAATTTCGTAGGGAAAATGATTCTTTTACAATGTTTCGCGTTTTCATTGATTTTCTAACTTTCGTCTAAATTAGTGAATACCAGAGGACCTACTCAATGATTGGAGGAATGATCATGTAAATCAGGGATTTAAGGCCATTTTATTGACGTCAGGCCGCAAAAACGAAAAAAAGTCTTGAATCGTGAATAACTGGGAAACGAAGCCTAAAAAAGTCTTTAAGACACTTTTTGTTGCAGATGAGTTGTAGAATCGACCCCTTGACGGCTGGCAACCTTATTGATTAACACCCTGTATAAGTAATTTTGGTGGTATACCTGTCCATCAGTCCAACCGATGTTGCTTTTCCGGAGTGCTCTTATGCTGATCATCTATGCGGTTTTTCACAGGCGATTCCATGGGTTCGGTGTTGGCATTCGATGCACTTTGTCGGTCTTCTGACGGTAAAGCTGACGATCCGGACGATTATAATGGTGAGTATCTAACAATACGACCCTGGCAAGGTCCACCCGTTGTTAAACTGTCCTATCGCCTTTGTACTGTGGAGATTGTTTTACCGCCCTGTGATGTGCCCATTTGGCTTAGCTTTCGTATGGAACTACCGAGTAGTGATTAGACGCGCATATATGTGCTCTAACTTGTGAATGACGTCATTCAACAGAAAGCATTACAGTCGATGGCCGACATCTGGTCGCACCCTCGCCTCGGAGACGGTCATCGTCCACGAGTGAAAATTCCAGCAATTTCAAATTCAACTTTGAAGTTTCGGACCTTTTTATGTTCGGGAGCCCTCTCGCCTTAGGCCTTGCCTACAGGAAGCTTGCCACGGAAAGTTAGTTCGATTACATTCTATCCTATCTAATTACTATTCAACTCAACCAAATATATACCGACTTTTCCCCTATCGTTCTAGACTCGATACAGAAACCGTCTGTAGGCCAAGTGTACAATTTATTCCACCCGACGGACCCAGCAGCCGCCCGTCTAGAACCACTCATATCTGCAAGGTTCTCGATGCTCCCACAGTCACATCCCAGTTCCAGAAGTCCCTCTAGGTCCATGGACATATCATAACCTCTCACTTCTTATTCTCCTGCCAACTCAATGAGCTTATCCTAGATCCAATTATCCTCTACCAGTTGCCTTAAGCTCAGTCATAGCGTCACTATCGTCTCGAGTGGCAGCCCTACCACTTACGTGAGTACCCATTCTCGTTCAGTTAAGTAGACTACGCGTTGGATATGCGCAATGATAATTCGGTCTTCTATTCTAGTCGAAATCGTGCATAGCAATCCACAAATTTTCTCGGACGGACTGCTCCGAGTGGTCACTTGCAGTTGAGAAGACTTTCTGATATCAGCATCCAAAGTACGGTGTCTGGGGTCGTCGATTCTCTTCCACTCCAAACCATCAACAGCCGTGAGTGAATAAATTACCTTTCCTGATCCTTCTTAAATACCTTCTTCATTTTCCATACCTCCCAATGGAATATCTGTAGTACTTTCAGAGGAAATTTCCTTAAATCATAAGCTACATGTTGTATTTCCAGTGACGCAGAAATGGTGGGGAACTAAGCGGATGGATTACGCCCTTTAATGTCCAGAAGGGCTGTCCAACTTCCCCACGAACGCTCTTCCTCATCTGTTCCACGCGTCTTATTGGGAATCCTCCGATGTCATCGCCTTTATTATTCGACAAGTAAGATATAGCCTTTAAAATGCCATCAAATGAGTCAACTATGACCTTGAGCGTCTTTTTCTCTCTCTAGTTACTGAGCACTACTCGTATTGAAAACATCTCAATGTACATATCAGAAGCTTTGACAACGATATACCTGCAGTTTTATATTTTCGAACAGATCGGACGGTTCGACTACATCGCTACCCCTGGTCAAGAAGAAAAAGACATTGCAGGGTTCCATCCAACTCAGCCTCGAGAAAAATGGATTCGAAAGCGAACTTCTGTCAAACTGAAGGTCAATGTTAGTCTCTTTTTCTCTCAGTTTACAATTTACGTAAAAATCACATCGTCTTGTTGTAGCATTGATTGGCATACTTGGGAAACCTACAATGACAGAAATAAGTTAATTAAAATAATTAATCAAACTTCAAATTTTCGCAAATTATTCCGCAATGTTTGACTGTGGTATATATTTGGATTTTGAATTTACGCATTTCGAAATGTAAAATGTATGTTCAAGGAGTAAAATAAGTAAAAAAAGTGCCATTGTTTTGTCGGTAAGAACCCGCAACCCTTAAACGTTTTGATGTTCATCCACAAAAATGTAAAATTATTTTACGGGGACGGGTCTTATTGTATTTGTCCATATGATGGAAATCACCAGAACACAGAGTACTCATCAAAATATTCAGTACCTTTTGCAATATTGATGTGTGGATCATCATGATCACATTCATTTCAGAACGTGGCATCGAACCATCGTGCTAACGACGTTATCGTCAGAGAAGGGTCTAAACAAGTTCTGATGGCGAGGTTCATGTACGGTCCATTCGACATGATCACACTGGCGGGTAAGAGCGATGGCTAGAAAACGGTTATTGTATTATTCTCAACATGATTCAGGACATTCAACAAGAGTTCGTACTTGGGATGTTTCAGGTGAGAAAGTAGACATTCACGTCATGCATGATCCCGCATCAGGCGAATGGGTCTTGTTAAGCACTGAAGTGACTGACAAGACAGGACGGGTGTGTTACACGATACCTGACAACAAAGCCCTGAGCTACGGACTGTACCCGGTCAAAATGGTCGTCCGGTGAGTTCTATTCTACTCCGGTGTCGTCATGATGCCTCATGAATGGGGTTGTGATTCTGGAAATATTCGTGTGTTCTTAGGGGAGACCACACGAGTGTCGACTTTTCTCTGGCGGTCGTTCCACCTAAAACGGAGTGCGTCGTGTTCAGCATTGACGGGTCGTTCACAGCTAGCGTCTCCGTGACAGGAAGGGACCCAAAAGTGAGGGCTGGTGCTGTCGACGTCGCCAGGTAGGAATTTCTATTTGAAGCCATTTAGACCACTTGTCTCATCTAAACAATACTCGTCACACAATTTTGTTCATTTCAGGCATTGGCAAGAGCTCGGCTATCTCATCATCTACATTACTGGCAGACCAGACATGCAACAGCAGAGAGTTCTGGCCTGGTTGGCACAACACAATTTTCCACACGGGCTAGTCTCGTTCGCTGACGGCCTTTCTACCGATCCTCTCGGTCATAAGGCCACCTATATCAAAAGTCTGATTCAGGTTTGTGGATACAGAATCAACTCAATTTTTAATTATTCTGTACTATCGAGCGTAATATTTTGATCATGTTCAATGGCACCGGACTATCCAGAAAATTGCGTTCGCGAATGCGCGGAGCCTACCGTTGATCCGTCCCAAATTAAACTAATAGGGGATCATCTAGCGTTTAATACGCACTTCCCTAGATGTGTTGCTGCAATCGGATCACAATATTGTGGAAGATTGAGCTGTGGTAAAGAAATGTTATAGGCTGCCAGGTGGAGTTTGTTTCAGGTGAGAAGGTAGACATTCACGTCATGCATGATCCCACATCTGACGAATGGGTCTTGTTAAGCACTGAAGTGACTGACAAGACAGGACGAGTGTGTTACACGATACCTAACAACTAAGTCCTCAGTTACGGCCTGTACCCGGTCAAAATGCGTCGTGATAACCTGTGGACTTTATCCAGTTGATACGAAAAAATTGAGAATGGTTCCATTCAGCCCATGACGTCCCCCCCTCGTTTACCGACCAGTCTGGTGGGTAATATGACTACTCTGACTGCACCTAATCGTTTTATCCCCCTCATGAGAATTGTTGACTTTATACAGTGATACACAAAAAAATAAGAATGGTGCCATTGCCAATAAACGTCCCCTTTTTGTTACCGGACCATTATGGGTGGGTAATATGAACTACTCTGACAGCAACCTAATCGTTTTATCCCCCTCATGGTAACTGTTGACTTTATCCAGTGATAAAAAACTCTGAGAATGGGTTTCCCATTCAGCCCCAATAAGTCCCCTCATTGTTACAGCACATTATGGAGGGTATATGAACTACTATGACTTGCAACATGAAGTTTTGATCCCCCATGAGAACCTGTGTCTTTATACAGTGATAATAAAAATCTGAGTAAGGTTTGTAATAAGCCCATTAAATGTCCCCTGTTTACCAGACCATAATGGAGGGTAATATGAACTACTCTGACTGCAACCTAATTGTTTTTATCCCCCACATGAGAACCTGTTGTCTTTAGACGGGATAATAAAAATTGAGTCAGGTTTGTAAATCAGCCCATTAAACGGCCCCCCTTGTTTACCAGACCATTATGGCGGGTAATATGAAACTACTCTGACTGCCAACCTAATCGTTTTATCCCCCCTCATGAAGAACATGTGGTCTTCATAGAGTGATAAGAAAAATTCTGAGTCAGGTTGTAATCAGACCCAATAAACGTCCCCCCATTGTTAACCAGACCATTAGGCGGATAATAAGAACTGTTCTGACTAAACCTAATTGTTTTATCCCCTCATGAGGAACCTTGTGTCTCATAAAGTGATAATAAAAGCGGAGTCAGGTTGTAAATCAGCCAATAACGTCCCCCCCTTGTTTACAGACCATTATGGCGGGTATTGACCTACTTGATGCAACCTGAACGTTTTATCCCCCTCAGAGAACTGTTGTCTTGATAACTTGATAATAAAAATCTGAGTCAGGTTGGTAATCAAGCCCAATAAACGTCCCCCCTTGTTTACCAGACCATAATGGCGTGGTAGTATGAAATTACTCTGACTGCAACCCAATAGTTTTTATCCCCTCATGGAAAAACCTGTTGTCTTTATAGAGTGATAATTAAAAAGTCTGAGTCAGGTTGTAATCAGGCCAATAAACGTCCCCCTGTTTACCAGACCATTATGGCGGGTAATAGAAATCCTCTGACTGCAACCTACTTGCTTTTTATCCCCTCATGAGAACCTTTGTCCTTATAGAGTGATAATAAACAAATCTGAGTCTGGTTGTAATCAGCCCAAATAAACGTCCCCCCTTGTTTACCAGACCATTGTGATGGCGGGATAATATGAACAATACTTGACTGCAACCTAAGCGTTGTTATCCCCTCATGAGAAACCTGTTGTCTTTATACAATGATAATAAAAATCTGAGTCAGGTTTCCAGTCAGCCCAATAACGTACCCCCTTGTTTCCCAGACCATAATGGCGGGTAGTATGAACTACTCTGAATGCCAACCTAATCGTTTTTATACCCCTCATGAGAACCTGTTGTCTTTTAGAGTGATAATAGAATCTGAGTCAGGTTGAACAGCCCAATAAACGTCCCCCCCTTGTTTACAAGACATTATTGGCGAGTAATATGAAACTACTCTAATGCAAACCTAATCGTTTGCATCCCCGTCATGAGAACCTGGGGTCTTATAGAGAAAATGATAATAAAAATCGAGTCAGTTGTAATCAGCCACAATAAACGCCCCCCCTTGTTTACAGACCATTATGGAGGGGAATATGAAATACTCTGACTGCAACCTAATCGTTTTAGCCCCCTCATGAGAACTGTTGTCTTTATAGAGTGATAATAAAAATCTGAGTCAGGTTGGTAATCAGCCCAATAAACTGGGGGGTCCCCCCCCATGTTACCAGACCATTATGGCGGGTAATATGAACTACTCTGACCTGCCAAACCTGAATGTTTTTAGTGCCCCCTCATGAGAACCTGTTGTCTGTATACAGTGATAATAAAAATCGAGTGCAGGTTTGTAATCAGCCAATGAAATTCCCCTGTTTACAAGACCATAATGGCGGGTAATATGAACTGACTCTGACTGCAACCTAATGTGTTATCCCCCACATGAGGAAAACTGTTGTCTTTAACAGTGATAAAAAAATCTGAGTCAGGTTTCCATTCAGCCCAATAAAATCTCCCCCTTGGTACCAACCATAATGGCGGGTAATAGAAACTACTCTGACTGCAACCTAATGGTTTTTATCCCCACTATGAGAAACCTGTTGTCTTTTACAGTGATAATAAAAATCTGAGTCAGGTTTGTAATCAGGCCCAATAAACGTCCCCCCTTGATTACCAGACCACATGGCGGGTGTAATATGAACCTACTCTGACTGCAACCTAATCGTTTTCTATCCCCCTCATGAGAACTGTGTCTTTCATAGAGTGATATAAAAACTGAGTCCAGTTTGTAATCAAGCCAAATAAGTGCCCCCCCCCCCCCACCTTGTTTACCAGACCATTAGGGAGGGTTAATATGAATACTCTGACTGCAACCTAATTGTTTTATCCCCCACATGAGAACCTGTTTCTTTATACAGTGATAATAAAAATCTGAGTCAGGTTTGTAATCAGCCCAAAAAAGTCCCCCCATGTTATCCAGACCCATTATGGCGGGTTATATGAAACTACTTGACTGCAACCTAATCGTTTTTATCCCCCCATGAGAAACCTGTTGTATTCATAGAGTGATAAAAAATCTGAGTCAGGTTTGTATCAGCCCACTAAACGTCCCCCCTTGTTACCAGACCATGATGGAGGTGTAATAAGAATGTTCTGACTAAACCTAATTGTTGTATCCCCCTCATGAGAAACCTGTTAGTCTTTATACAATGATAATAAAAATATGAGTCAGGTTTCCATTCAGCCCAATAAACAGTCCCCCCCTTTTTTAACAGACCATAATGGCGGGGAGTATGAACTACTCTGACTGCAACCCAATCGTTTTAATCCCCCTCATGAGAACCTGTGTCTTATAGAGTGATAATAGAAATCGAGTCAGGTTTGAATCAGCCCAATAAACGTCCCCCTTGTGGCCCATTCAATTGATCGGTACGCCCCGCTGTGCAACGCACGCGTGAGATCCGTCTAGTAATAAATAAAATAAGAAAACACACATGAAAATGTCCCAATGTGTTGCAGACTTGTATGCAAGCATTTTTATTACCGCAATACCAGCATTACCGCCAACTTCCTTTTTTGAAACTAGGACATTTATTTATACCTTTTAGCAACATCTTGGGTTTGATGGAAAGCTATAATACTTTCCGATTTGACGACACTGAGGGTAAACTTACCAATGTACTCAATGTATGTACCTCTTTGAACGATGTGACTTGTGCTTTCAATCATTTCCTGATCTCGTGAAGCCCGGGTATAGTGATTACATACATGAAGCTAAGGAGACTATGTTACCTGATAGACTCTATTCCGTGTCAGAAAAACAATCCAAACCAAGTAGCTGTATTTAATTTTAAAATTATTCCAAAGAAAATTGGCTTCACAAAAAGCTATGTCGTTTTGTACTTGAAAAAATTAACGGACTCCCTTAACACTAAGAGGAAACACCACAGTATATATATGGCCTCAGGATTTAATTTTTGGAGTTCATTACATGACTGTTCGCATACAGGAATAATATAGATATAAAATGAGCAGAATAACACCTGTCAATCTTTCCCTGGCCAGTAGCTCCTTCAACTCGATGAAGAATTAATAAACTACTAACCGCCTCATGTCATTCATCAGCTCAAGACGTGTCCACGCTGTGCCGATCATGATGAATGAGTTTCCGAGGACTGGAACTGACATCATTAGACTCTTAAGTACGTTAGAGAATGCCAAACGCTATGGCAAGATATGGGCGTCGCGTTCAGAGTCACCACTCGTCCCCGGCACAGTTAGAACGAGCCCAAAACCCACAGCTGAAGGTTTTTATCGAGAGAAAAAAAAAAAAAAAAAAAAAAAAAAAAAAAAAAAAAAAAAAAAAAAAAAACTTGCGGCCGGTGAGGAGCCCTCATCACACTTGACATTCCTCGCCTTATTGAGTTTCAAATCAGCGCCCGACTTGGTGTCTTGAGCGAAGTTTGCTCCCTCAAAGCACCACCATACCAACAAATGTTGGGGAAGCCTCTTTTCAAAAAAATCTCATCGAAAGGTATCTCGATCCGACTGATAATTTCACGTAATGCTATTTTTTCTAGTCGGCTGGAAAAGAAAGGAGACAAAGAGCAGAGGGATATACATTCCGTCATTGAACCGCGTTGTACATCACAATTTCAGGAATTTCATCGGCAATAAAATTAAAAAAATCTGCAAATTCTTACACACGGGTTGGTTATTCCTCGAATGGGGGAAACAGTGGGTGTGGCGGGTCTCAGACCCATTCCAATCGATTCAGCGTCCAAAATTTAGTGGAAAATGATACCCCACACGCCTAGGTAGCAGAAATCCCGAAAACACATATTCAAGATGGGTGTATCTATGGGGCACTACGACACTAATTTACTAATATAATATTGAGAAAACGTAGGTAATTTAGAAGGCTATAATAATTGTATTAAATTGAATTGAATGGTACGAATAAAAAGCTCGGACAGTAAAAAGAATTGTAGGCAACTGCTCAAAATTGGTTGCTAAGTTTAACAGCTGGTTATAAACAACAGGATATGACGATGTGTTTTGTTTGTCTATTCGGCTGAAGTCACCCACATGGGTAATAAATACCCAATTTGACCCATTACTTCTTCCAGTGGGTGCCAATTGTTCTGGGACCCATTTTATTGGATTCAGCGTCCAAAATTTTGTGGAAAATGACACCCCACTCGCCTAAATCACCCAAAATCTCGAAAATCCATTTTTCAAAAAACACATTTTGACCCCTACCCCGTCCAAATTTGGTCCGATCGGGCTGAAAAGTTTCGAGGACCCATCTCGGCTGGGAACAGACCCCTGACCCAAATTTCAGATTTTTAGAACTTTTTCTACTACCAAAAACGGCGTGGACAATGGACGGCGTACGGCGGACGGCGTACGGCGTACGGCGTACGGCGTACGGCGGACGGCGGACGGACATCGACCTTTTTTGATCAGGACATCATGAAACGTCCAGAAAAAAATTTTGAGCCGAATCGGAGAGGTTGACCATTATCATGAAAACATAGGTTGATTATTCAAGGAATAACCAACCAAAACTGTCCCACTATAGGTATCTATTGAGCTGAACTCACTCCTTTCTATTATTATGAAAGACTGAAGTAGGTTCAGTTGTCCTCTGTTTATCCCTTGTGAATCAATCAAACGGCCATTAGTAGTTGTACTGTTGAACAAACCGACCTTCAAACCTACTCAACCGGTAAATGTCGGTTGCAGCAACACCTTCACCCTCTTCTGAGGAACATCTGTGAATATTATTTAGACCAGAATAAACAACCTGTTATAAATAGCACTATGTAACGTAAGCTTTCCGGTATTGTGGAAATAAGGTTGCGTTAAACATTGACCCAAATCGAATTAGATACTCAACTTTATTTAGATATTAGGGAAATCGCCTGCCGTCTAAAGTTTTTTTAAAGCCATTTTTGAAAGGGGAATCACAGAATTATTCAAATATATTGAAATATATATCAATGTCAGTTATCATCAATATGTTATAATGCCATACATTTATTTATTAAGGTATATCATTGAATTTATAACAACACCAACAACTTCAATACGAAGAAAAATGTTACTGATAAACATACAGACTTTCAACCTCGAAAACCTCAATCTTTAAACCGTTCACATGCTGTGCAATATCGAATGAGTAAATTTACCATTCTCTACTGACCAGGAATAAGGAACGGTCATTATTGTCAACACAACATTATTGTGATTTGAAAAATATCTTATCGTCTCTCAAGATTGTGTCGAGTATACAAGATATTATAATCTATACATACACATTTAAGTAGTATATAATACAAAATGGAATACTGTCATCTCGCTCGTGATCAACACGAGAAAATTCCACAGAAAGGTTCGTAATTCCCTTCTTATAAAGGTATATGATGGAAATGCCATAAATGAACAATCAATTAATGACATGAAGTTTCAATTAAACGCGGATATAATACGTAAAACTATTTATGCAGGGTGTGTGCTGAAAGAACTAATTGAGGAAAACGACAGAAAATACAGTAGAGCGCTTCCTTCATTCAGTCCTTGAAACATGATCAAGTTATTAAAATAGTTTCTTTCTATTTTTAACCACATTTTTTATTTGAGCACATTCCTACCACGTGCTGTCATATCTCAAGAAAACATGCAAATTTTTAATAATTTAATAAGCTTCCTAATTGATAGTTCAACTATCGCAATTTTATATCGACTTTATGCAGAAGTACAAGTGCAATAAATTGCCACAAACAGCAGGTTTTTCCCCTAAATTCACATTAGTGAGTTATAATGTGTCAAGAGCAGGTCTGGTTCGGCTTTAGATCTGAAAATGAGAGGAACGCCTGACGAATTTTCACTCTCAAACATGAATTTCTTCATGAAATTGAAGAGGAATCAAGAAAAACCCTGATATATGACAGCTTCCAGCACTGTATTTTGGAAAATGCATTCAACGTGTATACTTGCAAGTATACTTTATCTGCCACTTGTAGTCCTTGGGAGTTCTTTTTTTCTGATTATACTCTTTCAATCTACAAATGTGGTCAAAAATAGAAAGTAGTTTCAATGTGAAAAAGTGTGGGAATCAATGAAATGAGCGTGGTTTTCTATGAAACAAAAAACATTCAGAATCATATCTCGGGAAGGGGTTGGCATTGAAAGGTGCGGTTTGCGCCGCTTTACTTCAGTTTTACTCTTGTAGTTTTCTGTTTTGTTTGACATAACATCGGAAAAACCCTGAAATTGGTCTACATTAGAATATGAACTGGAAATAGTCCTTACATAGACAATACATTTGTTAAAAGTGTAGAAGTAAATAAAGCAAATCACATCACTAGCTATAGTTTTATGTTTAAGAAAGTATAACAAATTTTCTCTATGAACATACCTACACTACATCGAACCTAATGACTCCTAACTTTATGATATTCGGTAAATTATTTATTTCCGCGATTTTTCCAAATATTAAACGAGCATTTTTCCACGTAAATACTGACAATTCTTATT
The DNA here is from genome assembly GCA_019603395.1 of Cyrtorhinus lividipennis. Classification (NCBI taxonomy): domain Eukaryota; kingdom Metazoa; phylum Arthropoda; class Insecta; order Hemiptera; family Miridae; genus Cyrtorhinus; species Cyrtorhinus lividipennis. The sequence goes on along the minus strand of CM034000.1, from coordinate 23,650,552 downwards.
AGTTCTTTGTTGGGATATTTATTAATTAATTTATATTTAGTTACAGTTATGATTTAGATTCGTAAATATCGTACATATCTAAACGTCGATATTTTTATCTCACAACTTGTTCAACTTTTCCCTTCTTCGTTTTATCGATTTAGTTTGAATAAGTATATGCTCCCAGCAGATCGCTTCGAACGCTGCGAAAACACATTCGAAAAATATTGTGTTTTTTCCTGCAAGTATGGGGCGAGAAAGTGTAGGTTTGAATTCTTCGCGACTAGAAAAAATGCTCCTGCAGGTTTTTATCTTCTAGAAGAGCTGGTGACATTTATACATATTCGTCTGACCTAGATTTTAATTACTCATCAATCCGGAAAACTTGTAAAATAAAAATTAATTCAAAATAAAAGGTTGGTAGCAGAACAACAATTGTAGTCCGGTTTGTATATTGACGTAATATATGACTTGTCTCCGAACATGATTGCGAAGGATGTCATTGCGCACGTGATGAATTCCGCTCCAAACCTGAAAATGGTAATAAAAATAAAAATACAGACTTTCGTCGATCAATGCTTCTAGAGATCATTAGACGAAACAATTAACTAAACCTTACCTATTCAATTTTTGGCGCACATATGGCCACATTTGAGACACACCTTTGGGGGCGGTTGTTCCCCGGCGGTTCCTTCGTTTTCGAATACGCTGTCCGCTCCATCTACAGATTTTGAGCGCAATTTGCCGTCATCGGTTCCATTGTTGACTTCAAACTCTTCGGAGACAAAAGCAGACAACCAAAGTGTTAATCCTGTGTATATAACGCTCAAAACAGTCTTTGATTCATTAATGAAGGTTTCATTTCGGTTGTAAACTTTACATTATGAGGCACAGTTAGTAGCCAAGATATCGATTTGTTCAATACAAGTTCCGACTCCCCCATATAAGGACGGCTGACCACGTCCGCGACTCCTCATCGGTATCTGGACGCAAAACCCAAGGTTGAAATGCTTGTTAGTTTACTTACTTTACATCCATCGCGAATTTCAAGCTCACACCCTTATGCGGATAGTGGCGATAACTACCGTTATATGTTAATCATGCTTCGTAATACACAGGCTACACAGACACAGATCCGCGGTGAGGCAAACGACTTTCGCTTCAGAATTAATTATAGTTCTATTTCATAAATGCAAATAAATCCAGTATTTTTACTAGATTGCGGGTGTAGTCCTAAGAAGGTAAACGAATTATGATAACCTTGCATCCTTTAAAGCAGTAATAATAATAATTTTTTTCATGTATGATGTTCATGGCTGTAATAAGTAATCCTTTTTCAATAAATTCAGAAAACATTCAACAATCGATAGGACCAACCAGAGCCGGAAACGCATCCCTGACCCAAATTTCAGATTTTTAGAAAATTTCTCTACTTCCAAAATCGACGTGAATGGCTGACGGACATTCGCTAATTTTTATCTTCTCTGCCGAATCGGAGAGATTGACGCCGAATTGGACATTTGCAGAAAACATAAGTTGATTATTCAAGGTACAACCAACCAAAAGAAATTGAGGGTTGGAAGTTTTTTCCATTTTCGACATGACAAAACCAATTTTTGAAGACGCAAACTGTCAAAATTTGGGGCCAATCGGAGAGGTTGGCCTCTTGCATGAAAATATACGTTGACTATTCGAGGAATAACCAACCAAAAATCCATCACCAGTCGGGAGGATGCGAGGTCATGTTTGTCTCGAAGTTTGGACTGAACTAATGTAGGACTAACCTTCTTCGTCGGAATCCTGAGGCGTGGGGTCACTCACAGGACGGAGCTCAGAGCATGGTGGGAGTTTTGGACCGCTGCCGATACCGACGCAATACTGCACCAAATCTAAACGAGAATCTAGAGAGTACTGCTTTCCTTGGAACATTTTTCTTCTGGCTGTAAATACAGGAAAATTATCACCATCAGAAACTGAATTCATAAGGACGCTGCTAGGATTCATTAATTAACATCTACGGAGTAAATTTGGATAGTTCGTTATAAGATTGCCGAAAACAAAACATCGAATTAACTCCCACTAACCTGGACTCCCCTTATGTATGTTGCCTAAAAAGGACCATCCTTTGGTCCAATCAGGAACCATGTTATCAAATATGGCGACGTAGCTACCGTTGACGATCTTCGGAGACATGGGTGAGTTTGCGAGGAGAAGGCTTGACCCAAAAAGTTCATTTCTTTCTTTCGTTTCTGTAAAATGCAATACAAATTGAATTTTACGAGTATGTCCGTAGTAGAATCACAAACAGTTAGCGAAATTATGTTTCTGTGAGTAATTATGTGCAAGAGGATTAATTAAACACCCTCAACGTAGGCGATTTCTGTGGTGCTTTTGGCACAGTTGTTGGTGGAATGTTGCAAAATCGAATGTTTTTAATCATCAGGATTTTTTGAGATTCACAAGTCAAAACCCCGACGAAATAGGGTCAGGTGGGGTAATTGGGAACAAAATCTACAGTTTTTGGAATTTTGGGGTGTAGCATTGTCACTGTGACAATGAAAAGTGATTTGCAAACTTTTCTTCGCAAAATTCTCGTTTAATTACATCTAATTCCACTTTCCCAGCCGTCCAAGGAAGAAATAACTGATTTTTGAGGCGTTTTTTCCATGTTCCCAATTACCCCGTTCAGTTGGGGGTAATTGGGAATCGCTATATTTCTGTCTGTGAGTTCTTCTTGAGGCGGGACCCTCGCCTTTTTATTGAGCATTCCAATGCCCTGTTCCCAATTACCCCACTATATGTTCCCAATAACCCCGCAATGCGTTCTCAATTACCCCAAGCGTTGTTCTAATTTACCCCGTGAGGTAAACTGGCCATAATTACTCTGTCACCGAAATTTGAACAAAAAGTTGGAAATCATTCAAACTTAATAAAAAATATTTATTTAGAAGTCTGTGGAAAAAGGAACTAATGTTGCACAAGGAAAACGTAGCATATGTAGAACTAATTTCAAAGGAACGAAATCATCAATTTAGAATTAAAATAGACACATAATCATCATTTTTCCACCAGGCCGACACATCCGCCAAAATCGTAAAGTTCCCTTCTACCTTCGGGCTTCACGGCTTTTTGGTTCTCCAAACCCCCCCACGAGCGCTAACGTCGCTCGTTTCCATTTACCCCAGATTCCCAATTACCCCACCTGACCCTACCTAATTACATCAAGTCAAAATCACCTGCAAGTGGTACTTTCGTACGAGGACGCGAATCTTCGAATTCAGCCAAAACTTCAGTTGCAGTTGATTTGATCTCCATCCAGTCCTTGACTATGTCGTCTACCGTAGTTTTAGTCGAGGTTACTGTGAATCTAATCACATACTGACCTGTCGACAATGTTTCAACAGTTCAAGGAACGAAGACACGTTTTCATTTGGATGAAGATATGGGAGTGACAAATCAAATATCACCTTTCAGTGAAGCTGGCACACAGTGAAGGTTTCCTCTGGAGTTAAGACGTTTAAGAAGCCTTTCAGTTAATATGTTGTCGCCGACGATTCTGAACACAACAAGCCCGAGATGCCTTTTAGCAGGAACTTGAAATCTTGAATCAGCCCTGACGAAAGCTTCGAATTTCTGAGCCAACCTCACGCCCTAGAATAGCCGACGGGAAATCTTAGTCCTTCGGGTTTTCCCTCCAGTCATCACTTTTTTATTTTTTCGTGAGCTTTTCGTAGAAAAATTAAATGGTGATATGAATAGAAAAGTTGAAGAAAAAACCTCTCTAATGTGTTTTTGGAGGCCGGACACGCCGTAGTTTCGAATGACAAACCAGAGTTTGAGTGCTCGAAATTTCTTGCTCAACGGAATCTGCCAGTGCTGTAAAAATTAAGCCGGAATAGAGGGTCAACGCATCCACAATATTACAATATTATTCCTAAATAACCGTGTTGACGCATTGAAACACAATGTTTCGTAATCCTTTTTATGACTATGCATCGGATTATGTTTACATTTGCTGCCTATTCTATAATTCTTTTACTTACCATGAAATCAATTGCAAGGCCTGTAATGTAAAAAAAATATGACTTACTTACCCGAATATTGTAGAATAAACGAGAATCTATTTTAGAAAATATCATTTAGTTTTCTAAAGTTGGAAATCACGCATTTTGAGTTCCCGTCGTAGGTATTATATCGATTGAATCTCGATCCGATCTAGATCTACAACATTATTTCAATAGTATAAATATTCAGTAATGCACGCTTGAGCAATCGAGTGTTCTTGAAGGTACAGCGTCTATCCCTTGTATATTTATTGTCTATGTAATGATGGACAAGGAGATAACCTTACTTCTCTTATCGGCATTGCAAACATTGGGCAAGTACGAGATCAACAAACCGAAAATTAACCTCAAACTAGCTCAAATAAGGCGTTTGTAATAGCCTAAGTAACTAGTCAAACATTTTCAGGTTAAACACCTTTTTTATTTTATTATTTCAACTCATTTCAAGTCAATTTTGAAAATTTTGGCTAGACTACTGAGTAAGGGAGAAAAAAAAGTCGGATTCTCAAGATTATTAAGCCTGGTATCTAAATATTAGGTAAATACTAAACTTAGAAGTCGACAGGGGACATCCATGAGCGCGGACCTATCAATATTTAATAGGTATGTACATTTACCGAGGTCCTACGACTAGCTTCAAGCCAACCTAACTTACTGTACTTTGCCATGTCGACCACTTTTCAACATTTTCCAGTTTTGTGATCAATAGGTTGTGCACCAGGTTTCATACGGGCCTTTGCTATGGGAGATAGCAAGCGTTCCTGGCATAATACATTGTAATTAGTATTGCCAATCCTTGAGAATTTATTCGTATACAGCTCCTGGTCTCTGACATCCCAATACCTTCGCCAAACAGGGTTTTTCAGAGAGAAATTACCCACCCGTGTTCTCGTGCTGGAGGTAGAGTGGATCCACTGTGAACGTTCTATGGACAGCTTTGGCGTTCCGAACCCTGAAACCAAAACCGGCAGTGTTCAGTGATTACTGTCACACGAAAGATTATTCTAGAGCATGTGTGTTGATATTTCAAACCTTAGGGCTGTCATTTGTTTCTTTTAGGCCGACAATGGTTCAAGATGTATACCTGGCAAAATTATCTATTGTAACCTTTACCACATGGCTGTGCAGTCGAAGTGAACCATCATCCACTTTGAAGGGTTGAAAGCGAGCGAACTGACAAATTCGATTCCTCTTATCCAATGCCTGAATTCTGGACATACGAGAGCAGTTCCAGCGTATGCCGCATCAACGTGGAGCCACATTCCCTCAGATTCACCTGCGCTCGCGTATAAATTCAACATTCATTATCTAGTTTAGGGATTAGAAAGACATAATACGTTTTATCAATGAAATCTTCTTACAAATTGGCCCTAGTTCTTCTAAGCAGTCGAAGGCGCACGCTCCCGTAGTCCCCAAAGTGGCGATTAGCTGCGGCAAAACACAACCAATACTGAATAATCTGTATAATAAGCTGGATTGGGACCACCTATGATGGATGTTTGTACTGTTGTATTGCATGCTTGTATTACAATTGAAGGATAGATGTGATTATTGTTTGGTCTTGAAGAGACACGCGAGCATTCCTTATGTGTTATATACCTATGTTTATTTATGATTTTCTCGTTATTAACGTATAACGTATATTGTATTCGACAATTCGCGTTCTCGCTAGTCAACCCCTTCGTTCACGCTAGTGAACTCACCCTAACAAACAAGTTCATTCTAACTTGTCCATGAAAAAATCCTACCTATTCGCCTAATATTAGTTTTAATCAAATTTGTTTCGACTTTCTGCTGCTTTAGGTGATAACAACGCGCAATGTCAAACACTGCGCAGCAATGTATTTTCGCGTTTATTTCCTACATTCCGCCTTCGAATATAAAGTTATGCAAATTGCAATACGAAAAAGATTGTTGGGTGAGTATACCTGAGCTGATTCCGGGCGATCAGCCTCATCCTTGCGTATGTTGACGAAAAGTAAGTAATTATTGTCCAGGTTCATGAGTGATTTGTCGTTTATTTCGTTACGAAAACGGGCCTATCTAATCACTTTTTAGGCATTTCTCTGGATTCAATCCCACCAACCCATGTCGAATTGGTCCACTATTATTGTTGAACTGATGCGCATTAATACTTATCGTATTATTGTTCCCCAGAGACATGAACTAGTGTGCCTTAGGAACATGATCGATAGATTTTTGTACGAGAAAACCCCAAAATACCGCTTGAATGCTGAGCTCAGTTGGTTTTCCAAACTACCGTCGAATTTACAAGCTCGTTTCAACGAAAGAAAATGGGATCCATTTGTCGTAGAAAACGTAGCAATCAGAGCGAAAACCCAACCCAACTTCTCCGTTATCGTCCTTATTAGAAGCCAATCAGCTTATTGCTAGCAAAGAGGAGACTCTAGAGACGCAATTAAGGGACGCAGATGCTTCAGTCAAGATAAAACCCCGTCGCCCACATTTTCCAGCTCATTAACAAAAGAGAAAATACCACATTTCCGACCTTCAGCAAAGCGCTTGCAATACATCTCGGTTATGAGAATTGTTTTAGAGAGGAAAATGAGACAAATTAATCCCGGAAAAAGATTCGAAGAATCGAAAAAATGCGATTCTGATTAATTTAGAGGCTATACAATTAGTCCTGAATTTTCTCAATTTTACGAACGGTAACCATACTCACGCAGAAAGGTATGAGGCCTTTGTTGCGGTCCCTTTCGATCGCTTCGACGAGCCTGTCAGACCGCAATGAGAGATTTTCGTCACTTTCCACGTATCGCAGTTTCACCAGGGCTATCAGGCCGGCCTTCTCTACAGATGAGTGAGCCTGTAGACGATTGAAGTCGATTTAAAATGATTCAGATGAACCCATTCCCCGATGATTGACGCGAAATTGGAAGTTACGTGTACGAAAACCACATTATTCTAGCTACGATTAATATAGTAATTTAAGTAAGATGGTCAGTGCTTACATTTTCAGAATTTTTCCAATAAAATGACAGCAACTCTAAAACGTTAGACACTTGCCTGATCTGAACAGTAAGCTACCAGACGGCTGTTGATTTCTGCGTCTTCAAGATCATCATCGGTTTCTTTATATTTTCGAATGGCTTCCGTTCTTGCCGCCAAAAGGCAAACGAGCGTTGATTCACTGGCAGTAGTCTAGTTCATTAAAAAAAAATATATATAGCAATTCATATGAAACAGATAAGTTTTAAACAATGAATAATACACATTTTTCTTTACACTCGTTTACTTATGTACAGTTAGGTGTCTCGAAAAGAGACTTCGCGCCTGATTTCGGCTGATAATTGACCTACAATTAGATCTAGCTGTACGGTATTGTATAATTGAACGTCATTCTACCTGAATAACTCCACCTCCAGTTCCATTGGATTCGTAATGTAGAAAATCGTTCGGAAGACCGATCATTTTTCCAAGCCAGTCAAGCACAATCATTTCCAATTCCGTGCACGCTGGGCTCGACGCCTGTAGATAATTAGTAGTATCACATTTATTCAAAATGAATTGATAAGTGGAAATTATTTTTCTACTTTGTCTTGTTAACTCGTTGAAATGCTTACCCAAGTGAAACCGAGGCAGTTGATTGCGTCCGCTAGCATGTCGCCGAGAAGTGACGGATATGAATTGAGAGCGGGGAAATACGCGTGCATATGCGGGCTTTGCCAATGGGTGACCTGGTGGGAGACATTTTTCAATTTTTTGTTTCACAATGCACAGTATTATTGAGTCGAAATTTAGAAATGTTGTTGAACTTTTGGGTTACCAATTTTGGTGCCAACCTGAGTCAACTACCTCAAACGTTGGAAAAAATTACAACCAACTTTTGGATGGCATCGGGGTATGGATACTGCCTGAGTGTGAAACTTAATCTAAGTTACTAGTCTGTGAATAAAGCAGAGTAACTAAAACGGCACATTCGGGTTTTCCAAAAATCCTTCATTTCCAACATTAGAACCTGCCATACGTCCCGTCAATGCGGGTTAGTATTCGTCATAATCAACAGGCGCTTTTAGGAAAAGCTACCAAAATACCAGACAACTCCGCAACATACTGCTAACTCGCTACAAAATCATGAGTAGTTTTTTCAAAAATTTCACCCCAAGCATGATGACTCGCTCGACGTCGCACATGATGTCATCCCAAGGTTCAGGATCAGCTGGAGCTTCATGCGGGACGAGATCTTTCATGTAGCCTGGCGAACGTCTGGGAAAACTCTTCTATCTCTGATCCCCTCCAGATAGTTGGCTATGTAGTCCACCATCTCTTTTCCTGGTGCGCATTTCAGAACACCCAATTATTAAAAATTGTTTAAAAGGATGTATGCTAATAAACCAAAATAATATACGATTTCGAAATGTTCACAAAATACTACTGTCCGGAATTAGGCAGACCCCTTTTGTCACCCGCCAGGCAGTAACTAAGCAAACAGGAAATCAGGAAAGGGTTCATACAGGATATGAGCTAACCTACGTTTTTTGAGTTAACTACGGAACTGAAAAAAGCTAGATTCACATGCATACCAACTGATTATATTCGAATGCGTTTATCACAGAAGGGTATCAGTCACATATTTCATGAAAATGACCAAGGATAGCCAATATGGTTTTGGAAGTCGCCTGCATCGATTCTGAACCGAAGGGATTCAGGCGTGTGGGGTATCATTTTCCACTAAATTTTAGACGCTTAATCGATTGGAATGAGTCTCCATACTCCTGGTTCGGGGAATAACCAACCCCTGTGAAAGAATTTGGAGTGTTTTTATACAATTTGCAGTAACAATATGTAATATTTTGTTAATTATGCCTAACGACTAGAGCAGTAGTTGATTTTTCAAAAAAATAGCCTGGACCACGATGTGAAAAGTTGGTTTTATCAAACAAGTGCAAAGAGTCCAAACAAATCTATGTGCTTCAACTGAGCAATTGAGGGAATTTCACTAATATTGAGGAAAATGTGTCTGAGAATCTCATCTACTACGGTAATTTTAGGACATTTTTCAATTTTATTACCCAAGAATGCACAGTTTTTTTCCCTCAAAACTTTAGTTGAGAAACGATACTCTTCTGTGATGAATGCATTCTTCATTAGAGAAGAAAAGATCGATAGTTCCAAGTATTGGAATTTCATAGTTATTGGACTTGCATGACTTTGGTGTAACCCCCCTGTCAAGGTGAATTGATCAAAAATTAACTTAATTTTCATTCCTCTTTATCGTCATTACCTAGATTCCGAGTTTAAACAGATTTGTCATGTTTGATGTGAGAAGGATTGAAAAGGATTGGTGTTTTATTGATTGTCTTTCCAAGTACAGCATTCATCATCCACTGTTCTTCTTGGTGCATCTGGAACATCCAAAATGTTCTCATTTCGAACAAAGAACTTCCGTCGAAGGTTCTTTCTTCTGGTTCGAGCATTGCAGTTCTTTTTGCATTGTGTGGCTGTGCAGCTTGATTGCTTTTTGAGTGTGTTTTCATTGACAAGTTGGACGAATCAACCTTTTTTTGCCATGTTTACTTCCGGTAATTGCTCTGAACCTCTTCCAGATTGACTCCTTTCCTCTTCCTAATGTATCAGGAGGTTTTTTCTACTGAAGTGGGTCTTTTCTGATAAGTGGCAGTCACTGCTCGTACTAAGCTTGGTGAAATTTTAAATTATCGCGTCACTTGAGTACTACTCCCATTTCACAATCAGTGTAGAATCGTTTCTCAAACCCCCCCCCCCCTATTTTCAAATCCAAACGTGTTTATTATAAAGAAAGAGTGCATGAGGAAAACGGAACTTGACTTGAATCCGCTTTTATTTCTTCCTAAGCTCTATAAACTTTATGAGCCAATCCCGGCTTTATTAGGTTCCCGACCCAGTCGACACTTCCTCAATTGCTCGAGAATTTAGCTTTGAACTCCCTTAGCTCTCGATCTTGGCGCAGCTTCTCGCACCCCATTTTATCTGATGTTGCGAGTCTGTTTATCCAAGACGCCGAGAACGTTTCAAGACTGCCTCATTTCAAAGCACGTTCGTTCAAGTCTGTGTCCAACTTGTTGATTGTGATTGTGGCAATACAGGCGTAAGCGTTATATTCAACGCTTAAACGACTCTAGGCGGAAACCTAGTATTCGTACATACCTTTCTTTCTGTATTCTTCATCGTCCATATTATTTGGATCCTGAAACAACATCTGAATGAAAACTTGACATTTAAACGGCACGTCTTCTTAGATAAGACATAGATACGTGAGTGCCTTTCAAACACCTTTTTTTGGTAGTATCGAAGAGAAAAAATGTCTAATAAATTCAGATTTATAACGCTATGCAGTAGAAGCAATTACAACTAAAATGAATCACATACATGTTGTATACACAATAGCAAACAGTGGAAATACAAAAATTCTTAAATGGATGTTGCATGTATTCATGCATAGACATGTATGTTCAGATATTTGAGATTGTTTAGATATTTTCAGATTGTTTTACATAGAACATTACAGATTGAAAAAAAAAAACTATAGATTATTTACACACCCCGTTAACCAACTCTTCCTGGTCAGGTTAGAAATGGGTTGTGTACGAGTAAGGCCCGACTGATATATCCAAATCTCTGCTATTTAAAACCTTAACAGAGGACATTTCAAGTTAATTGCTAATGTCTTGTCTGTTATCTTATTGGCTTTGTTTAGCACAACTTGATTGAAAATGATAAGTCTAAGTGACAACAAATGCTGCAATTGTTAGGCGGTTTTAGTTATATTTTTCGCATCATGGGGAAAGACCGCTTTAGGTACCTTTTACTAAGAAAACTTTATCGAAGCAAAAATGGTCCTATAGCTTCCCTTCCCGCCGCCAACAAATTAAGAATAATATACGAATAGGCTGTGAAGAGCTCAAGTGAATCTAATAACATTTTTATACGGCTCAGCAACTGTAAAGGTTTTATGGACAGGATAGTCTTGAAAAAGAGGAGAAATTTGACCTTATTTAGTATTAAAGGAACAAAAATCGAAGTACTTGCCTCGGATGTTCGGTAAGTGATAACTAGACACTCAAAAAATAACAGTAACAATAAACAGTCCAAATATCACGAGCCCATCATTTCACCACTCCCGCTCGAACACCGTGAATCCGCTCATTCACCCTTGATCCGCCGATGGGAAAAAACAAACACGAATGTCTGACCACGATAACAAAAAACGGACGAATTAGGAAACCTCAAAAATGTGAAAGAGGGATTGAGTGAATCCGTATGAGCAGTTTCACCGTAAGATCGTACGACACCGATATAGGTCGCGTCCCTCAGAATTCATTCAACTAGTTCTACTGACCTCCACTTCATTTTCATATGACCCGCAATCCCTCAAGCCCCTTCAACTCACTGTATGACGCGTGAATTGAGCTTGCAGTAAGTTCCTACTTCCAAACTCTTATTTTTCTTAAAACAATTGTCTTCGAAATTCCCCACCAGCTCTTCGTAGTTCAAAAAACATTTTATTCCTTCGAAACAACACCATTGGGAAGTAAAAAAGAGGAATTATACCGCTGAGAAGTCCTACAAAACGGGAAGAACTCTCATTTAATCTTATCAGTCTCTTTTTGAAATAATCAGCAGCTTCGGTTTTAATCAGCCAAGTTTTGACTTACATTATATTACCTTCCTGAGAACATGGAAAGCAACTCAAATGCCAAGGAAGCAATGCTAAAACGAGCAAATCTCTGTATTCCATTCTGATATCTATTTGCCTGTGTTTCATGTTCCTTAGACATTGAGCAAAATACAACATAATCTATAAACGATGGATGTATGACATCAAATCTGCATAGACTGATGATCAAATATTTTAAGTGCCAGGATTGGGCAGTTTATTGGTTGTTTATTGAATTAATAATTTTTCATATCATTCATTTCTGGGTCCGTTTCCAGCTATAGTTGTTCCTTGAAACTTTTCAGCCAAATTGAACCAAATGGGGGGGGAAGGGGTGGGGGTGGGGGTAGAAATGTGTATTTTGAAAAATGGGTTTTCGAGATTTTGGTATTAGCGTGGGTATCATTTTCCAAATTTGAACTGACTGTATGAGCGATGAAATCTACTAACTCCATGCTTGGTCCGAGGAAAACCAACCTTGAAAAAAATTTGCGACGTATCTGAATAATTACCGTTTTACATGCCTGATGTACTGTCAAACATTGAGGTTTCATGTTTCGTGATTCCGAAACAATCCCAAGGTTGACGTCGGTTTTGGCAGTAGTCATTTTGTCTAAAAATCTGAAATTCCGGTCAGTGGAAATTTTTCTTTTAGACATTTTACTCCAAAAAAAGTCGATCGGCGGTAGGGTATGGTAAAAATTTGTATTTTTAAAAGCGTTTTCGAGATTTAAGGGGACATACGCGTGTAGGTCATCATTTTCCACTACATTTCAGACCCTTAATCGATTAGGATGAGGTTTGGCCTAGTTTACTGGAAATGGTAAAAAATGTTTATTTATTTTAGAATTGTGTGTGCTAAACTGAAGAAATGAAGATTTATTTATTTATTTATTTATTTTTTTTTTTTGACCTGTACTAATTTGATACCTCGGGTTGAGAGCAGATTACATCACGAAGGACCGTCAAGAGAGGAATCCAACCACTAACGGTAGTTGAAAATGTGACTACATACGAAAGAAGATATTTTGAAACGATTTATTGTGTTATATTTTCCATTGAAAGGTACGGTTGTATGAAAAGTGTTGAGGTTTTCTGTCGAACGAGGAGCTTGGATGTCTTGATTAGAAATACGATACTCCTGTCGAACTGTTTACCGTGTCAGATCCAAAACAAAAGCTCGTCAGAATGGAATAAAACCAAAGCACATTGTCAAGTCGATAAAAAGTGCAACTTCGTAGTTGGAACCGTGAACAGGTGGAAATTGCTTTTCTCTTTTTCGATCAATTGTATGAATTAAAATGCCGAACTGTTCGGAATTTTTTCATAGGAAAATTAGCCTAATAAGAGAATTTGATGAAGAATGCTGGTCACCTTAGAACGTTATAAGAGCACTTTAGTTTGGTTTACAATTGGGACGCTTATCGACCACAAACCGTTCCATTCAACTGTTTTAACTATTGGCTACATCATTGGCATGGACGGAATTCTCTAATTTCAATACGTTTGTTCATTTTCTACAGAGCAAAGAGGCGACAGTGCTGCAGCATGTATGGGAGAGCCTTATCTCCTGAAAGCAATAGCGTAATGTGTTCGTAATGTGATCAGGTGATCACATGATTCATCCCAAGTTCACATAGACTGAAATTACGTCTCGCATTGCGAAGGAACATGATCAAATCCTTCAACTTATCACTCTTCTACGTTGCAATCAAGCAGGCTCTTCTCAGCCCTAAAGATACGATTCCGTAAGTACTTGACTTTTGAGGACAAAATGTGTTTACAAATGATTGCTCTATACGTATTTTTGTCTGATAAGAATGTGCATGGAACAATAAATTCTGTGGTGAGAGTTCCAACTGAATACTAAAAAATGTACTTTCTAGCTATTCGCACACATTTAACAGTAATGTTTGGATTACGCTTGTATTGAATCGATTTGTGGGTAAATAGCCTTTTTGAAGGATTCGTTTGAGGATTGGTCAGCCTAGCCTTTAATATCGTGTTTCCCAACCACAAAATATTGATGATTAAATAGACTGCGATCCAAAATTTTCCTTCTGAGGAGGCAACTTTCTTTGATTTGACCAACGTTCTCGTACGATCACCGTTAAGACAAATTATTCGCATTCAACAAGTCCACAAAACTCTTAACAAGAGATTAACTCATATTTTTAATCAAATATTATATATTTATCAAAATGAAAATGATCTAAGTCTAAATCTAATCTACCTGCTGAAGATGCTGCGACAGGAGTCAGCGGGAGGAAGCGAATGGGAAGTCAAAAGAAGAGACGGCCGCCTTTTATACGATCCCCGCACACCCCCTTACCACTTCACCCTATCGTCCCCTTGATAAGGCAAATTCATCAACTTGATTGCTGTGAATAAGAGTACCTATTGGTCGGACGATTGAGTTGACGATTAAAAAATGTGAGATTAACGTTCATTTTGAGCATGAAAACGGTCTTTTTAATTTTCGTAACTTTTGCACTAACAAATTTCTCTGAGAAAAGAGCTCATGATTATGACAGCTTTCAGATCGCATTAAAAATGTGCATCTTTTTACTTATTATATATATATTTTTTTTAATACATTTTTTTTCTTTAATTTTCTCAATCCGGCTCCGGACCCCGTAAAAATCTGAATACGGGCACCTAGAATAAAATTACTACAAAAACGAACGCAGAAACAGCGTTAAAGAACAATGACAATTCATATGTTACGCATTAGAGTTCACCACCATCCATTTTTTGACGATTCTGAGGTTGCGCATTTTTGCTTGCTCGCTAAACCAGTTACGTGCAATAAAAAACTTGTTTGGGGGATCAAATTTTCAGGCAATTTTGGGGAGAACCCAAATCTGCAACAAAAAATTGGGGTTCCCCTCGAAAATAAGAAAGTTAATGTCTTTCAAAAAAACATTTTAAAAAAATGTTTGTTTTTGTAGCTCTATTTGGACGATTTTAGGAGGAGGGAGGGGTACAATGGCACACCCTGTATGAGCAAATTCTGAATTCATGTCATTGGGGCCCAATTAGAACGATAAATCGATAATATCTTTGGACTGCCTTCCACAAGATATAGTTCGGTTTAAATTTAGTAAACGATAATTTCGGACAAAAAATTATTCTATACCTTATCTGAATCGTAAAGCTTGAGAATCAAGGTTTCAATTATGTTTCTGTCATCCTGGCCTCGATGTGGTGAATAGATGTAGTACGTGTTATTTAGGTAGACTCTGCCGCAAACTTCAAAGAAGAAAAATTCTAGCATGACAAATCTGAAACATTGACAATTTTTGCCCCAGTAATTTAGGTCGATTATGTACGATGGATTGGAATGAGATATATTATATAATGATTTCGTTGAATGACAACGTTGTGCTAATTTGTCGTAACTTGCGGAGAGTTTTTGGGTTCATGTCGAGACTCGGAAGTAGGAAGGTACATTGGCGCGCAGAGGTCTGTGACCGAATGCTTTACCTCCGCAAAAAACACGGAGCGGCCAATAAATTCTGCCGAGTTACCTGTATACGGAAATCAATGTTTATACTTCCCAAAAGTCGACCGGTAGGTGCATCTTTGTTCTGCGTGACAGCCCCCGGTATTGTTCGAAGGTTCGTTGCGAAGTGCATGACCCCGGCGTTTTTGCCTCTTGAAATCTCCGCACCTCACAAAGTGCCTTATGCGGTTCTACCTAGGCCCGGGACACAAAGAATTTATTGATGTTGCGAGCGAAGATACGGCCTGTCAGGATTGGGAAGGCGTTAACCCGACGGAGCCTGAAAAGTGCAGGAAGACGTCCTTCTCGTGGGTGCTCGTCTTGTAAGGATTCGTCGTACCTACCTGAATCGCAGCAAAAACCCCTTTTGACATTGCATCGGCGTTTCTTGTTTACCACGACACAAAACAAACGTCATTGTTCTGTAGACAAAACTCAGTCCCATTCTCCTGAGAGAAGTCCTAAAGTGCGACCAAGGTCACAGGCAACATCCATAAAAACCTAAATTGTTCTGTTGCCGTGACTTACTTCATTTATTTCTCTATGACTCACTTGAAATGTTGATAGCAATATCGTCTCTCATCAATACAAGCTTTTTTCACCTTGAACACCGGTGCGGAGATGACGTGGTTCAAATTCGGCCCATCTTTTCAACAGTCATTGTCCCCAATGGACTTCGGCTATCAGCTGAGCTACATTTGCCACCTACCATGCCCCTGAAAACGTCGTACATGTTTCCATTTTATAACGATTTCTTCATTTAAAAAATGATACCTTTCCTGCAGCTTCTGGAACCATGAGCGAACATGGTTTGAACTGGAGAAAAGCTGGAGTTGGAAGTATAAACCGACTTTTGAGACATAAAAAGTTGTAATTGATTTGGTATAATTGCCAAACACATAGATTGCCAGGTAGTGACGGCTGCATTGTTCAAACTGAACATCATAAATGTCGCCTTCACTGATTGGATTTATGCGACGAAAGGGTATTGTCAAGAAGTTCTTCCCTTGTGCCATTCATGATTTTCCTTTGCGCGTTCGGGAATATTTTCAATTTTCTCCTCACCGGGATAAACTCATACATAACTGGTTGATATGGGTTTACAATTCTGAATGATTTTGACCAAGTTAACCCTTCCCGGGTAGGCTGCAATTCAGGATATACTAGCTGATGGACCATGATCGTTCGGCTCCTTATTATACAAAGAATCGGCCCATTATTATACATTCTCCGTTTTGTCATTCTCAGAAGCAAGCTCTTCTACAGTCTATTCTGTGGCATTGACACCAAATGCAATGGAGAGTATCCATAAACCCCCCTCAACCTGCATAGAATCCAAATGCACTTTTTCCTGGATTAAAGCCGCTCTGAGGACCTCACGGCGAGTACTCACTCGAGAAATCTCAGAAAATTTCCAATGCTTGATGAACCATTTTTGGTGCCTTGGCATTTCCCATAAAACAGTAGAGAAACATCGCATAAGTTTATGACAACTTATGTCTTCGCGTCTGACTACGGGTGATTTAACCGTCTCTATTTGTACCCTTAACATTTCTTGATAGGGTGAATATGTATTTCATGTACAATCTAGTTATCGGAAACAAATTATGTCGGTAAATAACAAGCGAGGCGTATCAAAGCGTATTGGTGATGCGGTTCACGCGATAAACTCTACGTGTGAGATATACGTCATATAGCGCTACCTAGCAGAAGACGCATCAACTGTTGAGTTCACTGTATCTCCACCTGGTTGCTGTAGTTTTCAGTTCTTCTTCACCCTGTAGAATCCAGTCCTTGCCGTTAGCCGCCAAGTCGCACGACGGACGTGATTTTAGGGCACCAGTCCTCCAATTATCAATCGTCCAAAACATTTTTTATGATATGGAGTACCGTCCGAAGTTGCTGGTTCATGATTGGACATCGGCTGTGTTGTCAGGGAATTCAAATTTCATAAATTTCAAATCATAAATCAATTTCATAAATGATCAGGAAATGTTCAAAAACTTCTTTACTTACCAACATAACATAAAAGGTACCGTAATTTAGTGAGGAGGAGTTTATTAAGAATTTTTTAAAATTAATTATTCGCAGAGAATGTTGATAGAGCAAATTAGAATTAAATTAGTAAAATTCTCGAAAAACATATTTATCCGAAATCAGCGGTATGAACACCAAGTCTAGCCTTCTTCCCTCAATTTCCCTTTCAACAGGAATTTCTTCAACATGATTTATCATTAATGTTTCCGTACGGAAAACAGCTCTCAAATTGCAATTGTCTCATTCTATTTCCCCCCTTTTTTTTTCTGAAAGTTTGTGGGTCTTTTCGCCCACATAATGTATGTTTCACATAATATTATTGTGATCTCTTGACTACTAGGCACACCCTCATCGTATTTATGCGTACGAGCCGAAATCCTTTTGAAGAACTGTAAATCACCGAGGGAAGCATTCCCTATCGTACTGTAGGTAATAAAATCGTAATTATAGATAAACTAATCTGGTATAGATCTGCCAATTAGCTAGGCAAGTCAGTTGATTGTCATCAGTAAGTAATTGACCTTTCATATTCACATGTCTGCGTTTTCGACCACAATGAGAACATGATAATTCCCATAATAAGAACATGAGTACCGCATAGAGGTGAGGTACTAGTGCTTGAGAGGATGAGATAATACCTATTTCAGACAGATGTCTTGATGATGGATCTCATTGTGGTCCCAAAACGACCTAATATAATGAATAAAAAAGGATTGCAACCTGTTCACAAACGTACCCCTAATTAATGCATATGAACGACTCTCGATGATTTTGTAATATAAGATTTTTTAAATTCTAAATAGCCAATTCAGCCATGATTCAGCCGGCTGAATAAGACTATCAGAGACCAACTATAATTCGAAAAGACCAAGACCGGCAAATGATTATATTTTAAAACCCAGTCATGGTATAATTGGCTTCTTGAAACTCCCCTAATTAGAAATTACTTGAAATTTTGATAAATCAATTGCTGGCTATTTTTAACCATGTCCCTAAACTGACTCCGTACGGAGAACTACTAATTAAATCCTATTTTTGTCCAAATCCTGTAAAAAGTTTGGTCGTATTGCTTCAAGTCAGTATCGATTCAAAGCATCGATTATTGGACTTTTTGGTTATTCCTTGAATAATCAACCCTGTTTTCATGCAAAAAGACAATCTCTCCGATTCGGCCCAAAAATTTTTTCTGTACGTTTCAAGGTGTCTAGATCAAAATAAGAAAATGTTCGTCCGCCGTCCACGCCGATTTTGGTAGTAGAAAAATTTCTACCCCGATTCCGTCTCTAGTTGGTCCTCGATCGGACCAAATTTGAGGATTTTTTGGCGATCTAGGCGTGTGGGGGTATTATTTTCGACTAAATTTTGAACGCTGAATCCAATGAGACGAGTGGAACGATTGGTGTTCACTGGAAGAAGTTGGGTCACAATGGGTATCTATCTACCCATTTCGAAGGTGGGTTTTCGAAATTTCTGGTACCCAGGCCTGTGGGGTATCATTTTCTACTAAATTTTGAATGCTAAATCGAGCGGAATGGGTCGGGACACGCTACACCCACTGTTTTCCGCAATTTCCCCATGTTCGATATTTTAGGCGATTTAGGCGTGTGGGGTATCGTTTTTCACTAATTTTTGAACGCTGAATCGATTGGAATGAGTCTCCATGCTCCTGGTCCGAGGAATAACCAAGCCCTGTGAATGAATTTGCAGCGTTTTATAGTTTATTAATGAGCCGGTCATTGCTCAAAGCCATTGAAACTCTGTTAGATGAAATTCGTCCTTAGTAGTTGACTTCTCTGAGCTGGAATCCCTGACACAACTGCCACTTGGCAAATATAAAATAAATAAAAGGCCGTGCACCAGCACGTTTCGGTAGAAACCTGGCGACTTTTTATCGTCCAGGTCTCACATCCTCGGGGGTTGAACCTTCGAGATCGTTCACCCTCTGGCTCACTCATTGTCGACCCGTGAAAAGGGCTCGTACACCATTCGTCCAACAATATTTTGACACTCCTCGGATTTACAGCAGGGTCGTAAATAACCCCCGAGTTGGGTTGAGGCTGTCCATTTTCAGAACCCACTTCCTTGTCAACACAATCGGATGATGACCCGGGCGCGTCGAATTGGCCACGGAGGCGACCAGGCCCTCGAGACCTTCTCGGAGTTCCGGCCACATACGTTGAAAAATCGGGTCAATTTGTCGACATATTTTTTGGCTCCGTCATAATAACTGAATAGGTTAAAAATGAAAGGAAAATAATGTCTGTCGTCACTTTGAAATGTAGGCCACCTAGATTCACTTGAAAAATGATAGTTTTCTGAGTGAAACCGTCAAACTGGGTTTTTTTCCACGCCATATTCGACCTTTTTTCCATCGACATATGCTTTAAAGTACCCTAGATGTTAATTACTCGGCCTGAAGCTTCGATTGAATGCGACACCTACAAAAAATTTGACCAAAAGTGAGCACAAAAATTTGTTTCAACTAAAAACAAGTTATAACATTATCAAAAAGTGCTGAATTTTGACCGGACTGATCTAAAAGGTCAAATTGGGCTCATATAGTAGAATGTAAGGCTGATAATGGATGACAATAAACCAGATTATAATCATAGCCGACTGCATACTTCTAAAAAAGAACGAATAAAAAAACCTGCCACCATACTCAGATTTTTCAATTTTTCCCCATTTTCAGCGACGTCACAACTTCACTCATAGATTTACGGTCTGGATGTATGCTTTTGGTTACCTTATGCGATACAAATGAACATTGAGAATCCAAAAAAGAGTGGTAAATACTTTTTGTTGTTCGTCTGCTCCGAAAAAAAGCCTTTGAAACGCTCCAAATAATCTAAAATTTTGGACGTACACTTCATTTGAGCCCCAGTTAGCCCTAACATAGCCATTTCCCGCCTGATTGTCATAAGCGGAGGCAGCGCAGGGATCAAAATCTATTTTTAGATTGGGCGTTAGGCCACGTGAAACATCTTTTTTCAAGAAATTTTTCGATTCAGATGAGTTGGACAGATTGCCGCACACCGGAGGACGTTACTTATCACTTATCACTCAAAGATATTTGGTGAAATAATTTTGCCCACTTTTTCCGAACTGCCACCTACTCTAAAGAATCCACATAATAATGCGCTTTCATGTTTCAAATGTATATTAATAATCCGAAAATACTTACCACTGTGCGTGTGCTACGAAAAAAGGTCATTGATATGCTCCATATTATCTGAAATGTAGCACGCAGACTCCATTTGAGCCCCAGTTTGCCCTAACTTAGTCATTTTCAGCGTGATTGCCATAGACGAAGGCAGGGTATGGATCAAAATCAATTATTAATTAGGGCGCTAGGCCACGTGAAACATTGTTTTTCAAAAAAATTTCGATTCAGACGGATTGCCGCATACTAGAGGACATTAATAATCACTTATCGTTCAAATAAGAGTATCTTGGTGAAACAATTTTTCCCTGTTTATTCCGAACTACCTACTTACTCTGGGGAATCCAAATAATAATGCACTCATGTGTACGAGCTAGATACACCCAGAATAATTAAGAATATAGATATTTTGCAGCCATTCTTAAACTTAGTATTCTATTGTTGCGTTACATCCTCAAACAGAGTTTTGCATTTATCATGAACTGGCACAATGACTTTCAAAAGTAAAAAAATCAATGCAAATTCATCAATGCGTAGAACGGCAAATTTATCTACTGGATTACCCTTAGCAAGTATTTTGTCGTTCGGGTTCACAATCGGAGGGAGGAATCTGGATGATAGTCTAAATGTCATCAAACACTGCAAATTCTCTCACAGTGGTTTATTATTCCTCGGACCAGGAGCATGGAAACTCATTCCAATCGATTCAGCGTCCAAAATTTAGTGGAAAATGTTCCCCACGCGCCCAGATCGAAATCTTGGAAATCCATTTTTCAAAATCACGTTTTAACCCCATCTTATCCCCAAATTTGGTTCGATCGGGCTGGAAAGTTTCGAGGACCATCAGTGCCGGATACGGAACTCTGGTCATAATTTCAGAAAATATTCGACAACCGAAATGGCGTAAACGGCGGGCGGACATTTGCCCATTTTGATCGAGACACCATGAAACGCCTGAAAAATATTTTGGAAAGGTTGACTTTTGGCATGATAACCTGGACATAGGTTGATTATTCTAGGAATAACCAACCAATAAGAGGTAATTTGCAGCGTTTTCTAAACTTAGTATTTTGTTGTTATGTTACATTCACAAGAAGAGTTTTGAATTGTTAGACGTTCTGTTCTGTTACTCGTTGCATTTACCATGAATTGGCAGAATGACTTTTAAAGTAAAAGATCAATGCATATTCTTCATTGCCAAAACCGCTGTAGGTACCAATAGGATTCCCTTTAGCAACTATATCGTCGTTCGGGTTCACAATCGGAGGGAGGAATCTGGAAAACTGTCTAAAAGCCATAAATTAATGCACTGCAAATTCTTTCACGTGGGTTGGTTATTTCTCGGACCAGGAGCATGGAAACTCATTCCAGTTGATTCAGCTTCCAAAATGCTGTAGAAAATGATACCGCTACATGCCTAGGTACCAGAAATCTCGAAAACACACTTTCGAAATAGGTAGACAGATACTCGTTTTGACCCGTCTCATTGGATTCAGCATCCAAAATCTAGCTGAAAATGATACCACACTCGCCTTGATCACCTATAATCTCGAATGTCTATTAACCAAAATACAGATTTTGACCTCTCCCCTCCAACTCAATTTGGTTAGATCAGGCTGAAAAGTTTTTAGAACCAACTAGAGCCGGAAACGGGTCCCTGTCCAAAATTTCAGATTTAAAGGAAATTTATAAATTTTCTAGAACCACCAACAGCTTAGACGGTTGGCGGACGTTTGCCTATTTTGACCTGTACATCTGGAAAGGAAAAAATGTTGGAGCAAATCGTAGGAGAGGTTGACTTTTGTATGGAAACATAGGGATAACCCATTCAACCAAAGTCCTATTGATCTATTTGTATTGTCAACTATCTCAATTCCTTGTCGCATTCTCCGCTGAAAAGTAAGCAATCTCGTAGTTCCCCGTAAGATTTATTTTATTTATATTTGTTTTCTCGAAGGTACGAATAAGTACCGACCCTACGGCTAAACTCGGACGGTCGTTGGAGCCCGTGATAAGATGGCGTTGACCCAGGCGATAGTGTCGCTCCTCTGCACAGCCTTATCTCCCAGGATTTTCGTGGCCACGGTCGAAGCGCTACTTGCAGATGTAAATGCGTATGAGCCGTATTTTGCTTAAAACACCTGTTCTTTCAACTACCATCAACCTTGAGCTGAGCCGAGAGGACCATCACGAACAGAAACGACGAGAATTGGCTCGATCACATGTACTGATATAATTGTTAAACCCCACATTTACTCTTCTTCTCCACACAGGCATAACTAATTTGGCTAAATTTCTGAAGTGAGCTTTTTCAGCCGATCAGGGAGTCAACCGCATCATAAAACAGCGAAATTTATTCCTCAGCTTTAATTTTGTGAGACACAAGTAACAAAATTTCACAAAATCTTCACATAATACGCTTTGTGCTTATATTCATGGGTACAGCAAACTCAATGAGAATAAATATTGGACGTGTTCATCCAAATTTACTTGAAAATATTTCTTGGCCATGTGCGGAGTCATCTTATGCCATTGGAGGGAGAGGGAGGCACCTGTAACACCATTTTATACGATTCAAAGTAACCCCCGCCTGTATACAACTTTTTTTAACCCTCCGACGGGCGCATTTAATCTGTGAGATGAGAAGAAATTGTTTTGGTTTACCAAATTTCCATGACTCACAACAGAGAGCTGTTCTCCCACCTATCTTCCTGACTCCCACCATGGTCGCCAACCCTATCACCATTTTAGATCCAGACGTTCTCCAATGCCACCAGAGACGTTTGAATCTGTGAGATTAATTGCGCCTGATCACGTAGTAAGTTAATTAATTTCATTTGTTCGCAAATTTATATGTATTAATTGTTATATTATCATTTAATGTTACTTATTATGAATTATAGACTTAATTATTGAACGTTAAAAACCATTTATCTTGAACTAATCTGTGAGATGCGAATATTGTTTCCAGGAAGATTTTTAAAAAGCTGAAATCGATTCCGAATAGTACAAGTGATATCCTAATTTTGTTCAACGTGTGATAGCTTTAGCAAATTATGGGAGGTTATTTTTATTACACAATAATGTTAGTTTATTATAATTTTTTTTTTTTTAACTTTTATACATTTACATTTTTATGCTGTGTTTACTTTCCAACTTTTCTTTGAGCTATCAAACATTCTTGTGCTTTAAGTACTAATTTTAATTCATAATTATTGAAAATATCAATATAACAGGCTATCGATCTAGTTATAGTGGATATTAATGAAAAGAAATTAAAGCTTTCATTTAATCGCAATTTTAATTGAACAAAAATGTTTTATATTTATAAAATTTATTTCTATTGTAAAATAATATGTTTTAATACATATTTTATTAAACTTGAGTGGCTCAGAAATATTGTTTCCTTATTACAAATTGAAATGTATTTCTATTAAATGTAAGTATTTCATTAAATGTATTCTATTACAAAATAGAAATTGAATGCAAGTTGGTGTACTTGATCTCACAGATGAATTGCGCCCAACCATGCTACAAATCATATTGCGCCCGTCGGAGGGTTAAAATAATTCTATCTGGTAAACGGTATTTATCAGTTTACGTAATTTGTACCACGTAAAGCGAGAAAAATAACACTTTAATTTTCATTTATCCAACGCAACTTCAGAGGATGTTTGCGTAAAATACCGATCAGACCAAATTTGGGGAGGGGGAACTTCAAAAACGATTTTCGAATCATGGATTTTCAAGATTTTCGGCGTGTGGGGCATCATTTTCCACTAAGTTTTGGACGCTGAATCCAATTGGACGGGAAAAAATGAAAATAGATGAAAGTTTGAACCAAACAATCAATGTACCCATGCGTTCGCATTGTTCACGATATTAATAGGTTCCTAATAGTCAACTGGTATTTGGCCTTGCCCTAGAAAAGACACAGAACATGCTTCAATTATTTGTATTACTACAACATACATAGTTTTTACATAATTCAATTCACTTTTTTGTGTTATTTTATCATTTTGTTTCAATTTTAGCGTTTATTTATTTATTATTTTTTTTTTATGCGTTGTCTTTTTCTTTTTACAGCTAAATCTACTGAGATGGGTCCTGGACTGATTGGCTTAACCTTATGGCGTTTTTTCAAGCATTTGTGGGACGATTCACCTCAAGGTAGAGATAATAATCGACAACTGAAAAGAATTTGACGCTTTTCATGAACGCAAGTAAAATTCAATTAACTATTTGAAAGTTCATTTGAAGATTTAGTTCTTAATTCATTTTCCTTATTCATTCATTTTCAAAATCATCGAAAATCCTGGAATTCTAGTACACTTAGTCTATAAATCGTAATTTTCTCACGACCAGCGAGTTGTCCAACGTCAAAAGCCTCATTTGGTTGGAATCGAATCGCCACGTCCCATAACGGGCCACCTAAGAATAGCAAGTGCAACCAGTTCTATGTTTAGGTGCACATAGGTGGACTTTCACTTCCGAAATGAAGAGTCCAGAGTTAAGTAGACATTACGAGTATTTGGAGCTCGAAGAACCTTTTCATGAACGTGGCAGGGTGATTAGACCGATGGAAGTTGATATTGGCCCGTGGAAACATACTGATTCGGTTATCAGAACTTCCAATTACTCTGATCTCTGATACACTGTGACTGGAAATGTTTCAAATGTTCATTTGTCAAAATTATTACCCCTAAGAGATTCTAAAAGATGAAATAAGATGAACACAATTAAAATTTTCAACTAAAAACCAATAAAATAAATAAATTTGTCAATTTTGGGGGCAAATTAGGAGAGATCGCCCTCTGGCATGAAAATACGGATTGATCATTCTAGGAATAACAAAACAATAATCAATAATAAAAAATTTTCTAAAAATTTGAAATTTTGGTCTAGGACCGATTCTTGAAGCATTTCATCCTGAACGGTCCAAATTTGTGTAGGGTACGGGCGGCAACGTGTTCTGAAAAGTAAATTTTCAGCTCTTTTTGAAAACCAGGCTCTGGAGGTTTGAATTTCCAGTTCGTTTTATACGCTGAATCCACCCACTGGAGGTGGGTATGCTTCAAAATGAGGATTTTGAAAATGGGCTTTTGACATTTTCTGGACTCTTAAGCGTGTGGGGTATCATTTTCGACTAAATCGATCGGAATGAGTCTTGGCTCTAAGGAATAATAAACTATTGAGGAAGGATTTGCAGCGTATGTTGTACTAATGTAAAAACGTAATTAAAAATTTTCTACTCAAAAATAGCAAAAATGTCGTGGTTTTTATCGGTTGGGAATCCAGATTATTTTCTTAAGTGACTAAAACGAGTTAGAGAAATAACTGCTCAAAAGCAGTTCATGCTGACGACCTCAGGATTATGCTGATTATAGTGTTGCAACCACCTAATCAATAGCGCAAGTTTGAACATGTCATTTGGGTTGTTGTGGCATTCCAATTGCGGCATGCAAGCTCTCAGCATGGGAATCCTGTCAGATTGCAC
>CM034000.1:23606755-23623929 GCA_019603395.1 Cyrtorhinus lividipennis | reverse complement strand
TCCGCCCCCTCTCCGAGCGTGGCCCTCGACCATCGTCACTTTTCACGTCTTCGGGCCAAGTCCAATGCCATCCGCGGAATTCCATCGAGCACCGCGGCCACAGTCGAAGAAAAAGCGCGGGAAAATTTTGATGCCCTATTTCCTTAAGCTGGGAACTGCTGTACTTTCTTCAGCCATAGAAACTGTAACCAACCTTACCCTCCAATCGCACTCCTTTCTGTGGCTGAAAGTGTAATCCCTCTCCTTCTAAATAAGTTTTGATTACCCACCTAGGTATACATTTTGATTTCAAAATAATAGTTTAAATTCAAGAAGCTCACGTACGAAATACGGCTGGAATATGTGACGTTGAATCAAACCATTTTAAAAATAAACATATTAATTTTCGGAATAAAATCCTCGGACCAGGCGCATGGAGGCTCATTCCAATCGATTCAGCGTCCAAAATTTAGTGGAAAATGATACTCTACACGCCTAGGTACCAGAATTCTCAAAAACCCACTTTCGTAATCAGTAGATAGATACCTATTTTGACCCATAACCTCCTTTGGTGGGCGCCAATCATTCCAGCGTCCGTCTCATTGGATTCGGCGTCCTAAATTTAGTCAAAAATGATACCCCACACGCCAAAATCGCCGAAAATGTCGAAAAATTGATTTTTTTGAAAACACATTTTGACCCCACAACTCCCCCTCACACCAATTGGTGCGTTCGGGCTGAAAAGTTTTGAGGACCAACTAAAACCGGAAACGAGTCCTTGAACCGAATTTCAGATTTGTAGAAAATTGTCTACTACCTATCGAAATCGGCGTTGACAGCGGACGAACATTGGCTTATTTTGATCTAGACACCGTGAAACACCCAGAAAATTGTTTTCGGAGAGATTGACTTTCTGCATAATATCAACCTCTTTCAACCGATCGTCTAAGCAGCTCCTTGAACAAATTCAAATTGTTCAAATTAATAGTTTTTAGTGAGACGAAATCTAGTTTGAATCGTGAAATCCCAGAATTTGTGTCTCTTCGCCTTTTTGTTGGCATCACCTGTGCATTGCGCAAAAACTCACTTGTTAACGCCCTTTTGCTAGATGAAATTTCATGTTGGTACTAATTTTAACAGGTAGGCAGGCACTAAAAGATTGGAATTCTGAGTCGTAAATAGATCAATTTTTTCGTTCAATAATTGAGGTAAATAAGAACAGCTTTTCCTAATTGAAACAACAAGTTGTCGGTCATATCTGGTGCGGTTGATGTAAGTGTTCGTTGTTTGAGCCGACTGAGAGCGTTCACATGCCAAATTATTGTGTTGATGAAGGATGAGGACCATCATCGCTGTTGCCCGTGGTGTTTATGCCTTGAGCAAAGTGCTCATGAAACAAGAAAATCAGGAGAAATTAGAAAAAGGGAGGATATCCACTCATTTACCATCTCCACACCAGTAAATTCAATTTAAACATCACAGAAATGAAAAACACTGAAAGACTAGAGTGAAACCTGACCGAAAACCTGTCAAAACGGCCTGATGAAGCAGCTCGGGCAGACCGAAGTGACCTTAATAGGTGATCTTCATCAGCAGCACAATAGCGGTGAAGGATGCAGCATTTATAAATTAAAGTAATTCCTCACTTCGTTCTAGTAAATGTATTAAGCAGGTTGAATTACACTTTAGTTCTGCTCTATTTTGGCTACTCCCATAAAAACTGCTCTTTAAACGATTAAAAAATGCGGCGATTTAATAATGCATTTAATGAATCTTTATTCCCGTAAGTATTAGGGACGAAATATGCGTTTCTGGGAAAACTAAAGCTTTAGCTTAGTTTTTGGAGTGATGAGCCGTAGTAAACGGAATGTGTGTTCCAAATTGATTGGAAGATTCGATCTGACAAAACGATCCAATTTATTGATCGGGTGCAATATACTCGTAGAAGTGGGAAAACGATGCAGAATGGTGTAATGAGGGCATTTTCAAACCTGACAAAATGTATGGGATTTGTAATCGTGTTACTGTTCATTTTTCGTGCAAATTCTATTGATCGTCTGGACTTAATCGCATGGAAAGAGGAAAAGTTCATATTTCTTTGCTTTCCGATAATCGGAGACGTCCAATCAATATTATTTTTAGTGAACTTCTCGAGGCCTCCCAAAATTGTCGGTTTTTGTTGGAAAATAGGTTATTCTGTAATTTTGAATCTGTGTTTTGCCTCATACTAGGGTCGTTCTATGAAATACTCAACTATCTTCAGTATTCAGATCACCACTCATATAGAGGATGAAGACCCCTCAAAATTGGATTACCGACGATTTGCTGTATTTTCTATTTTATTTTAATTTCCGACCATAAGCAATTCGAAATGGTCCCGAAGAATTTTCGGCGCTTTTTGAAATGGAAAACTCCGGGAGACCGTGAAAAATTGGAAAAAGGGAAATGCGAAGAGGCGGTCGGATCTCTCCTTCGCGAAGAGAAATCTGTGCCGGCCGCTTTCTTCGTCCTCTTTCCCGAGCCCCTCTGCCGATGTTAATGAACCCTGCAGCTCATGGCACGGACGAAGCTGGCAAAAACCTTCGCGTTTCGTTCTCATTTGACGGATGAGCTCGGACTGAGATGAGAAAATGGGCATTTCGTCTGAGAACGACGCGATGACGTGTTGAACGGCGCTGAAGTCGAACACTTTTATTTGGCGGCGCTGCAACCATTAGATTTCCCCACCTCCCTCTCCCCTTCAATGGGCAATAAAATGAATTCAAAAATTTGGTTTTGAAGTGAAAGTGTACCTACGTGTGCATTTTTGCATCCGAGTAAAAACAGCTGGTCCCCTTTAATCAGTCTGCGAGATTTCTCAGCTCAAATATCACACCTTGAAAATACTCGTGAGTTGATGAACACGCGTTAGGGGTGACATTCGATTAGCTTTATTGACAAGAATTGTGGGACAATTGGTATTTTTCTGTATTTTTGAGTGGCGATTTGTTTCTGCTTTATAAACCAATTCTTATTCATAGAAGCGTTCTTTGGCAGTTTCTCCCTTCATCATGACTCCATCCATCAGCGCTTGTAATCGCAAGGAAAGTAGAGGTTTTCAATCAAACATAAATCGCAGTCGACTAGAACAGGTTACAAAATAACTTCGTAATGCGACCGCAACGTGATCGATTATTTCCCGGAGTTTTTTCATATCATTTCAATTCATAGTACTTCTAGTTTATAACTATCTGAACAATAATCCTATGTTTTCACACCTAAGATCAATTTGCCCAAAACTCCAACTTTTTTGTTGATTCTTTGATCAATCAACTTTTGTTTTCAAAATGTGCATTTCGAAAAATAGTTGTTCGACATTATCGCCGTTCTAGGCGTATGGGGTATTATTTCCCATTAACTTTTGGACGCTGAATCCAATGAGACGGGTCCCAGAACGATTACAACCACCGGAAGATAATATGGGTCAAATGGGTACATATACATCCTAATTTTGAAAGCGATTTTTTCGAGAATTCCAGGTACCTGGGCGTGTGGGGTATCATTTTCCACTAGATTTTGGACGCTGAATCGATTGGAATGAGTCTCCACGCTCTTGGTCCAAGGAATAACCAGCCCCTGTGCAAGAATTTGCTACGTTTTGTGTTAAGTATGGCAATGACAGCTCTAAATTAAATATCAAATATATCTTGTTCACCTACTTCCTTAGACTTGGTATGGATGAAAATATTTTTCGCGATTTCGGGAACCTTAAAGTGTGACGAATTTTCCACTTATTTCGGACATTTAATCGACTATTATGTGTTTTGGACCGAGATTATTCATGCAGCAAATGAAGGCAACTTGGAATAAAAATAAGTGTTTTGAATTTGTACACAATTGAACAATTTTTTTAAAATAATTTCCTATAATTATCAAGTATTTATTAAAAGCCTTACGACCCCAGCGAGATCTACTTTAAATTATGTATTATACACACAATTCTGGGACAATAAACTGATTTTTAATTACACTAATTATCTTAAGATATTAAAATTCTTACTTTTTTCTAATTTCCGTGTTCAAAGTAGTCCCTATTTTCTTCGATTAGTTCAATCGATGGAACTTACCGGTCATCTGGAGCCGTGGTGAATTATATTACACTCTTGGTTAAGACAGAAAGCTAGATTAAGACTGTTGAGGATACAGGTGGATCGATTAACATCAGAGGAGGTCCTACGGCATGATATCTTCCTCAGGAGCAACATCTACCCACTCATGCCTCATTGTGTACCAATTGATGGACGATTTATTTAAATAGTACCCACGTTTGTACACTCTAAACAGTGTCGCACGAATGGCTTTGAATCTCCGACTTACATTACGAATGTGTCTATCTAACCAGTTATACCTGAATTACCATTAAACGTTGTTTCGTTGTACACGTCACCAATAAAATTGTCCGATTTGAGCGTGAATGTTTGGAGTAGGTGCTGCTCATGAATACGAACATGGCTCGACATAGCATTTTTCCACATTAACTGCGCCTATGGAGCACTTTGCCCTGTTCGCGTCGAATAAAATGGCCAATTGGTTGAGCCTTCGAACTTCTAATCACTTCGAGATGGTTGAGACCTCGGCAAACTCCGAATGGAGGGCTCGAAAGTGAAATCTTAATTTGAAGAGCTCACTCCGGCGTGGAACCTCCGGGCCAATTATGATGCATCAAGCTCCACTTTTACCTCTGGGAGAATCCGGAGCCTTGCCAAAACAGGCTCATTCTTTTCCTGCATAGTGCAAGTATGCACATCCGACCAAGAAAAATCTGTCTGAGAGTTGTGGGATTGAGTGGCCTGCACTTATCTGATGCCGAGTGATCACTTTGTTCAGATTTCAAAGTATCATGGTCCTTTCAGTCTCAATTCGTTCCCGATAGATTTTAAACGTTTTTCTGTAATGGGAAACCATGTTTTTCACAATTGAAACAAACGTTTCTTCACATTAAAACAACATTTCCCTACGTTTGACTTCCTCACCCAACGCACATTTATAATCGAATGTGAAACTACAAGTACATAGAACAGCAAGATGAGACTAACTTAACAAACATATCTAAAATATTTATACTGTAAATTTCTACAAAATCACGGGGTTTTCCCATTTTCATCATGAAAACCGATCCGGACCTGTTCGTTCCAGGTATTTGCGTGTTTGATTTGTCCATGAAATCGATCAAATACCGCCAATTGAGGTAATTGGAGTAACAAGATTTCCTAAAACTTACCGCCTTTTAGCAATCTTTGAAGTGAAAATTAAAACGCTATATCTGGCTGATCCGTCAAATTAAAAAAAAAAAAAAAAAATGTTATTAAGTGAAGAAGTTTGGGTTTTTATAATAGAAAACATGGTTTTCAATAAAAACGCTCTTCGGAAATTAAGCTTTTTATTTTCTTCTTTGAAAAGGAAATACATTTTAAGAACGGCATGAGATAGAAAGTGCGGTGGGCGGCCTTAGGTCATTCTATTTTAGGTCTAATTTCCTCCTTTTTCCACACATTGTGCCTCTGAATATCCTTTAAATTGGGTACCTCTTTAAGCATTACCTGAGAACTGACCTTGCGAGGGCCAATAAATCCACCCTTTAGGTTTATGGACGTTTGATCGGTCCTGAAGTGTTTTGGAACGCGTCCGAATTTCCACCTCCTCAGCTTTTTCCAGTCTTTCCTCACACTCAGGATCGGTGCCATGTTCACGGGCATGACCGTCCAATGGGACACATTCCTGAGAAGCCACTAACAAGGTACAAAGTGTTTCACACGGATGGCTGTTTTGTTTGATTGGTCCTGACCGACCTTCTGGCCATTTCTCTCATCTCGTTTGAGCTCGCCTCTTCCTTTCTTTTCTACATCAAAGGATCCTCCGGTGCGTCCCGTTGTGGCATCTCTGATGACCGTGGGAGATGGGTTCGAGTCGTATCAATCCGTCAGAGTCACTTCGTGATACGGGATTGCTATTTGTCAGTAGCGAGTCCCTAGGAGTGGCGATATTCAGGTTGCGAAATGAATAAATTTGTCATTCATTTTAGGAGCTGCCCCAGACAGATTCACTTTCGGAAGAACTGGCTATTTTTCCGTGCAAAAACTACTTCACTTAACGGAATATGTCAATAGGAGAACAAGTGTACCGTTCTTCTCTTGGTTCAAAGTCCATTCATTTGGCAATGTTCCGAAATAGCTGATAAATTACTGCATGCATCAAGTGTTGAACACAAAAGTATATTCTTCGGGAAGTCATTTTACTGAGGAAAAGTAATATCGATGGATAACGGCGTATTACTTGTAGTGAGATATTATTTAGGAAGAAGCTGAGCCCAAATTACTCAGACTTGTATGAATTATGAAAAGTGCTACAAAGCTAGTGCCTTTTTTCCCAAATCTGGCTTTCCTGATCACCATTTACCTAAAAACTAGCGTTCTATGTGAGAGTTCTTCCTTACTTACGGTGTGGACCCATTTATTTAGTATTAGTAATTCTCCAGCTTACAAGACACTGTATTTATTGTATTCATGTATTGTATTTATCACGAATTCCGTTCAACGTGACGGTTCGTCATTCATGTGTCCTCATAAAAAATTTTTTTTCCAGGTCGATCAATGTTTTTGGTGTGGGAAACAACGCGCACAATCCGGTTCTGATTTCTACCTCGTGAGTACTATTGCTCGATTCGATTATCCGACTAATTACCTATTACCTCTAACACCGAAACGCTCGTAACGACTTATCCTCACCAATACAGTTAACGGTCATGTTATTAACAATTTAGTTAACGACCGTCTTACTTAGCTAACTAATGACTTTCCTCGTAGTGTTTTTAGGTATTTCATTGGGCAAAAACGTTTCTTTGGTAGGATTTTGTATTGCGATGGTCGGTTCTCATCCCCATAAACAGTAAAAAGGCTTAAAACTAAATGAGCAATGAATTAGTGAACAAATATGAATGCAAATATTCAGAATATTGCAGAAGCTTCGTTTTGAAACTGGTTCGCAATCCTAGTTTTGCGTACCCATAGCTAATTATTTACTATTTATCGCTTTGAAAACAACGATTAGGGAATGGAATAAATTTGAAAATGCCAGTCTTTTTTTCTTCCATTCTTCAATAAGCTAGCGAGTAATCCCGTTTTACGCATCTCAAATTCTGAAAATACTACAACTCTAAATTTCGTCTCTGAAGCGCTTAACCCCCCCCCCCCTCTCCAAATTATTCTATTTCCCAGTAATCAGCATAGTGAGAGAAGAATCGTCTCGCTATGATAATTTCAAGTTCAGTTGATTTGGCGGTGGAGGCCAGATTTTGGGATTTGTGCGGGTTCGTAGATTCTGTGTTTTGAAATGTAACACGACATCTATTTTATTCTATAGAAATTGAAGAAACTGCGTCTTTTCACGTGCTTTCGAACAGTTTGTGACAAGCCCTGTTCTTCGCACGTTCACTTAGTTGCCGTCCTCTCCCAAGTAAACTTGAAATCAGCAAATGTTGACCAAATAGCACTAAATTCCTCTGATCCATGATGATAAGACCCACTTTTTCATTATCTTTTTCCGTTTATTGACTGTTGGAAATATGAATGAAACGTTGAAATGTCTGGTCGGAGATGTTGGGCACCGGAGAGGACCAAACGAGACTACGGTTTTTATCTTATTGATA
Source organism: Cyrtorhinus lividipennis (assembly GCA_019603395.1). NCBI lineage: Eukaryota > Metazoa > Arthropoda > Insecta > Hemiptera > Miridae > Cyrtorhinus > Cyrtorhinus lividipennis. The sequence goes on along the minus strand of CM034000.1, from coordinate 23,616,266 downwards.
GGCAAATGAGGAACCTCGCTGAATAACTCAAAACGTTCCACAACAAAAGGCAATACGGTTTTTTCCTTGAGGAAGATTAGGCTGTTTGGCTCTGAACAAATTTGAATTTGATTTACTACAGAAATGAGTTACAACGTTCATCAATTTCTCGGGGAACTCAAGTTTCGGTTAAGACTGGACATCATCTTGCTGAGCTCTCAGTGACCTATATTTCCTTCTTCTGGTCTCAAATACTCTCTTCTCTTTGGAAAAACCAGATCATAGAAATAAAATATCAAACCAGTCGTGTAAAAATGGAAAAAAAATATTAATCGCCTTCTCGATACCTAAATACCACAGCGAAATGTAACATGGAAAACGCCCTAATTTGTCTTTAATTTATTTTCACATAGTTACGAAATACTATACAATAATTGTGATTCCATCCATTAGATCACTTATAAATTGTAAACTTTCAGAACAGTGTACTGAGAAGTTATCCCTTGAACACTTGAAATGTTTAAAAATAATTTAATCTAATCTTAAGCTAAAGCTGTCACCGTCTCCCTTGTACTACCAAATTTGTAGTTCTCCATGTAGAAGGCGCTGAAGGATTTTAAATCCTAAATAATGTTTATTGAAGTTTTCATCAAAAATTGTTAACAGAAGTCGATTCTACTGCTCATTCTTGACAAAAAGAGCAATTTTTTAGTTCAAAAGTTTCATTTTCGAGTATCAAGTTTTGTGTAATTTTACTAAAGTAGCCACAAATGATTCATTTTTACGTTGTCGGATACTATTGGTAAGAAACTTTTTTCTGTATCATTCCATCCGGCTTTTTTAAGGAAATACAAATCTTGAAAGTGAAATACGAGTAATCGAAAATCAAAACCAACAAACCACCAAACAAAATTACTAAAAACCCAAAAATAGCAACTGAGGCCAAAATATGGCATTTTCAAGAAAAAATTCCAAATTTGGAATAAATTGAAATTGGCGGACTTATCTTCATATGGCATGAGCCTTGCTTTTTTAATAAGGTGAAATCATCTTAGAAGTTGGTTCAAGTATCCAATTTGCTCGCGAGAGATTCCCTGCAGTGTTTTCTATTAACTACTTGTCCTGAGAGCTTTGTCAAAACCAACTTCGGTACTTTGATACTCACTCTGCCGAGGTATAGAGTGACGAGTTGATCGACGTCTACAGGTTTCGAAGCGAAGCAAATTAGACAGCCTATGACGTCACTTGTCGATTAATAAAGACCGATTTATGCGTCAGGTTAACATTTTATTTGGCAGTTTTTGTCTTCCATCTCAGCTCAACAGAATTGTTGATGATGAGCCGTAAGAGGGTCAGTAGGCGTGAGAGGAGGAGAGCAGGCCAAGTCCGGGTACAGTTATGGGCCCTACTTACCCACTTCGTGACTCGGTTGGAGGGGATGGCAGGGGTGTGGTAGAGGGGTGACCCCCCCCCCCCCATCAATACCTTCCTCTTCTTGGGGCTCTCGTGAGGACGGCGCGGGAGGCGGCTTTTTGTTATAGACTTTCACTGACAGAAGAAAGGTGTATGAGAAAGGGGTGTTAGGGGGGGTCTCGTGTTGTGGTTGAAGCTATCCCCCCCCCCCGGTCCTCTTGACCACTACCACCGAAAAATCCTGGTCAGTAATAAAAAGAGGAAAACCTGTTGCTCCTGCTCGTTGACGGAACTACGAACAAATAAAGAATGCGCCCACTGAGGAGCAGCAGGTTCGAAACTTCATACAGCCCGTGCTCCAAATGCGAGAAAACTCGTACGATTCGCTTCTTATTCGTCAGGAAACCAAAATTTTTATTCATAATCCAGGCAACTCGTATCTTCCAACATACCTGGCACCGATCACTTTCCATGTTGGATACTATCAGTCATTTTGAGCTGCTGAATACGAATCCAAGATTTACTAAAATTTATTTAACGTCACCCCTCTATTTTTCGCCTTGAACTTGAAAACTGCTGTTAGCAACTATATATGTGTACATTACGTGCAACATTCAAGAGGAACGAATGCCCTATTATTATTTGTATAAAGATGTTTATATGGTGAAACTCGGATTCGTGTTAAGCAGCTCAAAATATTTCAACAATCTTATGGCACAGCAATTCAATAGATTCAACGCGTGAAGATTTGTCCATGAATATTGCCGACGTACCATCATTTTTTTGGAAATCTATTTCTCGTATCAGAGATCAATAGACGTCGCTTATTTTCAATGTTTCCAGGGTCGTAACCTCAATTTATAGAATAATTGATGGACCTTCAATGTACACACTCTTGATCCCTTTTGCACGAGACCTGAGCTTGCTTTTGATGATATCTGCAAGACCTTTTTGCTGAATCCTTCGTATAGTCCTACCTCGAACCACTTCATATGTCGGTGCGCTCTTCATTTCACGTTTTCTCTGGACAACCTTGAAGTAACCAATTCACGATATAGGCGTAAACGGCTCGGCAATGTCTTAACTACTAATTGCGCTCCCACTTTCCGCATTTGGACGGTTCTAAGCAAAGTCAAAATAATCGACGCGATTTCCTTGAAACTCTGAGGCTCCAAAGACAGCAAAGCTTTTTTTTTTTTTTTTTTTTTTTTTTATACATGCTATAGGCATTTGCAGTAGTTCCGATTTTAGTTCAAATTGTATAAACAATGGAAATATAAGAAGAGAAAGTTGTCTCGTGCCGTTACATCTGATGAAATCCCTAATCATGGAGCTTTCCTTCACCTCTCACCCTCTAGAATCAAAATAAATTCCTACCATTTTTTTTTTCCGCTTGGTTTGTAATTTTGATTGCCCTATGAGAACTTCTTCAAGGTTGAGTTGAAACACTTACTGTTTTGCAAAGTAGAAACTGCGACTGGAGGACCTTCTTTGTCCCAATATGCAGGTTAAACACCCTTCGAATTTCAAAAACGTATTTCCCGTATCAGAAATGATTTTGTTCCATCCTACTTTCAATCCTTGATGCGTGGGCCTTTTGTTGTGGCTGAAATCACAGCTCTGGAATGTTTATAATTCCCACACTTGAGGGCTTTGTGTCAGCCACGGTACACCAACCTGCAGGAGCAGTCGTTTGAGTTCCACTTTGGAAAACCTTTCGCTGCTCATCGTTTTTGGGTACCATAGGTCCAGTTCCATTCCTTGACTGACTCCAGAAATACTTTAAGCCTTTGAAACATCATCGACCACAACTATTCAGTTGCTTCACAGTTAACTGAGTATGATTGGTTCGATTCAATAAAAATCACGTCACTTTCATGACTTAAAACAACAAAAATATTATCGATTTCGGGTTAGCTTTTCTGACAGCGCGCAACTAGTAGCCGTGATGATTAGTAGCCTTCAGTCTTCTGCGAAACATCGGCTCCCCAGGTTGTCGTGTCACTAATGGATGTCCCCACCTTTGGTAATTAGCTATTCCTACACTCACTCTACTCATTAGCCATCATCTCAACAGTAAATTAAAGTCCTGTAACATTCCTTGTTTACGCACTTCGTATTGAACAAGACCAGAATGGGTTTCCAAGAATTTGATGATTCCTTTTCGGCAACAAATGGTGTTTTCAGCCATTACACTGGATATTCGCTGAAAAAAAGTAGAAAAACAAATTTTACAAAACGTAGCCCTAAGAAAATTATTGTAAATGTTTACAGTCTAATGATGCCAATATTATGAGTCAATATGGTATCCCACGTACGACCTTCTTTCACAGTCTTTTCTCGTTCGAATTTTCGCCCTCTTTTTTATACAAGTAGACCATTTCGCAGTCCCGTTCACCCCCACGAATTATATGCTCCATCGACCTTTGCTCCGTCTCTTTGGATTTGGAGTCTCACTGTCTTCAGCAGCTGATGCGATTCGTGTTCTACTTCAGCTCGTGGGAATGTGTCGGACAAATACAACCAATTGACTCTGATAATACTACACGAATACGCTCAAAAGTGCCAGTTCTTTCACGATGTATAATCAATCGCAAACACACTTCAATCCATGCATTACTCTTATGAACAACAACCGGTGCAGAATGAAGTCTTTGTTCAAAGTTTCCGAATTTTCGGAGCATTTTCAAGGTTGGACGACAGGTGGAGGCATTGAATTTCAAATCAACACGCTTTGAAACGGGAAAAATAAAGTTTTCAAAATGAGGGTGTGAAATTTCAATTTCATATACCAAAGAATAATTCCATCCCAATTTTGCGTATTAAGTCGATTTTCCGTGTGATTCTTCCGTGTATCCATGTATTAGTTTTGCACAGATTACTAACATCACGAAAGATGAACGTTTAGATGAACGTAGGTGGTCGTCCATTTTGCAGAATTCATTGCCTATAATGGTTATTAATATATCCAATCATGTTAGTAACATTCAATACAGTACTCACATAAAACTCGTTAATTTGGGGTCGCTTCTTTTCTTACCAGTTATAAGCCAATATGAATACTATTCATTCCGATGCACGTTGATTAGTTAAGAGTTTTGTTATTTCAAAAGTGAGCATATTGAGAATATTGAACAGGAAATCTTCGTCCCCTATCTTCAATGTTTTAGATTGTAACGGGCTAATGAGTGTAATAAATATGTAATGAAATGCCAAAAATTTGCGCCAAATCTTAAAAACCTGCCATTTCTCCAAAAGTTTTATTGCTCAGAGGTTTGTAATGGAATTTAATGTGTGCTAAGTAAAGAATGTAGGTTATGTCTGAATAACTAGCCGATTCCGTTCGATAGACTTGCTGAAATCAAGGAGAAATACTATAGGGATTCGGGGCTGGAGGTTCGCCCACCACAGTTTACCTAGTGGTAGATAAGTGAATATTCATTCGAAAATAGTCTATATGCGAAGGACCGTTGAAGGCCTCTGTCTCGACGAAGATCCGTCTCGTGCACCGCGAACTTATTGGCCGACTCGTTTCGCATAAACATGAAGATCGACTCTTTTTGAAATACGCCGCCAGGTGCAGTGTGCAGCGGATGAGGCGGTGCAACTAACTTGGTTGGGGGGGGGGGGGGTCTAGTGAAAGCGCTTGGTACTTTCGCTCTGCCACGATCTGCCCGATTCACGAGGATAATTTTCTTTCACGTTGCAGGGTGTTGCACCACCGATTGAAATGCATCCTTGGCACTCCTTTGCTTTGTCTGACACCTCCAGATTGTTGTTGAATTTTCTGAATATCAATGAAACCTATCCAATCTTCAATCGACCAACGCCGAGTCCTGTCACAGATTAATGTTCGTTTCCATTAAGTTCATTCAGTCATGTCAGTGTCCATTTCCAGCCTCCAGTCACTTAATATACAAATATTTTTACTTAAGGGACGGACGAAACACATCATGAATGCTAATCATTATAGCTGATTTGTTCAGCCTACGTACGTAGTCGTATCTATGTAGCTTCTCATTTTTTGCTACTTCACATTACTTCACAGCCTCCACAACGCAAATAAGGTATATAAATAACAATCAAATAAATTACAAAAAAAACTATATTGCGGACTCTGATTTGTAATACAATCAATTATGAATCTCATTGTCCCCGTCTAAGGGTGGTTACGGGTCAAGGGGTCATTTCAAGGTAATCCTCTGCAATCAATAAGCGATTTGACCTGTCGACACTTTCAATGCTAAATTGATCAAGATGGGTTTCAAGTCGATGATTCACGATATGATGGTGACCCACGCTATAATATGGACTACTTGCAATATTTTTGCCCTAGTATAATGATTTTTTTTTTTTTTTATATCGTACTCACAAAAGCGTACTTCACAGTTTAAGTTGATGAAATTGGAATATAAGTTGGTGAAAAAGAAGACATTCTTCAAAACTACTTTTTTGGCATCAAAATAAGAAACTGTAAAATTACCTTTCTAGCTGACTCCCTTGGTCAGTCCACTTGAAATTGTGGCACCAGTAAATCATTACCGCTCTACTCATGGAAATCGCCAGAAATTTCGATAAACAACATCCGACGATATTTTTTTATATATATATTTTCAATTTAATACCTACAACGTTACAAAGTAAGTCAAAGCGTAACACCTTAGCCCAGTGGTTCCCAACCTTTTGTGGCCCATCGCCCCTTTCTGGAGGTCGACTAACGCCTATCGCCCCCTTTTCATTTTCATTGTGTGACTAATTTTTATTTGAAGTAAAGTGTAAATAACAAAGCAGTTTTATTGCATTAAACAGTTTTATTATTGTATATAAAAACTACTAAAACAATTTTATCTAAACACTCTTAAATAAAATAGACAAAAAAAGTAAAGTTTGCATTTTTTGCAGATTTTTAAGAACAAAAAAGTGAAATAATTAACTAAGATCATTGACTTTACATTTCAAAAAACGGAAGTACGTATTTTCACTTTTAAATTGAAATCTGGAAAATTTTGAATGTCGACATTTAAAATTCGAAAAAGTTTGTAAATTTTTTATTGTTTTATTCCATTTTTTCAATGGCTGCCTTGTGCTTGGTGGATTTCAATTAAAGCCTGAATATCAGGCTTTATGTTGGTCAAGTCAGTTCAGGCGCAAGTCTCCTTTGAGGCTTTGAGGAACTTATTTCTTTGTTTTGTGAGGAGCTGGACAACAGAACTAAAACCTTTTTCAACTAAATATTAAATATGTTGACGGGAACGAGATTAAAAGTGGTTCAACTTTTCCCCATATTTGTGGATAAGTGTCCATAACTCGTAACCTCTCTGCTTGAAAATGATTTCCGCCCCACAATTATACTTCAGATCTAGAAACTCTGTCTGCAAAGACTTATCAAGCTTATTTATATCTAACGAAAATGTATCTAGAATCCATTCCGGAATTTTCAACTTGGTCAAATCTTCAAATCTTGATTCCATGTTAGTTTTTAACTGGTCAAGGTGATCAGTAAAAATTAGGATTTTGCCTTCAGGGAGTTCAGGAGTCTCGTTATCTAAGACTGAAAACTTATTATGGGTCGGAAATTGAATCAGCTCTTTACGGCCAATATTTACCTTGTAAATATCAAACTTGGCAATGAATGTAAAATAATTCCTTTGGCCTTGATAAGATTCATCTTATTTCCTTGAAGACTTATATTGACTTCGTTCATTTTTTCAAAAATATCTGTAAGATACGCAAGTTGCTTCAAATTCTCACTTAAATAGGATCAGACGTGTCGAGAAACTGATGAATACTCATCGCCCCTCACATATTTATTGCCCCTCTGATATCCCAAATCGCCCACTTGGGGGCGATCGCCCCCAGGTTGGGAACCACTGCCTTAGCCCTTCCACACCGAGTTTATAAAAATATGCCTTCCACAGTGAGGACGGCTCGACGTGAAAGGGAAGCTTGTGTCCGGAGTCTCAATACCTTAAATATAATTTTCCATTAGATATTCTTTATAGCAGTATTGTCTACTTCAGTTATAAAGAAAACCCTCTAGCATAGCTTCCTCCTCTTACAAATTTCAAGTATTTTAGGGACCTGTAATGAACTCCGATGTGCCGCAGAGTTCATTTTAGATATGCTGTTTGGCTCCCTGTGCACTCGCTTTACATCGAGGAAAATGTCTGTTCATAACAACGAAATTGAAATCCACTTTCGTTTAAATGACGAGAAAGTGATGATTATTCGTAGCCGACGTCGTGCTATGCGTATCGACGGCCACATATGCATCGTGTTGTTCCAACTTGAACATCCGATCCGTTCAAAGTTAGTCAAATCGCATTGTCACTTTTCCCTTGAATCGCTCTTCGAACTAACGAAGTCACCCTCCAATTTCCAGTTCAGTTGAAATGAAAATCCGCGAGGGGTCGGAGGGGCCCAGTGGAAAAGGAGGTTGGAAAACGGTAGCCACTGAGTGAGTCACGGGCGGGTGCTCCAGCTGACCCACTTACCTCACTTGCCTCTTGTAACGAGTTCCCTTCAGAAGTAACGAACCGGTTTCTCACAAAACCCTTGAGGATTATTTTTAGGAAATTCTATCATTCGACTGCGACGTACAAATCAACTCGATCGTACCGATAAGCTTTGGTACCGTTGTGACGGGGAATCGGTGAAATGATTAAGAATCTACTTTCAAAGTTGTCGAATGTATGTCAGTACTGAGGATTCGTCGTATATTTTAATAATAGAATCCTTCTTCTGGTTTAATATTTTTGAACTTCCCCAATTCAGGTACTGAACATACTCTACTCTCCCCGTCTTAGTCGTTTCTCATTCACCAGTTTTCACGATTAAAAAAGTAAACTTCACATCGATATTATTGTGTTGATGTTGACTCTAGTGTGTTAACTCGGGATTTCCGCGATATTTGCTAAAGACGTTTGGCCTGGAAGGAAGACCGACCTAACAAAGATTAATGAATCCTGTCTTCCCATTCGAAACATTCGAATTGGCATTCATTTTTCTGGCACAGGTAATCTCCAACACGTTATTTTCCTCATCTAAAAGATGAGAATTTGAGTCATAGTTGTCATCAACTGGTGCAGCACATTTAGCCCCCCGATATGTGTCCAAACATGTCATTTGAAGATAATAACGTCTTTTCGAGTGAACAATTTATCCCTTTTCTCCAAGACTTTTGCATAAAATTTTAAGCTGGGGTCTTCACCCCTGATTTTTGTAACTATTCACATTTTCCCGATTGGTGACATATCAGGGTGTCTTAGATGTCTTCCAAAGGCACCGAAAGGCAAATTGTAATCTTAGTAGGTCCAACTTTCGTAGTAGCCCAATGCGAACAGTGAATTTGAGCGTCCGTTATCCCTACATAGGGGTTGAAATTCATCTATCTAGAACCCACTTTCTGCAAATTACTGCTAGGGCTATATATAAGACGGACATATTGAACATATTATTGCCATATATGAACAATGGCGTATCTCTGATTCGATCATGATGAAACTAATAGAACACCTCCGCGATTCCTGAAAATTTTGTTGCAGATCACAATTGTCGAAGCGATCTTGTGGCAAAACCAAATTGGTTCTGAAGTCTCAGAAATTTGAAACTCAAGTAGAAAAATGTTGGTTTTGAAAAATAAAACAATTCTTTGCAGCCTTGGAATTGACTCCTGAATACAATTTTCGAATCTTGGATTTTCTTGATGTATCTCATGACCATGAAACTTGAGTTTTAATTATTCTCCTAACAGTTCGTGGCGAGATTCAAACGTATGGGCTCCAATAAACTAAATTCATCCGAAACTTGATCTAACAACAAGTACCAAATGGTGCGGGCTGCCGAATTTACGCGGTCTAAGGATGTTGAAACAATCTGAGAATGACTGAAGTTGGCAGAAGTCCCAATTGACATGATCTGGCTCGGAACCATTTATTTCTGAAGTGGAATGCGGCTTCTACTTAAAAATGGCGTTTGAGACATAGTGAGTCCTACGGTGTTGATTCTTTTCAAACAGAAATTAGGTATGAAGTGGCTCAGTTGAACGAATACTTCACTCATCTTCAATCATGACAATGGATGCTCAAAGTGTAGAATTTTTGTTTTTATGGAAAATTTG
>CM034000.1:23448161-23606598 GCA_019603395.1 Cyrtorhinus lividipennis | reverse complement strand
TCACAGTTTATGTTGATGAAATTGGAATATAAGTTGGTGAGAGAGACATTCCTTGAAACTACTTTTTTGGCATCAAAATAAGAAACTGTAAAATTACCATTCTAGCTGACTCCCCTGGTCAGTCCACTTGACGCTAGTAAATCTTAATCGCTTTACTCATGGAAATCGCCAGAAATTTCAATAAACAACATCCGACGATATATTTTTTTTTTCAATTTAATACAATGTTACAAAGTAAGTCAAAGGGTAACACCTTAGCCCTTCCACACCGAGTTTATAAAAATATGCCTTCCACAGTGAGGACGGTTCGGCGTGAAAGGGAAGCTTGTGTCCGGAGTCTCAATACCATAAATATCATTTTCCATCTAGATATTCTCTATAGCAGTATTGTCTACTTCTGTGATAAAGAAAACCCTCTAGCATAGCTTCCTCCTCTTACAAATTTAAGTATTTAGGGGCCTGGAATGAACTCCGATGTGCCGCAGAGTTCATTTTAGATATGCTGTGTTTGGCTCCCTGTGCACTCGCTTTACATCGAGGAAAATGTCTGTTCATAACAACGAAATTGAAATCCACTTTCGTTTAAATGACGAGAAAGTGATGATTATTCGTAGCCAACGTCTTGCTATGCGTATCGATGGCCACATATGCGTCGTGTTGTTCCAACTTGAACATCCGATCCGTTCAAAGTTAGTCAAATCGCATTGTCACTTTTCCCTTGAATCGCTCTTCGAACTAACGAAGTCACCCTCCAATTTCCAGTTCAGTTGAAATGAAAATCCGCGAGGGGTCGGAGGGGCCCAGTGGAAAAGGAGGTTGGAAAACGGTAGCCACTGAGTGAGTCACGGGCGGGTGCTCCAGCTGACCCACTTACCTCACTTGCCTCTTGTAACGAGTTCCCTTCAGAAGTAACGAACCGGTTTCTCACAAAACCCTTGAGGATTATTTTTAGGAAATTCTATCATTCGACTGCGACGTACAAATCAACTCGATCGTACCGATAAGCTTTGGTACCGTTGTGACGGGGAATCGGTGAAATGATTAAGAATCTACTTTCAAAGTTGTCGAATGTATGTCAGTACTGAGGATTCGTCGTATATTTTAATAATAGAATCCTTCTTCTGGTTTAACATTTTTGAACTTCCCCAATTCAGGTACTGAACATACTCTACTCTCCCCGTCTTAGTCGCTTCTCATTCACCAGTTTTCACGATTAAGAAAGTAAACTTCACATCGATATTATTGTGTTGATGTTGACTCGAGTGTGTAAACTCGGGATTTCCGCGATATTTGCTAAAGACGTTTGGCCTGGAAGGAAGACCGACCTAACAAAGATTAATGAATCCTGTCTTCCCATTCGAAACATTCGAATTGGCATTCATTTTTCTGGCACAGGTAATCTCCAACACGTTATTTTCTTCATCTAAAAGATGAGAATTTGAGTCATAGTTGTCATCAAGTGGTGCAGCACATTTAGCCCCCCGATATGTGTCCAAACATGTCATTTGAAGATAATAACGTCTTTTCGAGAGGAAAACTTATCGCTTTTCTCCATGACTTCTGCATAAAATTTGAAGCTGGGGTCTTCACCCCTGATTTTTGTAACTATTCACATTTTCCCGATTGGTGACATATCAGGGTATATTGTCTTAGATGTCTTCCAAAGGCACCGAAAGGCAAATTGTAATCTTAGTAGGTCCAACTTTCGTAGTAGCCCAATGCGAACAGTGAATTTGAGCGTCCGTTATCCCTACATAGGGGTTGAAATTCATCTATCTAGAACCCACTTTCTGCAAATATAAGACGGACATATTGAACATATTATTGCCATATATGAACAATGGCGTATCTCTGATTCGATCATGATGAAACTAATAGAACACCTCCGCGATTCCTGAAAATTTTGTTGCAGATCACAATTGTCGAAGCGATCTTGTGGCAAAACCAAATTGGTTCTGAAGTCTCAGAAATTTTCAACTCAAGTAGAAAAATGTTAATTTTGGAGAAAAAAAATGTTGGTTTTGAAAAATAAAACAATTCTTTGCAGCCTTGGAATTGACTCTTGAATTCAATTTTCGAATCTTGCCTGCTAAATATTGGATTTTCATGATGTATCTCATGACCATGAAACTTGAGTATTAATTATTCTCCTAACAGTTCGTTGCGAGATTCAAACGTATGAACTCCAATGAACTAAATTCTTCCGAAACTTGATGTAACATCAAGTACCAAATGGTGCGGGCTGCCGAATTTAGGCGATCTAAGGAGGTTGAAACAATCTGAGAATGACTGAAGTTCGCAGAAGTCCCAATAGACATGATCTGGCTCGGAACCATTTATTTCTGAAGTGAAATGCGGCTTCTACTTAAAAATGGCGTTTGAGACATAGTGAGTCCTACGGTGGTGATTCTTTTCAAACAGAAATTAGGTATGAAGTGGCTCAGTTGAACGAATACTTCACTCATCTTCAATCATGACAATGGATGCTCAAAGTGTAGAATTTTTGTTTTTATGGCAAATTCGTAATGGTCGTGGATAACCTCCGACGTTATCTACATAAAACCAATCACAGGAAAAATTATTTATTTTCTCTTATTTTCACTTTCGACTTGTATATTTTTATTTTGCAATAATTACACATTTATTATACAGATTATATCCACGCGAAATCTTGAAAAAACATCACGATCGAAGAGAAGAAAAAAATCTGTAATAAATATTTACCGTGAAAAAAGTGAAAGCTTTCTTCAAAAGGCTATTGGCTTCGGGGCGGGATAACAGGAATTTTCACAGTAGCCTCAACTAGTCTCGGCCCGCTATTCGATCAGCGTACCAACGAACACTTTCACTCGTTCTGTGAATCCCTCCTGAATCATTATAACCACAAAGCTACCGTGTTCTTCAAAGGTGGAAAATCCAACGGGATATTGAGTAGAGAACGCGTCACGTCTTGTTTATGTATGAAATTGTGGCGAGTCGAGTTCTTGCTTATGAGTGAGGAATACTTTCATGATGAATCAGGATAATTATTTAACATAAGGATTGCAATATTCTAACCTCAATTATTAGGTCCATATACAGGTTAATTGTCCCACTCTTTTCCGTACGATTTCCCCACTCATATATGTCCTTTATCCAAACTATCAGATTCTGCAGAGAATTTGGCGTTTCATTGCCAAATAAATTACTGACCCTTCTTCGTCTAAACAGTTTCTTAAATGACGACTAGCGTCGTAACCCGCGCCATTGTTCGTATATTCGAACTGTCCCATTTACCAAACTGTTCATATTGGGCTCGGATGCTAGAAAAGACAATAAAATAATTAATATTGATATAGAGCGGACAATGAACCCTCTTTGTGCTCATCTAGTACCCGTAGGCGCCATTCAAAAACCTGCTCCTCTCTTAGGTCTCAGAGTTGTCGATCATCGTTCTTATTTGTCCGAGTAAATGCGTTTCATAATTCGTTGACCGTGATTTTTTCGGGTACAGTGGGTCTAATGGTATGTGCACTCTATTAACCCAGTTAAGGCGATCGGATGCCTCGAACGCTCCCACGTTAATTAGAACTGTGCATTTAATTCAATTTTCATTCAAATTTGTGTGTGAGAATTGAGCAATCCGAAGGGATGGGTTAGTTTAAGACCACTTTTCCGGATATCCTTGCATTCTAGATTATCGTACAATAACATTCAAGCCAGAAGCATAATGTTGGCCATGATAAATTACATTACATAAATTATAAACTAATTTCTAAATGTTTCACAACGAAATGATAGTGCTAAATGTTTTCTGGGGTTGCCCAAATGAAGTTTTTGTGCGAAGTTTCAAATTGTTTATATGATATTTGAAGTCATTAAGCCGATATTAGACAGACAGTTAGGTTTCCGATTATCGCAATTTACCAGGCAATCATGAATTTCGTCTGCTTCAAGAGTACATTATCCATATTATATTTCAATTTCAATTAGAAATCAATGTTAAATTTGTAGCTATTTGTAGAAGGGCTGCGAACAAATGATTTGTACACAGGGCACTATTTTTGTCTGACAGTCAGCGAGTATTTTTAGGTTGACAGGTCAACCGAGAACGTCTTCAACGAGGTTGCCCTAATGTGCTGTTGTAACAGGTAGACGTACTTGACTGATGATTCGAGTAATTTGAGACTCTCGTACGTCAAGGATTTGAAGTGAAAGCGAAATCAGTGTTATTCTGAGGTGGGAACATGTAACTGGTTTTACTCGCGCGGGTTCATCTCATTTTTACGCACGATTAAGGCAAAAAAGGCCAATTAGCCGCCATAAAAGAGTTAATTAGGTACAAGTGTTTCTTTCTCTTTTTCTCCCTGCCTGTGCGAAATACCATGTGGAAAGTAGTGTGTTCCAATTGTGAGATTCGTCCCAAAAATATTTTTCGTCTCCTGGTTCAGATTAGCAATATTATTTTCGAGAACCCGAATCGTTAAGTTAATTATTTCCTGTATTTATTTTAGAAATGCGTAACTATCTAAACGTTCTTGTATTCAAAGTCAAAATAAGTAGCTCAGAAAAGATTATTGTTTGCTGGCAGATATTTAGCAAATTTGGAAAACTCGGTGCGACCGTCCAAACGCTGGTTCATGGAGCTAATGCTGACATGTAGTTCCGAATTCATTACCCTTAATTATTCCCTGGAATCTTCGTGACCGAACCCCGAACAGATTCACCTGTTACCCACGCCCGGAGTTGCCTTCTTGTGAGCAAAAATGCCGCGAGTTGATAATGATCGCTCCACATTTTCAATTAAAGTTCGCGTTCCAACCTTTTGGCTCCGTTCCGAGTGAAAGTTTCATCTTTCACGGACCTACGAACTTGATTTCTTTTCAACAATAGCGTTCGTATCACCGTGCGACTGGTGCGGGAGAATCCTCTTTTTTTCGCTCGTGGTATAATGATGGGTGCGGGAAAGTGGGGAGTTTCATAGAGGTGTTGCCATGAATATATTTACGAATGCACTTACTCATAGATACATTCGTTCTCTTTGTCAATGGTACAGCTATAAAACACGAGTTAAAATATTGCACATTCTGGGCCACACCCCCTTCCTGACAACACAAGGCTTTTGTGACTTGAATGGCGTCGGCTGTTTTAGATTTTGAATCGCAAAACGAAGGTAGACTGCAGTTTTTATGTTTTTTTTCTTTTTTTCTTCTGTCCCGACGATGATAAACGTGTAGGGACTATTAAAATAGGAATAACTAGGGGTACAACTGGAAGCTTAATTTTGTCATTTTTAAACGGCTACTTTGAAAGTTGGTTGCTTCAAAAAAAGGTGGATTTTTGAAGTGCTGTAATTCTTGAGATGTAAATTGAAATATTATTGATAATAATAGGCTGCAATAGGTGAGTTTTTCTTATATCTCCCTCCAGTAATGAATGACGAACTCCTTTTAAATCTCCCTCCGATTGTGAAGAAGATCTAATTTTGATCTAACAATGAGCTCCCCAGCGGAAAAGTTCACGCTGTTCTATTCGGCAGGGTTCCACGACAGACACCCCCCTCCCCTTCTTTTCCTTACCATCGTCACAGTGCCTACCGGAGCCAGCGTAGCAAAGAGGACGAAAAAGAAAGTGGAGGAGAAAGTCTCGTCGGATGTAAGTCACGGGGCCACGGGAGACCACACTGGCGCGCCCGCTCGGTCGTGCGTGTTTAGTATCACGAGCCTGGCAATTATCCTGGGGCCTAGGTCAGAAATCACAGGCTGCCGAAAAAAATGGGGCTCGCCGAGATGGACCTTTTCAGAGCTTGAATATCGCAAGAAGATAATTTCACTTTCTCACGACCTTGATATCACCTTCTGGTGCTTTTAATGCTTCTCAAACTTAATCGCGAAGTGCTATCTGCTGACTAAACCTCACGTGAGAATCAAACATGCATAATAAACCTATATTGCAAAGCCATACTTTCATGAAGAGAGAACCTAATGAGTATAGTAATTTCTAAAAAATGATTCTACTCATTTCTCGCTCCTACACGCCTTTGTGTTACATGATGTCGAGACAAACATTGATGATTACTCTGCTCAAGTTGTAGTAGTGCATACACAATCTACCTATACATTAAAACCATATGCAAACATTTGCGTCAGTACCCTCTTGAGTTTTGTACTCTCGGAAAAAAACATGGAAAACGCTATCACTCACACGATTTTATAGCGTTCAGGAGGTAATTGAAATTGAATCAAATCGGATGTCTGAAAGATGGCCCTTGAATGGTTGATGAGTGATTAAGTGAAGTGACTAATTTCATCACTTCACTGTTACCTTTAGAACTCACTGTAGTCATTTACGATGTCGCTCAGTCACAAGTGCCTGTGGAATTGGCTTCGTTGCTTTTTTTCACTTTTGGATGAATAACCTGAAAATACCTGGATTTATGGGAAATTTCCATCTGTACTGTGTTTAGCCTGTCGGGTTTGTGTGGATTTCAAATTTTAGAGTCAACCAATACGTGGGAACCCACATTTTTCTGCTCTTATGACTGATTATGAACCGTCTGTACCCTTTCTACAGCTAACTTCTGATCGACTCCTGTAACTTCCAAACTCCGGTTTTTTACCATTTTTGCATTTTAATTGTATTCAGTAGAAATCCAAATTATGTATTTTCCCCTTCTTTTGTATTTGTGCAAGGGCTTTTGAAAAAAAAAACTGGTTTTGCACTGACTTTTTTATCATTTTACTTCTATAACGTTTGAGTGACATTTTTTATTACTTTATTATTATTACTTTTTATTTTTTCAACAACAAGTCACACTTATTGATAATTTTGCGTTTCACACCCTTCTAATATTCTGTTTTTTTTCCATTGCAGGAAAGTGGAGGGGGACTCTGGGAGAGATGGAGCCGTCCTGAGACTTGGCTACCACGGAGGCCAACAGCAACGTTGGGGCTGGAGGAGAATGAAATTCCAGAATGACCCCGACGTCTTAGGCCTCCCGGTTGATAGTCTGATGAGCTCGTGGGGCGCTCAATCTCCGACAGGTAAACAATTAAGTGTTTTTTTTCTCCATTTTGATGACATCAGTCATCATGGGCGCCGAGCTAACTCTTTGAGAGACAGATTATCTCGAATATCAGTTCAAATACGTTATCAAAAAGTTAAACACCAACGAAATGCGAGTACTGACGAGATCAAATGGTGGTCAACTTGACGTTCCGACTAATAAATGGATAAGAACTTACTTCTGCCCAGTAGGCGTCAACAGGCATCTCTTACTGTGCCTTTATAATTAAATATTTTGATTCATTTTGAACATAAGCAAGACAAGTCTGGTTTGCCCGTGAAGTTATCATGAATGGAATAATTAAACGTTGTGTTTTAGCGTTTTCGATATATTTTAGCGTCGTGCTGTCAAAATACATTGATGACCCATTCTAAACTCGACACAATTTCTACAAACTATACCGCCTGAGCAACCTGTCCGAGCTTTACCAACTCCCATTTCTTACCCTTTAACAATGAGAGGAACAATTCTATTTACTTTCACTCGGTAGCTTGACGATAGCACGCTCGTGGCAGGAGGTGTTCATTTTTAAAGTGGGTAACCCCGAAAAAAAATGAAAATGTCAGGACACAAGACGGCCGGTTGCCAATTTACATCTCCATAGTAAAGTAACGCTTCTTTTTCACAACGGTTTTCGCTCACACGCTACGAGTGAAGCTTATCTTATGCCGTCGCTCGGTTTAACGCCCACCTCTAAGAAGAAACATCACGGAATCCAGATGTAAAGCCAACAAACCGTGCAATCATCTCAATTTTTCCGCAAGCTTTTGGGTTCGTCTAAATGCCTCTGGCCATCTTGCGTATTTCCTTGGGCCATGGGCATTGTTGGGCAATTACGAGTAGGCATGTACGAAAATACGGTTGAGCCATTGGGAAATATTCGTTGTTTTTAGTTTTGAACATGGCTGTGACATTTTATACGAACTATGGGTG
This sequence comes from Cyrtorhinus lividipennis, assembly GCA_019603395.1. Taxonomy (NCBI): domain Eukaryota; kingdom Metazoa; phylum Arthropoda; class Insecta; order Hemiptera; family Miridae; genus Cyrtorhinus; species Cyrtorhinus lividipennis. The sequence continues at coordinate 23,598,620 of CM034000.1, read as the reverse complement.
TCAAGAAAGGTGATCAGCAATGTAGTTGTGACCTTAGATCAATGATAAGGCACCTATTGTCACCCTATATTATGATAATATTACCCAATACTCAGTATGCTCAATATCACAATTACACTATTACATGTTCTTCTTGTAGGCTTGAGGTTGATTTATACATAAAATTGGAACGTTGGCCACATCTATATACATGATCACGTTCCACGACTCCTACAATTTAAAATCTCATGATCGATATAACCCTGCTACCAGTTCACTGTATAGAACGCCACAGGATGAGCTGCAAGTCCATAAGTTGATGTGAAATAGATATGTAATCCAATGCGAATAGATTTATATTGTTGAATTCTTCCTAAATACCCATTGATTGTGGAAGAAATGGTGCTCCAGATGAGTGGAACCATTCGTCGAGTGCAGTTTCACTTCAATTACATACACAACTTATCCGTGAAATGGACTTCCTAACCAATAACAACGTGAAAAAATTATAGGAGAACTCAATCTTTGAACAACTGAAAGAGCAGCTTTTAAAAGGTGATTTTGAGTGGAGGGGTGACATCACTAACAAATTTGGATAATTGCCAGTTTTTCATTTATTTTCACCATTTAGACCAGTTTATAAACTAGATTGAGTTAGAAGAAGGTAGATTCAAATTCAGCTCCTCATAGAATCAATTGCTTCCCGAGAGGAAAACTACCCCCATACCTGCAATCGACTTTATTAAAATCCTTGGTCAGCCTAACATTTATACAGTCTTTGACCACTACCGTAACCCGCTTGGTTCAGCAGCCCTCTGTCACGGCGTTCATCTCATTTCTTCCAAATTGTTGTTTATTAGGCCAGAGTACGTCCTTTTTTTATACATGTCCAGTTTCCTTGTAGGTATCTGAATAAAAATTGCTTAGGCTCACACAATTTTTGAAAAATCGGGAAAGGAAAACTTCAATTCTTTTAAAAACAGCCTCTGAAACAATTTTGAAAATTGTTAACTCATTCGATTAAATCGGCGTGAGATTTTAATCAACGGAACTTGTTTCACGGTTAGAAATTCGCCTTACGTCGAGGTTTCCCCTCGTAGGCACTTTAGAGAGAACTAAAATTGTAGGCTGATGACGGGTAAAAATCGCCTAAAACCCGCTGCGTCGCTGTTCCTTTCTATTTTGCCTACGAGAAAAACCACTCGCGAGGCCGCTTAGTGAGAATGTCGGGCTCATCGAGAAGATCCGGCCTTCAGTTAGGAGCTGGATGAAGAGGCCGTTTTATTAAATGGGTCAATGAGTGAAAGTCTTGCCTTCTCCTGCAGGTTCGGGGTAGTCAAGTTCACGAACGCTTTTGGGCTTAAGGCACTTGTTGGACAAAAGACGCTGTAGGCGGGTTGTGGTCAGGTGGGCGCCAAAGGAGATCAGTTTCAAAATTGCTTTCGACTACTTATTAAATTACGTCGATAAATTGACCTCAAGTACTGTATCTCATCAATTGGCAAAACAGCTGAGGAATTAAATTGTGTTTGGTAAAGAACGTGTACAAACGTGCAGGAAAATGCGATCCCAGTCATTGGGATTTATCGTCAGCCCAAAGGGGTGTAACTATTGGTCAAAAAATGATGAATTCCGGCTTTGGTTTAACCAACGCGCATCAGCAAACCTTAATTTTTCTCTATTTAAAGATAAATATTTACATTATGAACGAAATCTCAAAAGGCGTTCCTCTCATTGAATGGCGACAATCAAGTTCTATCATTTGATTACTGAATTGCTAACTTTTTACCGAATATCGGTCGCCAGCTCGACTTTGAACAGTCTTTCCTCCTAGCCAATATGCGTGAATTGAACTTATATTTCTCTCATCATTGTTTCAGTAATGATATGAGATGATAACCAACCTCCCTAAATCTCTCAATGAAAATTTACGAATGTATTTGGACAAAAATAGTATGTAAACAATGAAGTGTCTTTAATCGGCCCGAATTTGTTTGATTTTGCTAAAGAAACTTCATGTAAGTGCGGAATAGGTCAAATTAAAAGACCAACTAAATACAAAACGGCAGTAATAGAAATTCGACTTTACTTCTCGTCGTTACTAAGTACGAAACACGCTGTGCGTATATCCTACGTCCCGAATTGACGTTAAAAAATGGAAAATATCCTATCATCTTACTTATTTTTTGCACTTTACTGTAGCAAAACACCTTTGTTGTTATGCCGTTGCTTCAATTGCAACTACCGTGCGCTCCAGAAGATATAAGTGTTTGGCGATTCAATATTCAAGTGTAATTTCCTCGATTGGGTTCAAAGCAAAGGAAGGATATAAATAAATGTAGGATCGAGCTTCAATCGAGTGAGAGTCTCCTTCAGGCCGCCTCTGGGACAGGATCCTCCTTTAGGGTTCAGGGTCGGGTTTCGAAGAATCTCGATCTCCCGAGGCTGAAGATGAAAAGTTTATCAGGTTTGCGTCCGGTCTACAAAAGGTCTGGTTTTCGAAAGCCATAGACTCGTCGGGTGGGTACCAATCAGAGTCGAACTCGTTTGTGTTGTATCTCGATCATGTTACATTTAAGTGCGGATGGACGGTCGTTTCGAGGTTGGGAATTCGTCGAGTGACGGAACCAGCGAATTCAGAACTTTCTCGAAAATGCTATTTGGGTCAAGCTCTGACTTCGGTAATATGAGAACAAGTTTTATTCAAATATCCGAAAAACGGGACTACCTCACGATACCCATTTGTGTCAAGAATGTAGCTGTACAACCATCTTTAATGAGTTTATTTTTCCACCTGCTGGGGTAGAACTTTCTCCGCCATAACATCATGAACAGCGCCCACATGGTGGCTGAATTGTCCTTTGTAGTAATAAAATAGATAAAAATAGGGTGGCAGAGGACGCGTCAGGAAATGATAGACGTTCTAGGTTCGTTCTGCACACGATAAAAGTGTATCTTTGCTATAGGGACCCCAGGCACGATACTGGAGGGGCCTTAGATTAATAATCACTCTTGAATCAATTCTAGTTGAATGAGCATATCATTTATCCAGCTAACAATTCGCTCTGCTAACTCAATCAGCCCATGAATCGAGCAACCTTGCAGATACAAGTCCCGTAAACAGTTTCTTAGGGTCTCCAGTCCGGCTCCAAATTTAAGATTCCAAGAATGGATCACGGCTCACATTCGGGCTACGTTGAATGAGATTAGCTTATAATGTATTCCTGCATAGTCAGTGGCTCAAGGGAACTCATGAGGACGCACTATGCGCCTTTTCTATCCTTAAGATTGAGAAATAGTGCAACCCGAAATTGTCATCCCATAAAATGCAGGTAAATTCAGTTGAGAGGCAGTACTTTCCTAGTACAAAAATACTGATCGTGTTTTTGACATGCCATTTAAAAATTAACCTCAACTCGATTGGCAAATATTCCAATTGACCAATCCCTGCAACAATAGCGTGTTGAAATGAAATTCTATTCAACTCTACACGTTAACACATTTGACAGCTAGGAAATACTAAGAACTTGGATAATTATTGACAGCCTGTGTAATTACCACTTGTGGTTCTCACCGTTCCAAGTAAACGATTTCACTGAAAAATCTCTCATTTTTCACGCTTAATCAAGTGCTCGAGGTACACCCAGACCTTAACAGTATAAACCCGGAGAATAATCATTACGGCTGAAAATCATCTTCGGCCTGCAACATAATTACCCTTATTGCCCAATATCAACTACAAGGAAGTTCGCAACTTGAAGTAATTTATCTTGCCAAGGGGAAATATTTCTCTAACAATAAAAACTTGTTTATAAGTGGTTAAGAAATAATGACTGATTTTAGCTCCCTATACTGTGAGAAATTTTAATTATTTTATGTTCATTATAGTTTCTTTATTCCTTAGATTATCATATTATATTTCCCGTCCTCCAGAGGATTTTCCTGAGAATCTGTTTTTTTTACAACAATGATATATGTTTCGCACGTATGAATTGTTAGCGATATTTATTAAGTTCAGTTACAATATCAAAAGTGGATTTTTTTTTTTCTTTTTCAAGTCTATTATTCATGATCATATCTCACCAAATTGTAGCGCCGCTGCTACATGAAAAACTTTGAAACCGCGCATCAATCTACAATGGGATTTTTTGGTAAAAGAACTGTATAACTCACATTCAAAACAGTGAAAAGCGAAGAATTAGAGGTTTTGAGCAACTTTTTATGATATATCGCATCGAAGCAGGTGAAAATATTTGTAGTAAGAAAAATGGCTGATGGTTAACACATTTAAAGCGATCCTGTAACAGCTTTACTGTAATATGTAATAGCTAAGCTACTGGGTTCCCGAAAAGACAAATAGAAAATTATTGAGCATTTGATCAAGATTACCTATTACCTGCGACTTGCGAATATCATGCGACCAATTTGGAGAAACAGAGGGAAAGGATGAATTGTTGGAATAAGAGGAACTGTATGAAATTGAATAACTATGAATAATTTTCGTTGTAATTGAATCATGTCTAATTCTGATTTTTGTTCCTACATTGATGGCCGATCTGTTTTTAGGCGGGGATCACTTATTGGTCGACCAAAAGGTGATGCTCGGCGGCGGGACGGATGACGATGAGGACACCAAGAGCCCCATGGACGATTTGGACGTTCTCCTCAGCTCCGACGGGGGCGGTAACGTCGGCAGTGGAAACGAGCCGAACAACAACGACCTGGCGGAGCTGAAGCCGCTCCCGCCCTTCACGGGGTACACAGGTCATCTCTCCATCAACGGGATCTCGGGTCACCACTACCACACCATCGCCGCCGCTCCGTCGCCGCCTCGTCTCGAAACCAACAACAACTCGTCGGACGCCACCAACCAGAACCACATCTACTACACCGATCAGGTGATCCGTTGTCCGAAATTTCGATTTACACGACATTTTCTAAGGAATTGACCACTTTTGATGCTAAAAAAATTCTTAGGAAGAGAGTTTTCATTAAAAATGGTACTAGCCAGTATTCACGACCACCTATTTCATGCAACAAAAAGCCAATGACTCTGTAACAACAAACAGTAGAACCCCTCTTAACGGTCTGGTCAGAAGAATTTCGTTCAAGAAGAACCAACCTCATATTCCACCATAGAGTAAAAGTTATTTTTTTCCTTCAATTTTTGCGCAAATTTCTTCTATCAATCATCGATTAACTGTTGATAGTACTCTTCCCCAAGTTCAATTCATCGAAAATTCAGTTTTCATCGATTCATCATATTCCAGATTATTGATCACTTTTAACCATGTCTCAAATGAGACTACTATTCGATCCCGTTTTCGGAGATCATTCATGATGTTAAACGGACAAAAACCAAAATGTGAGTGGAAAATGTGGTCTCCCTTTCAATTTTTTTAAGAATTACGCTCCTTAGAATATCGGAGAAAAGTTCCAAAAGCAAACTATAAAGAAAACCACACAAATAGTTTTCTGAGGAGGAATTTTATTATGCCCTCTACCTATCAACTCATCATGCTTACCTACTACGTATTGCGCGCCTATTTTCCAAAAACGGCTGAAAATGTATTCAGAAAATAAACTCATTTTTCCATATTTTTTGTAGCCTCCGTCAACCTAGGTACTCAGCAATGCAACCACAGCTATGAGCCGGTGCAATAAATGCGGTCTCCTCTCATGAAATTCGTTTTTTATGCATCATCCTTATGATGGCACCTTTCGAGCTTTACGTTTGGCCAATGTAATTCATATTTTGCCATATCGTTATAAAAAATGCCTGCCAATTCTCATTGGCGTCGGCTAATCGCTAATTTCTTCATGGCCCGAAAGGGTTGCAGCAATTGGGTAGTGAGCGTTTAATAACAACTTCGTTGTGGTGCTTTTTTTCTTACACATATTTGCAAATTACAGGTGGTGAGTTCGTCGACGATGGACTGTGCTTTGGATAACATCAAAACCGAAAGCGTGGACTACAACAGCTTGTTGGCGCCTGACATCGAAGACATTGCGGCGATCATCTCCTCAGCCATCGCTGACACAACTGTTCCTAATCACCAAGCGTCGTCGAACGGCGATGCGTCGAGGGAGTCTTGGATCGACGCCTGGATTGGTGAGCAGATGGATAATCCGTGTAGGGAATAAGACGCTTACCATCTTCAGGCAATCAAGGTGTAAAAGCTATCAGCATCTGGCGCACCAGGATGTCAAAAGTTCGCCAACAGCTTTGATACGACAAGAGGTTGTGTATTTAGAGCTAAAAGAACGATCATGAGCAGAAATGGAGCTGCAATATGAAAACGGATGGTGTACAGTTGATTGGATATCAGGGTATTGGTGAATCAATGATCTCAAACCTGGCCTGCCTGGGGAAGGGAACTTGCAGTTGGATTCCTGACCACTCAAGGGAAGAGGAGAATGAGCGTGTTAATGTACTGGCTGAGAGAAGAAGCCTCTGAGGCCAGTTAGACCAGTGCTGGTACTTATTGTGAGTGCCCCAGGAGTGGCGAAAGGTTGTCTGTGAGGGCAGAAGAAGAGCTTCTATGCAGGGGTGAATCAGACTGATGGTGGGATGCTAGATCGCTCCTGGAGAATACCCTCCAGAGGATGAGGACTCATCCAGCAGAATGTGCAGCGAGGAGAATCCTTAATGGTGGGCGGTATTTGAGGGGGGTGAGTTGCAGTGCGCTAGGATGGATGGACAGACACAAAAAGCCCGGGGCTGCAGCGTGGCAGGGTGGGATTTAGGACACCCTTACATTCCTGTAGCAAAATCTGCATCAATAGAATACAAAATATTCTGGGAGTTTTTGTTCCTAGTGCTGAAATAGAATTCTCAACAAAAAAAGATTCGAGAATCTCCCTGGTTACCTCTTCCTGATTGCTGCTTTGTAGCATAATTAGGTGGCTGACTTCAGCTCTAGCCTCGGTGAATCACCATGAAACTACATTTTATCGCAGTAAAAGCCCTATAGTTGCAATAAGCCACCTACATTTGCCCATCGCCACTTCATAATTTTAGCGCGCTTGTTTCTGCTCAACGCTCAAATTTAAAATGATTAACGTGGGTTTTTTTCTCAATACAGATAACGCCTGTAGTCAGAGTTCACCTGCCAACGGGAAAATCATTTCAGCCGAATCGTTACAAGAATTTGTCGCGTCGAGCGGTTTTGGAGTGACTTCAACGCCCACTGGAAGCGTCCTCTACCAACAGCAGGTCATTTCACTTTTCCGTTTTTCCATATTATTCCTTATAAAACCGTAGAGCCCAGCATATTATGTCACTTGACAATTTTTCTCCGGATATTTTGATTAAAAATTAAAACTTACTTACTTTTTTCCAGTGATTTCTTTTATCCGTTTTTAAAATTACTCAGTGATTTCCATTTGTTTTTGGCTCGAATTCTATTCATACTGATCTCCTTTACATTTTTGATTTTGTTGGTCTACGCAAAAGTGCATAGGCTCACTATAGTATCCTCAACCAATGGGTTCATTCTGTTCTCTGATATTTTCAGATAAAACGAGAGCCCTCGTCGTACATGCCCCTCCTCCAAAGCCGGTTACAGAACGGACCTCCGAAGAACGAGCTCTACAACAGTTTGGTCTCCGAATGTCCGTCGCCGTCCAGTTCCACCCCTTACCTCGCCCACTCGCCGCCAGGGCACGTCGTCAGCACGTCGGACCTTGTGCGGTACAACCCTGTACATAGCTCAACCCGCCCTTCCCCGGAGCTCCAGGTATATAACGAAAATGACGTCATTTCGGTCTTTAAATTATTACTCGTAGTTGTCCTCGTTCCGAGTTAACTCTAGGATATTCCTCAGGTGTCTTACCCTCACACGACAACGCCGGGGAAGAAGTCCAAGTCCAAATCCAAATCCAAGTCAGCTCCAGCCACCAGCACTGTTGTCTACTCGGAGCCATCTCTCGGGAAGGAAAAGCCCGTTCACAGGTGTACAATATGCAATAGGGGCTTCCTCAACAAAAGCAATATAAAAGTTCACCTGCGGACCCACACAGGGGAGAAACCTTTCAGGTGAGGTTTCCCCAATTCACTTCCACTTGAGAACCTTTTATCTTTGTAACAACGTGGTTTCATCATTTCCACGCAGCATCTCCAGTCGAGAGGAATTTCTTTAGGTAACGTTGTGATCTCTGAATTCTCTGATACATTGACTTTTAGGTCATAGAAAACATATGAGAGGAAATTTATTTATTTCACGCACTTTAAACTTTTTGGCGAAAAAGTGGGGGTGCCAAGATGAGAAACGTGCAGGGGAATCATGATTTTGAGCTGCTAGTAATTTTATCATAATTCATGAACGTCATCCAGTACTGCAGGTGACGTCACCGTTTGTTACAGTCAATTTTGGTTGGATATTTCTTGAATAAACCAACCTATGTTTTCATGCCACAATTCAGTCTCTCCGATTCGGCCCAACATTTTTTTCTGGACGTTTCAAGGTGTCTAGAGCAAGCAAATGTCAGTCCGCCGTCTACGCCAATTTTGGTAGTGGACGATTTTCTAAAAACCTAGTTAATTCGAGTCACAAAAATATTGCGAGTAAGTTTATAAATTATTACAATTCTAATAAACAGAGGAAAAAAATGTTTTCCCTAAAAATCTGAAATTTGGGTCAAAAACCCGTTTTTGGCTCTAGTTAGTCCTCGGAACTTTTCAACCAGATCGGACCAAATTTTGGAGGAGGGAGGGGGTCAAAATGTGTTTTTTGAAAAATGGATTTTCGAGATTTTTGGCGATTTAGGCGTGTGGAGTATCATTTCCCACTAAATGTTGGGCCCTGAATCAATTGAAATGGGGTCTGGGACCCGCCACACCCACTGTTTTCCCCATGTTCGACACTTTAGGCAATCTAGGCGTGTGGGGTATTGTTTTCCGCTGATTTTTGGATGCTGAATCGACCGGAATGATTTTCTATGCTCCTGGTTCGAGGAATAACCAACCTCTGTGAAAAAAACTAGCAGCGTTTTAAAAATGACATCAAAATGAAGTATGGATTTCACTAAATCTCACTTATATTCATAAATCTTCCAAAAATATTTGGAACACATATTAACATATTTACTTATACACTTATATTCATAAATCTTCCAAAAATATTTGGAACACATATTTACATAAATTTACTTATTTGTTCCAAAACTTTTTTCGTCACTTTTGCTCAAGTTAGTGCTATTTTTATTAAATGCTTACAGTAAATGCGTCAATTTAACGTGGACCCTACAACAAATTAAGTATTGTCTGTAAATTTTTTTCTTTAAATGGAAGAATTCATGTAAAAATTATCTATTTAAATACAAAAACCAGCAGCAAAATTTAAAAAAAAATAATTATTATGGTCAATTTTACGAGAAATGTAAGTCTTAGTCTAGATATCACAAAAAAGTTAATTTTTGCTTTATTTATCATCACATTCATGTTTTCAGATTAGAAAATAATTGTATAATGCACCCCCTATAAATCCCTCTGGCCAATTTGAGGACAGTTTCCACCTGTGTGTCAAATTTGAATGAGAACTCGTGAACATTTCTTTTTCAACTCGCTCTCGAGCAAAATATAAGGTCACAAAGTCCTGGAGTTGAAAGCGGCGATAAATATCCCTCCGCAAAAACTGATAGAATTATTCTTTTACATGTTATAACTAAATTCTGGTTCAATTTCAGATGTGAAGTTTGTGGGAAGGCGTTCCGGCAGAAGGCGCACCTGATTAAACACGCTCAGATTCACAAACGAATAGGTAGAGACTAGCCCTCTTGTCTAATATTCTCAACATTAACTTCGAATGAATTTTATAATAAAATTTTGACTATTGGTTTTCTAGATTCCTGAGCGTTATTTGTTTTTGAAAAGGATCTCCACCTACAAGCAAAAAAAAAACCAATGCATTTTGGGGTTGTGATAAAAAAAAAAGTTCTTTGACCAAAAAGTAGAAATTATATTTTATAGAAGAATTAAGGTACATATTTATTTATTTCATACTAATTGGATTATTTCATTCCAAATTTCCAGTGTATGTAAGTACCTCATTTGTTATCGCTTATTAATTTTGAATCTGCATTTTTCATTAGTTACTTTAAATTGTTCAAAATGTGACTGACTGTCTTAGTTGTGCGACATGACAGTTTGCATTGCTTCTCTCAAACGCTGTCAAAATTAGCCCAATCATCACAAAACCCACATCGAAGAGCAAATTGGATTTTAAGCGACTTGATTCCATTTCGGGGGCTCCGGAATGTTCTTGACTGTATTCATCGTTAATTTATTTATTCTTCATTATAAAAAGTGCAATAGATAGCGTATTTTCGTATGAGAACTGAGGCTGCCCCCGCGGCTAAGTGAATTTCTTTCATACTCTCTTCATCAGTTTCCTTAATTATAATTAATTTTCGCCCTTAAAACTCCAATGGGACATCAAATTTTGGACATTAATTGTTAAATATTAACTGTATAGTTATGTTATCTAGTATTCTAGTTAGGGTCTTCCTACATTGTAAAGCAGCAAAACTGAAAAGCTTCTGTATTGCATACAGAACGAGTTGTTATTTGTTTTTTCAAATGCCCAAGTATTTTAATGATAAAAATTATGATTAATCTATTTTGATGAATGATCCTCCTTTCTAAAAATGTACAAATAAAATAGGTCTGTATTTATGTAATAAAAATTATTTATATTTGTATAAATCAGTAAAAATCCTTTCTATTTGAAAATATTGTAAAAGAAATTTTGTCGTCGGATTTGTGTAAAGTTTTTATTTAATGTAAGATTTTAAGATTAATCACATGTTTTCTACACAGTTCAAAATAACGGGTCCAACGAAGATTTTGTTGAATTTTTACAACGAAGTGCATCACGCGGCTCATCTCAGCGTCGCATTTTGTTTATTTATTTTTGTCATTAAGGTTTGAAAGTGAGATGTGGATAAATTATTAAAGTGAATACTTTTTTACGTGCGTTCAATTTGTTGAATGTGTCCCGCGTCCTTTTGAGTGTTATTGAAACTCAACGGATTTGCTTCAGTGGGACTAGTTACCAAGTCTCTCTTTTTCAGAAAGTGTTTTTGGAAGAACAGACTATGCGTATTTGATGACCTACGATTTGAAAAAAACATTAGGTAATTGCTGGACGTGGCGTGCGAGCTGTTGAATGGGAAGAACGAGTTGAGCTCCTTGCTGTCCTAAAATCAACCTGAAATCAACCGATATCCTATCCATTGGTGCTCGTATACGACAGGAGAACCCTCTCCCCTCCCCCTCCCACAATAGACGAGTGAGGGGTGACCAAGGTGAGTGGGGAAGTAAACACAGAAGTTGGTTATTCCTCGGACCAGGAGCATAGAGAATCATTCCAGTCGATTCAGCGGAAAACAATACCCCACACGCCTAGGTACTAGAAATCTCGAAAGCACATTCGAAATAGGCAGATATATACCCCATAACCTCTTCCAGTGGGTGCCCCATACATTTTAACCTCCCTCCAATTTGGTCCAATCGGGTAGAAAAGTTTCGAGGACGATAACATACTACGATACTACAATAAAATTGGTAATTTAGCTGAATTGTTTTATAATACTACTATAAATACCTATTCCTTTAATACTGTCACAAAAACACCAGGGTCGGCTCGATATCACTTATCCGATACCTTCTTATCACTAAAGAATACAAAATTAGGTATAGAAAGTTGAAATTCTTCTAACATAACACCACATCGATACGATTTTGGTGTTAACAAATATATTGCAACAATGTATTGATTCATCAGTTGGCTATCATCAATGTTTTGATGAAGCCCACAAGGACCCTTCTAACATGAAAAGATGCAAGGAATCATTCTTAAATCGAAATTTCTTCAAGTATTAATACTAACGTCACTTCAGTAATTGGCACTTCTAAGTTCAGTACTCAATAGTATCCTAATATCACTCTTTTCTCGAAGTTGACGGACGATAGTCGAAGAAACTATTCCGATTAATTATTCTTATCTCTTCATCCTTTGTTTCTTTATTATAAAATCGTTCAAGGAAGAAGACAATGTGCAGGCACAAGTTCCCTCAAAACTCAAAACCATCGTATTTGACCAGCGTTGGAAGGTTTTTTTTAGGGTGAATCCACTCGGAGTGATAATTTTTTTCTGATTATCGAAGTGCATCTCCGCGAGGCTAAGCTTACAGCGACTCTGTTAAAATCGTAGAACCGCTACCATATCAATTATCTCAACCCACGGTTACCTTGTTCAGCTTCCAATTTATGTGGTCCACTTTGCAGAGTTGATTTCTCGTTGATTGAGTTGATCAGCCTTTAGAACGGAAGTACATTTCTGTTGAAGCTCATTAGGACGATTTTTCTGAAGAAATCCACAAATAGTTTTGTCAGGCCCAACAATAACAGGCTTGGCACGCCAGGGCCGTTGGAAATTGCTCGAAATCGAGTGAGTTTTATGAGCCTTTTGACTTCTCTTCTACTCGAGGTTCCTCGTAGAAGTTGGTAAGAGGGGGTCAGAGCTAACCCCCAGGTGCCTAGGAGGCGAGAGATAAAATGGAAATCAAGAGAAATTAGCCTAACACTTACCCAGGCGGTCAGATCCCATGGTTTGGCTGTGAGACCGTTTCTATTGACCTGGTACAATTTTCATGAAGCCAACTACGAGGATCTGACGAAAACTGATTCTCAGAGATTCTGCCTTCATTGGTGTATTGATATTTTCCTGCAGATCGCGCGGTGTGCGTATTCTGGGTTGATTTTGTTCTCATCAAACACGAAGTGAACTTGGAGAAACTATGGGCGGTATTCATAGTCCTTACTGATAGGTTGAAAAAAAAACTTTACTTTAGAGCCTGAAGTGAGGCCAAAAGTGAACAGAACAGCTACCTTGAGCATTTGTTGATCGCTTCTACACTGTTGTGCTATCTTCCTCAACAATGGAATATAATATGAAGAGTACGATCAGTATCAGAACTCTATGAGTGTCGAACGTGCACCGAAAAGGTAAATTTGCCGATAATTGAGTAGGTTATTTAAAAAAAAAAAAAAAAAAAAATACGAGTGATCTTACCCTACTAATGAAATTCCCTGTAGAGGTAAATCCGTGACACAAAACCCCCATGTGGGACAGTGAGCAACTTCGGCGGAGGTTCCAGTTCCGGAAGTCTACCGCTGTAGACCACATGTTGCCAATTTACAACTTTTTGAATCAAGAATTATCCCTCATTAATTCTACCTATTTGTTGTATGATTCAAATTTTCAAAGCCATTGTAAATGAACAACGCTGATTTGTCTTTAGATAGATTTCATCTACCATGGTCTTGCTAGCTGATTTGTTTTGGATTGAACACAATTGATAACAATAAGACACTAAACAGTACAACATACAATTTATTACGTTCAACATGAAAATAATATTATGGTAGGTACAAGAAAACTAAACGAAACAATAATTTTAATCGGAAACTAGCTTATATTTTTATACGAAGTCAATTACATCTGACGAAAATATTGAACAATTATTTTTGAGACTCGAAGAGTATTTTCATTGCAATATCGTTGTAACCTAATAGAGACGTATAACAATTGAACTATCAATAATAAAATGCGATAAATAGAACGTTTGTACAACATGGACGGAATGTATTTCTTTAACTTTACACAGCCCACTTATATTTATACATTGGTAAAAATTGTCGGAGCCGCTGTGAGACGGGGGTTTCCAGCAGCAGCCCCACTCCGAAAGAAGGTTACATAAGGCTGAACGGCCCGCCGAAAAGACACTTTTTGGTCTTCCGAGTCAAGGAACACATCGGACAGCGATTGGCCCTCGCTGACGTCTCCTCACCTGGAAGCCTGAGTCCGAGTCGATTAGCCCCGTCTCGTCGCTTCAGAGCCTGGATCTCCTTCGTAACATCGAAGTCCCAACTACCTCGAGACACCTCTGGGAGTCCTCGCTACAGCCTGGTCTGAGCCTTCGCCGCAGCTGGATCTTCAGGTATCTTCCGAGGAGAGACTTTAGGGAGGGATTGTTTCGAAGGGGTATTATCCTATATAATTGAATAAAGGGGGTAGATGTAATAGACAGGATGTACGTTTTCTATTCTTCCCTGCGCCTACTCCTTGAATTCAATTAAGGCCCTGACAAAATATTCGATTTACAACAAATTTCACCACAGACGGCAACCGCTGGACAACAATTCAAAATATCATATTTATATTCTTATTTAATACAAAAGCTTATCTAGTTCTTGTGTGGACTGTTTTATACATGAAAATTTCTCATTGGCTAACATTGAAATCAAAACACTGTACATGATTAATCCTTAAAGCGCGTGTGGAGAGCAGGCGTAAGAAGTCAGTGCTCTGATGGGAGTCTCTCTGTTGAAGGTGAAAAATATTGTTAAGTTGAGCCGAAATAATAGAATTGACGTTCAAAGAACCCTTCAAGGGTGTATTGCGTGACTTACGTCGGTGGAGAGACATGTACTGGCGGATGAGGCGAGCGATTTCGTGCGCTTGATCGGTCTGCAGTCGAGCGACGCGTTGTTGGAATAAGTTGCCCACTTTGAGCTCCAAGAACATAATGCCTGAGTCCGCTCGGACTTTACGGGTGGAAATCACTTCGGAGTAGGGCACTGTTGACAAGGTTTCCTGCGGAAAAGATTGAAATTGTGAGAAAAAAAAACTCAATTACATGGAGAAGAGTGGGAGGATTTCTGGGGCAGGATTTACAATGAGGAGTTTGTCAAAGGTCGATGTCCGTCGCCGTACGCCGTACGCCGTCCATCGTCGGCGCCGTTTTTGGTAGTAGAAAATTTTCTAAAAATCTGAAATTTGGGGTCAGGGTCTGTTCCCGGCCGAGACGGGTCCTCGAAACTCTTCAGCCCGATCGGACCAAATTGGGGGGGGGGGTCAAAATGTGTTTTTTGAAAAATGGATTTTCGAGTTTTTGGGCGATCTAGGCGAGTAGGGTGTCATTTTCCACAAATTCTGGACGCTGAATCCAATGTAACGGGTCCCAGAACGATTGGCACCCACTGGAAGAAAGTAATGGTCGAATTGGGTATTTATTACCCATTTTGCATATGTGTTTTCGGGATTTCTGCTACCTAGGCGTGTGGGGTATAGTTTTCCACTAAATTTTGGACGCTGAATTCAATGATGTGTGTCCCAGAACGATTGGCAACCACCGGAACAAGTTATGGGTCAAAATGGGTATGTATCCACCCATTTTGTATGTGTCAGGATTTCTGGTGCCTAGGCGTGGGGTATCATATTCCTTTAAATTTTGGACCCTGAATCGATTGGAATGGGTCTGGGACCCGCCACACCCACTGTTTCCCCCATTCGAGGAATAACCAACCCGTGTGTAAGAATTTGCAGATTTTTTATCACTGATTCTATAATGTCAACTATTGTACACCGAAAGGGTGAAGGAAAACTAATCAAGATGGCCAATATAATTTTAATTTATTACAACGTAATACGTTATACTTTACTCTTAAATTGGCGAGATCATATGGCGAGAGAAAACTGAGCGTTCTGAGAATGAGCATGAAAACAAATCACAGGGGTTGGTTATACCTCGGACCAGGAGCAAGGGGGGCAGGAAAATGGGGGGAAATAGTGAATGTGGAGGGTCCCGGACTCATTCCAATCGATTCAGCGTCTAAAATTTAGTGGAAAATGATACCTCACACGCCTAGGTTACAGAAATATCGAAAATCCATTTTTCTATTAGCACATTTTAACCCCTAACCCTTTCCAAATTTAGTCCGATCGGGCTGAAAAGTTTTGAGGACCATCTAGAGTCTCTGAACATTCGCTTATTTTGATCTAGACCATATGAAACGCCCAGAAAATTTTGTTAGGGCAAATCAGAGAGGTTGACTTTCTACATCAAAACATGGGTTGACCAAGGAATAACCGATTAAAAGTATGATGATCCAATAAATAACACAACTCACAACTATCGGCCAGTTGGCGATAGCACATGCTATTTTACTCGTACTCTAATGATTCAATCAATATCGGTTATGAGTTCCTCGTCATTTTTGGGGGTTTCAAAGGGGGTTTTCGTACTATTTCCAGTTGAATTTTGTCAAGGCCCTACATAGAATCTTTTTTCCCTAGCATTTTTTATTTTCACGACTCTGGTGAGGCCAGGGGATTCTGAATAAATGTTTCTCCGTCGAATGAGATCGACCAGAACATTTTAATGAACATAATACCAGCGCTTAGAAATTCCAGCATGTGGGGAGGTGGCCTCGTTACTACGAAATTAAAATACTTTAGGAACACTACTGTGCGAATTCTCAAAGTCTGACTCGGTGTCTACTTTCAGAGTTGGTATCAAGGCCTCGACACATGAATATTTATTTCGATCTCAAAATCAGTCCTCTGAAACTTAATTTACTTACACTTAATGGTTGCTAAACTTATACTAGGGGCCAAGCCACAACATGGCAGCGTTGCTCGAATGAAACCAACTTACATGAGTGGCCATGTGGAGAAAGTGGACGCCAGTCCTGTTGAGAGCCAGTATCTGTTGGTCGGTGCTCCTCTTTACAGCAAAGAAACTCGATCCAAACAAAGGCCATTTGCTGAGTAGTTCTTTATAAAAAGAAAAAAGAAGAAACAAGTGTTGTACATACATTATGGACAGACATCAGGCAGTAGAGGTTAGAGGCGAGTAGCAGACTTACCAAGCAAAAGAGCTTTAGCGTCGATACTAGTCATACTCTGGATACCATTGGACCAGGCTTGCTGCACGAGTTGGACCCAATCCGCCGGTCTGGTCTCCCTGTACCCAAGTACGGGCTTGGGGAGGAGGAATTTCGTCTCTTTGGTGCCCGGAAGGTGCGTCATGTCAGCCGCTCGGTGCAACAACGCTCCTAGTTTACCCATTTCGAACTGAAACGACGCAGGTAATTGTATAAGTTATGATTGGCCATAATTTAACGCAAAAAAGTTGCAGAAAGAAAAAAAAACAATTCTTACTATTGTTTCTTGAGGGATGTGTTCGTTCGGCGTGACCAACAAAAGCCCTTCTAGGTAGTCAGGGGCAATTTGGTTGAACAGCACTTGAACGTACAGCTGATTTTCAAGATGTAATGGGAAATGCCATACAGACCGACAAAATATCAAGTAGAAAACCTGAAAATGAAGGAAGTTTTGAAATAAATATGTCAATTGTTCTTCAAAGCTCGTAACCATGATGGAAGGGGATCAAGAGGGAAGTTGCTATGCTGGCAGAGTTTGTTTGTGACGTGCCGCAGGGGCGCAGAGTACTGTGCTAGCAAAGAAATTGTGAAGCGTTTTCATTTCACGATTGTTTGGTTCAAGACCCAAATGAGGTTTTTGCCAAGTTTCAACTTGAATTGTTGCTGGGGTCTCCTTTGCGCTGCTGCAAAGGGACAGGGAAACTACCAAGTGAATAATGAACTTTCTATAATATTGATTCAACAAGAAAATGGCAGTTACTTGTTGAATTTTGAACAACTCCGTGGTCACGTCGAGAATATACTCTTCTCGGGCTAGGGGCATTGTGAATGCATCTCCTTCGACGATACAATAAAGCGAGTACTCCATCACTTCGAGTGGGTCGTCCACGCCTATCAGGGCACACATTTCCTGGACGACATCTTGAACGACTGTTGTCGATTTGGTGTGGACCACCTGAGGAACGATGGGAATGATAGCGTTTAGTTCACGAAATATAATACTGTTCAATAGGATGGCTCCGATTATTCGTTGATTACCGTTTCACTTCCTCCAGGGAGTCGGTACATCTGCCGTTTGGAATTCCTGCCGGCACTAACGGCAGTTACCTCTTCAACGCTGGGCACGTTCTTCCTGCCGCCGTATTTGAGAGTTTTACGGAGATTTTGCAAACATACGCTGGCAGTACCTGTGGAATGGGAAATAAATTATTTTCGTGGTTGAAGCCTGAGGTAGACAAAGGTATTTGGTTGAGTAAAATTGAAGCTGGTGGAGATGAGAATCATATGATCCAGTAATGGATCTCAAAACGCGCATACAAAACAGTCGGAACCCTACTAAGGCTGAGAAGATAATATTATCACGCATACTAACCATGGTAAGCTCTTCGTTTGTCGTAAGCAGCCGTCTCCAGATATTTGATAAGATACGGCCTTAAAACGTCGGAGCACGTGAAATACGCCGCGACAATACTCAAAAGCCGCCAACCCCTTTGGCAGGAGTCTCTTTTATTGGACGTGGTTTGCTTCATCAATTGGCAGTAGACTTCGTCTCTCAATGGCACATGTTTATAACAATGCTGTAAATGAAACGGGCGATATAACGAATTGAACACTTCAGACTCATGCCTTCAACATCTTCAGAAAGAGACACTCAACCTTGAATATGGTGTAAACACATTTGACTTCTGTGAGGTCTGGCGTGGTCGGGAGGTCTCCCATGTACCGCATGGCGCATTCGAAACACTCGATGGCCAATTGGTTTTGTTCGGGAGGCAGTTTGAGAAGAGATTCACCAATCGGTGTTGGAGTGTATTTGACCAAGTCGACCTGCTCTTTCCACGTCCAATCGCCCTTTTTATGGTTTTGAGCTACTTTCAAAGAGCCGGTAATGTTTCCGTCGGACGTTTTTTCGAACCTGAACCAAGAAAGTCTTTTAGCTACTGAATAAGACAACTAAATTACAAATAAATATACAAGATTATAGTGATTCCTAGTTTTGCCTTTTTTTAAATTAATTAATTTTTGTTTGAATCATCTTTCCGTCATCTCATCTTTCCTCAATCGTCATCTAATTGTACGAACGAGTCGATTTAAAATCCAAAATGTCTATCCGCCTTACGGGCCGAGAAGTTCCTTAAAATGTTTCAAAAAACCCTTCGCTATTGCCCTTTGGCTGTCCCAACTCAATTTCTACCCAGTCGCCCGACAAGGTTTTGGGATTTTTTTTTTTTTTTTTTTTTTTACGCTGAATTAATCCAGATGGAGTACGTTAGATACTTATTGATCAAAAATAAACACCTCTATGAATGATTCTATAACCATTTCACGAGTCATTTTCATTGGCGATGGATATATTTGTTATTATTTATTATTCTAATTTCTTTTGGCCCCGATCTCCATCTTCTGGGCATTCCCTAGTCCCATTAGTCACCCCACAAACGATAACTTACTTTTCTGGACTCTTTCTAAAGTGATGCATAGCGAATTGAAGAAGCGAATGCTTGCCATCATCCGCGATCTGAAAATCAGGACAACTGATGTAAGAAAAACCGCAAAAATGTAGTAATTTGAGAATGTATCAGCACATAGGATGATGATACGAACAGAAAGGGGTTGTTGACTAGTCGGTACTGGAGCAGAGGGTGTCATAACTCTGATGTCCTGTTGCCACCCCTTGTGGTCGGATGGGCCTCTTCGTTCCTCCTGGAAGAGTACGTATTATTACTGGTTGTACGTATTGTTATTGCTAAAAACCGACTACTAATGCCAGATAAAAATCTACAATCGTACGAATGTACGCGCCTACCGCTATACGTTGTTTGACGTCTACTTACGATCATTCGAGCTTGATGGAGTTCTCGATTGATGGTCGTATTTGCAGTTCCAGCGGCTTCGCGAACAAAAGCGTTGATGAGAAGTTGTAATTGTTTAGCACGATGAGTGTACAAGGGGAAACGGTCTCCCGAGCTTAAACCGATGTGTACAGAACCGCCTCCTTTGCTCAGACTGGTGTTGGCTATCTCGTTCAATCTAGGACCCAAGACAAAGCATGTTGAGAGCTATTCAATGGAAACGTGACGCTTGTTCGTAAACAAAAATTATATTCGACGCTCGTACTTATTTGAAAGAAGCACCATATTTAGAAGCGGAAACAGAACAATCGCACATAAAAGTGCTTACACAGAAAAACCCTCTGAAATATTATTCTACCTAATAGTCATACGAATCTCTTATGGCAATAAGCCATCACCAAAAAAACGGAGGATTCTTTTAACAAAAATAATGCAATAAACGACGTTTTCCGGAATAATTCCACACGCGTGGTTGAAATTGAGTAATTTCTATTCAATAGGAATCACTGAAAATCAAAATATGAGAAGAAATTTAGCTGGTTTCGCATCTATCTACGTAATATACGAAACATTGGTCAAGTTCCAGAGATAAATAGAGAAACTCAAAGCGGTCTACCACCCATCCTAATTTCCCAAAGGAAATACTAATATTTATTACATACACTACAAGGTGCCTTTTTAATGTTTACTCTTGACTAACATGTTTTCAGTTTTTCATAGTGATGAATGAGCGAAGGATTCGCCATTTAAGTGATGCTCTATTCATCCTCGAAAATTTCCCGATCCGTAACCCCCTGGAGCACGCTATTTGAGTAAGCTATAAGTTCCAACTAAAAATTAAAAGTAAAAAAGTCTCATATTGTGGCTCCCCTAATTTCAACCCCTACTCCAATTACGTTATTTCAGTGAAAGTGTGAGTTTATCAACTTAATCCACACGAATTATGAAACTCTACGGCAATCTTACTTCACGCTGTGTATCACTCGGAGATAGTTGTGGTCAAGGCAGGCTATCCTCAGCGCTAGATGGCTAACGGCCACCACTTGAGCGTCCGGAAACTGGTGCCCTCCCTAAAGTGCAAAAAACCAAATAAAAGAAAGGTCCGCTACCACGTACAAGCCCAGTAAGGCAGTTGTTCGTTTCATGGTAGCTACTCAGCCGGCCAACTTGGTGGACGACAAGTTGGTTATTATCTCAACGAATTGCTTACCGACAAAGGGAATATCCTGGAGAAATACGTTTGCCAATGGCGAGCCATATCGACTACCGCCCTTTTCGTGTTGGCTTTGTGCTGCCCCGTTTGATAATTCGTGATTGTCACGCCGTACCGTTCCAACAACTAGAACGAATTTCTCGTTTAATTATGACATTTGTGAATGAACACATTTTCAAAGCGCAATTTACACAAAATTAGAATTAAAAACTTACTTGAACCATATCTGAGCGCTCGTCCTTTGAGATTCTGGGCGTTTGTTTGGTGAAGGTGTCCTTAACGACTTGACAATATACAAGGTGTAGCACCAGAGGGTTGGAGACGGATTCTTTAGGCGAGAAAACCTGAAAGGGAAAGCGGTGTAAAACTCTACGACATCAAGGGAGGATATAAATGAAAATTATGTTAAATTGAGAATATCTGAAAGTAGAATCAACTTGGGTTTGAAAGCAGAATACCTCTTTTCGGACGTTGAGTTTCCAAGCGACTCTGTTATAGGTGTAGAAGGATGCTGACGTCGGAGGGTGAAGTTTGGTGCTGGTATTTATTTCTGGAGGATTTGGCAAAATGGGCAGCGGCTCGACGACACCTCCCAAAAACTCTCCACTTTCTTCGACTAAGAACAAAGAACAAATTGTAGAAAGAGCTCTTTGGCTTGAGAGTCGTATTGTCATATTTCTACGGCAAAATGAGGATTTTTTGTTGTTGAATTTACTTTCAATTTGGTCGGAGTGCTGAGGAGCTGGAACGGGAGAAGTGAACATTTGCTTGTCCGTATACATTTCGCGTCTCACAGGTTCTATGGGAGCTGGCGGAGGATTACTGCTGAAAATCAGTTAAAAACAATCCTTACAATCAAATCTGTACTGGGCATAGAACATTTGAGTGTAAAATATATAAATCGGTGGATGTCTATAATTATAGCTGAGATGAAGAGTGTTTCTAATGGAAGAGAAGTCACACAAAGTGCGACAGACAGGTTCATTAAGACTTCAGTCGATAAGATACAGCCGTGTCGTGCCTTCAGGTCCTTGTGCGCTTGTAAAACACACCCGTAGCGTTCCAGCTTAGTGGAGCGGATCCGAAAGGCAAGAGGCGGCCCTTCTTTGTGAGATTATCAGCTATTTATTCGGGGTGAAAACAACCACCGTGGATTTCAGAAAGAGGCGGAAACATAACGTTCAAGCCGTGATTTCAAAACAAAGGAAATTGGGTTACTACGTAATGGAGGGCTGAGAGTTTATGACCGGGAAAAAACAGAATAATCTTTTTCTGGTTAAGAAATGTGGCAGCTAGCTGGCCTTAAAAGTACACAGTCAAGTGTGAGAAAAATACGAGTGTTGGGCGCCAAAAAATGTGTTCGTCCCCAGCCCTCCTGCAAAGTTTTCGAAGGGCTGAACAGAAATATCATTACTACTGCCACGATAAAATCAACGTTGTAGATGTAAACGTAAAGAAATCGCAGGTCGTGTTTATCGTCAACAAACAACATTTTTAAACAATTTTTGTACAATATTTGTATATTATAGAACATCTCTTTTCAACAAGATTAGGGTGAGGAGTGTTGGGAATAGAAAATGTATATTCCCTCACCCTCATTTGATGTAATTATAAAAATGCGAATCGCAGTTAGGAGCAAGCCCGTACTTGCTTGTTGTTATTATCTATCTTATTCGATGAGTAAGTATACATTTAATTTTTTTATTGGCTTCGAAACGATGCTGTTTTGAGTTTAACTTACGGTGTCATCGAGCTGCGACTGTCCGGGCGGCAGGATTTTTTTCTCATTGCGCGCTTATGAGTTCCTATCTAGGCTAGTAGTAAGACTTGGTCAGACGAATTTAACTTATGCACTTATTCCCGGACAGCTTTTTTAATATTAGGGCAGAAAAGTGGGTGGAAATTTGAGCGCAAACGTTTGTGGGACACTCATCTCACTGCTACTTGTTCTCCTTCTGTCTTACCTGTGGTTGTGCGAGTATAAGCTGCTGGAGCGAGACGGCGTCAGCGGATGGGGAGCGACAGGGGGTGGGGGCGGACGCCAGGCAGGTGCTTTGTCGCCCTGCGAAAACCGCAATCGGAGAGAAAATATCAAAACCTCAGTCAAGCAGAAAGATGACGGATTAAGGATGTTGACAATTTATGGAACCAGAGCAGAAGGAACGAGAAAACTATTGACTTGGAAACAGTTTATATCACCGAAGGAGCCGGAATGTAAATCTGAAAGTTTAGTAGGCTGGTGCGCTACTATCGCGTGTCCGGGAAAAGCCCTCTCAATCTAGTCATTGCACAATATTACTTGAGCATCTTACAAAAGTTACAAACATAATTCTAGTTTAAGATACAGAACAACACATCCGTTACAAGATAAATATTTGCAATATTATTGACTTTGAAAATGCATTCAGAATTGATAACACTTGTAGTAATGAACTGAGGCTTTGATTGTTAGCGACTAAATTCTTTACTCAACCTAAGCAAAATAAGTTTTGTACATGGCAATGCTGATTTGTGGGAATTGAACTAACATTGTGTAGGACCTCGGTATTAGACTAGGAACTGTAAATATTTCAAGCTACGTATATTCCTTGAAGTATCATCAGACAGAAAAAGAAGGCATCATTGAGCCCTCCCGAAGTATAGAAGGACAGTTTGAAGCCCTATAAAACTACAAGGATAATTTTGTGTGAACCAAAAGTATTTAAAACCTACTAATGTATGTGCGTAGAATATAAACGATACTAGAGGAAATGGTCGTTATCAACTCCTATCGATGCCTATCAGTTGTTGAGCTAATTATGTGAATATCAATACACACACTACATAACACATATACACACCATATACACACCATATACCACCTTACTACATATTCATGGTAATTCTACCGCAACCTTCATTGGACAATTCGTTAAAGACACGGAATCACAGACAAAGCCGCGTGAGAATTCAGAAATGTGACAACACACTGGTCGCAACTCGCGAGTATCGGAGCGACTGCATCGTGCAGAGATTGGAGAGTATTACTTCCCTGTGACATTTCCTTCATACGCGGAGCTCTCCCATTTCAAGGATAACGCCTAGGCATTACAGAACTACGTAATTTAGCGAATGCGGATCCTTCATTCTACAATAACGGGCCCGTTTTCGTTCGATTGTGATTCGATTCGAGACGTATTTGAATAATATATAACGCCCGAGAAATTCGCGCGACGGAAGCCCGCCCACTGAAAATGCTGCTTTTGGTTCAATGAGAAAAAATGCAATTTATTCACCGAAATTTGATCTATTCTATTCGTTTTCCATTTCGATCGCATGCGTGACGACAAATGCCCAAATCTACATTAATCGACAATGGTTGAGAATGCGTTTTCAACGGAAAAAGGAATATGTTGAATTGAGGCACTCACTTGAGGGCGTACGTTGTTTTGAGGTACTTCAACGCGTTCTTCCCTCGTTATGGTCCTTGTGTCCACGCTGTCAATGCTTCCCCATCGACCAGCTGTGACAAATCAAAGATTAGTTTTGTTAGCATGACGCAAATAGGTGGCTTGAAGGATGGTTTAATCAAAGGAAGAGGATTTTGGAAAATTGCAATAAGTGCGATCAAATCAGATGTAGCTGGTCAAATTACCATCTCTCATAAATATTGATTTCAGTGACATACGGCGTTATGGGCGTTACGAAGAGTCAACCTCAATCGTTAAGATATTTTTTAGATTAGATGAGCTTTGTTGTGTTAGTTCATTATTGTTGAAAGCTCACATGAAAGTAACACCTCTATCATATGTCGGAGTTCGGTGAAAATCAAGTCACTTTCTGGCATTGTTGGGTACTAACCGAGTTGATTCGCCAACAAGTTCCTCCGGTCTGAGTCCAACTTCGCCGGAGGATTCATGTTGGGAAGCGGTGGCGGTGGATTGGCTCTCGAACTCGTTGACCGCAAACTATGATTAGCCGTAACCATTTCTAGCTTGTGTTTCATTTCATTGCTGATCCTCAATTTCCCTACACTTCCCGGCGTTGGCCTCTGTGCACCAATCTCGAAGGACCTAAAAATGACAAGATTAACATTTGAGTCAATACATTAGTGTGGCATGAGCCCACAATTGTGTGACAATTACATTGTGACTTGAATCTAAACATTTTTCTGCGACTCACTTGAAGTTATTTCCACTTCCGTTTTTCGCATTTTCGGTTTTACTGACGTGATTGTGACTATGATTGTGGTTGTGACTATGATTGTGATTGTTGCTGGAGTGGTTATGGTTGTGAATATTGTTCATGCTAGGAGTGGTTTCTCCCATTTCAAATTCTTCCCATTCCACGCTATTTCCTGTTCCATCCAGCTCATTTACATCCTGAAAATAATCAAATAAACGGGCGATATTTCAACATGTCATCTACCTAATATTCTATTATACAACCCACTCATTTGAGGACACGTATACTGTCGCACTTCATATGACCGACACGTACCTGTGAATGTTTCCTTCGTTGTTTCATTTTAAATTGCAAGAACGATGGAGCTTCAGGGGAATCAGCGTCTTTGGGAGGCGGCCATCGCCATTTCCCGATTCGCACAGTTTTCGCACGACCGTAGGGGTCCATAAATGGTCTGGCTTCACTTGGATCGCCCTGTTCTGGTGGTGGTGGCAGAGGTGGTGGAGGGGGAACGTTGCTCTGTAAATGTAAAATGATTGAGTGAAGCAGAACGCATTTAAATTATTATTATTATTTAAATTTGGCTACATATGATCCGCCTATTTCCTCTTCTTCACCAAATTACCGGTTCCTAATACTAAGGAGGATCAAAATAAGAATTTGCACGAATAGGGAAGATTTATGCTGCAAAATACCTACTGTAATTTCGCCATATTGAGTTAAAATGAGACTATTCAGATCCTCATTTTAGTGACATAATTTTATCATATTACATTTCCTAATTCGTTTTTGAACAGTACTAGCCTCAATGATCTGCAAAATTTGTGGTCTGGGTGGATTTTTGAACAAGTTTTTTTAGGGTTTGTAACAGCTTGCCTTGTATCTGATACCGTTCAGCCGTCGTTAAATGGTATCCTTCATTAATAACAACGAATTGAATAGAACCGTACTCACCTTGTTGGGAACGTCAACTGAAGGCTTTCGTGTTTTCAGCTCGGACATGACGTTCGTGAAGGTCTGGTGCGGTGAGCCGGAACGATGCACCTGCGATATAATTAGAAGGAAATTCTTCGTTAGCTCTAGAAAATGCTGTCTAATGGTACTTAGGGGACACTACCATTGGTACGCATTAAAACTTTTGTTCCTGTCGGTCCAGATAAAAGTGTAATTTGTTTTTACGCGTAACAAATCGAATGAGCCGCAAGCTACCGAAGGATTTTCAACGTTAAAACGAGTCCGGTACCCTCCCACAATGAACTTCCTATCCGCAACGAATTAAAACCTTCCACTCCTCTTCTCCCGACACCGCTCCCAGAGTTCTCCTGTTCACATACAAGAGCTCCCACGGGACGTTCAGTTTTCTTAAACCGGGTTCGAGGTCGAGAGGAAGCGAAAAATTAGAATCTTTCACACCGTACATCTCTATTAAATACTGTTGGACCTCCAGTGGAGGAGAAAACCCGCAGTGATTACGCACAAGTTCGTACATTGGGCAGTACCAACTCCTCAAATAAAATAAAATGCATATGTTCATGCTGATAATCAGTCAGACCATACTTTCATGTCTGGCGACATTGAATAAATATACATTCAGGTATTCTATTTACAAATTAATACATTGGAAGAATAATGCCTTTCCTATAGTTACCGAGGTAGTAAGCGAATCGGATTTGATTTCCCACAGAACGAATTCTGGATGAAGAGATTCGCTACTGCTTTTCCTTTTTCTTCTAATTTTTCCTACCCTACGACGACCACTACCACATTGCTTCACAACCCTTATGGCTACGTCCCGAATTCATATCCTCTGTTCAATTGTCAACTCAACAGGCGATAAGTTTGCTTATATCGATTCAGCAAAGAACTTCTAGCCTGAATCGTCTCGAGAACTTTTTTTCTAGTTCGAGTCATTTACAATTTAACATTACTTCCTCGAGTTTTTGACCAGATCCCGTTGAAGGAAACGTAACTGCATCGTTTTTTGGGTTTCTCAAATCTGAGAGTACCGTTGGAAAGAAGCATTAAATTTTCCATCCTCTCAATACAGATCTACTATCGGTAAAAATGCATGGTATTCTTGCAAATACGTTTACTAGTCTGTCGGCACTCACCTGAGCTTTTGTAGTTAAGGGTGTAGACTTCGCCTTAGGTGGTGAGCCCACGGACCAACTGTTGTTTGGCGTAGAGTCCGTCGTTCCATTAGTCTGAAGAAAATACGAATTTTATCATGTTGGAACGTGTATTCGTGATTTGTATAGAATTGTTTACTGGTCCAAAAAGTTTTCGTATCTACCGTGGGGGACGTTTGTTGTTTGAGGAGTTGATGGAGAGCTTGATTCTGCGCCAAAAGTTGTTGCTGAATTTGCAAATTTTGAGCCATCGCCGACTGAAGGAAAGCCGTTTGAAGGTTCGCCTGATATGCCAACATGTTGGGATCGTTGGAATTCGCGTTCGGCGGTAAACTCAAGCCTGTGGGCAATGATTCCTCGTGATTTTAACAATGCAAGAAATGTTTACGACAACAAAATCACATACGACCCAGAGAAATCATGATCACAACATTAGTGAGCGGAAGTAGGATTAAATTTACATTTTGCAAAATGAGATAGTTGAGTACCTAGGAGGATTCCATCTGTAGCCTAGTTGCCATTTGAATCTTTATATCTTCCTGTTTATCATTAGATGAATGATTTTCGTATCATATCAATGTAATCGACATTCTCCAGTAGTAGTTTAATTCAAAATTGTGACTTTTTCAAGTCTGTACGCC
Organism: Cyrtorhinus lividipennis; assembly: GCA_019603395.1. Classification (NCBI taxonomy): domain Eukaryota; kingdom Metazoa; phylum Arthropoda; class Insecta; order Hemiptera; family Miridae; genus Cyrtorhinus; species Cyrtorhinus lividipennis. The sequence continues at coordinate 23,570,910 of CM034000.1, read as the reverse complement.
AACAATCAGAGTATTGTGCATATATACAGTCTGCTCTACTCTCTACTCATGAGTAGAGTAGGGAAGTATCGAGAAATTCACAGGTGCGAGAGTAAAAAATGAAAGTTTTGGGCTGAAACCAAACTTAGAGCATTTCCACAACCGAGAGTTAGTCTGGGTGGATGTAAGAAAAAGGGCAGTGGAAACTTGCCTTGCATGTTGAAAATGGGTACCGGCAAAAAACTTGCCAAAGTTGAAGGATCCATAGAGTAACCACCGCGGAAAGAAGGTGAATTCCCATTGGCTTCACGAGAGAGCGAAAGAAAAATGAAAAGTATTGATGTATTAGGATGATTGGGAAATGAAGAAGAAAGGGTTAATATAAAAGAATCGATGAAAATTGTAAAGAAGAATAGTTAGTTTGAGAATATATGAAATGAGTACTAGAGAACGCATGAGAATAGTTTGTGAATTTCATCCTAGAAAATCGAGTAAGTACTTGATACTTATTGAATTGTACCAGTAAATGTCTGAGCGCTGGGAACTTAACCCTCAAAACTGACTGAAAAAAGGGCCAAAGTTTTCTTAATACTCGTATAATCATCAAACAGGGTGATTATTGATTAGGTAAGCACCCATGATTGATTACGAAATTAAATGGAGGAAACCGCATCGAAATCAGTACCGACTGGTATTGTATGGTATGGTAGGTAGGATCGATTTACTTACTTGGGGGAGAGAAAACTGGAAGCGACGGCATCATCAACGGTGACATTCCTGGCAAAACTGGCGGTGGCGTCCCCATTTGATTTATCCCGAAACCGTTAGGTGTTCTAGTGTTAGGCGTGCTCTGTAAAACACACACACGACGTGCTACTTGTATACCCTCGTTTTCATAGGTAAGTGAATGTTTTCAGTGAGGTAAGTAAATATAAAATATTATGGTTTCCCTTTTGTGATCGAGCTGAGAGTCTGTCCTTGAGATTATGGAAAAATGCACTTTTCAAAAAATTGTGAGAGGCACATGGGATGGATCAAATGTAAAAAGGTACCGCTTTTGTCTGAAGAGGTTGCTTTGCAAAATTGCTCAAGCACAAGCCTCGATTTTTGGAGCTCTCACTTCAAGCGAAAGAATGATTTTGACAAAGACTCCCTCGTATTCTCAACCAAAAACGGATCTTCCAAGTAACATATTGATTCAGGCTTCATTGACTTCAAATCTCATCCTTATGGAAATACCCACACTTGTTCGCCCGTCAATACCTGTTGAGTTCCGACGGCACCGACTCCACCTTTCCCCCCTCCTTTGATGGACTGGACGAGCTTGCCCGGGTCCAGGGTCGAGTCTTTGAACAGAGGATCGTATATGTCGTTGAGGAAGTCGTCCTGCGACCGGATCGTACCCCCGCGCGTCGACGGCGCGACGGAGAGTCCGTCGAGGACGGGATTGAACAGGTCATCCAAAAACTGGTCGACGTCGCTGGCTTGGGAAGGCACCCGAACTCTTCTCACGTGTGAAGCTGAAAGGGAAACGATGTATTTTAGGAGAACAATCAAGTGAATCTGAACTGCTATTTTCAAAATTTTGTCACTCACCCAAAGAAGGAGCCTCGCTGGTGTCAGACAAAGCTGAACTCTTGACGTCTGACTTTTCCCCATACCTCCCTTCAATTTGAGCTTTACTTGAGTGAGAACCAGGAGCCGCTCTTTTCCCAGTGTATTGTGATTTAATGAACCTGAAAAGCACGTTTTTCACATTAGCTCTCCCCAAGCGTCGTGACTCTCTAACAGATCTACATAACATTTTATGGTTATTGATCTTACCTTGGATGTCCTCTGATGTAACTACCCCTGTCATCTTCACTCCGAGCCGAAACTTCACCAAAGTCGAATTCCATTTGGTTTTCTGATACAAGCACGTCAGACGAGGCGCTGAAAAAAGCATTTTCGGAGTCATTGTACAGGCTAATGCGCTCGCTATATGTGGCCCATATAATAATTGCAGACGAAAATTAACAATGTCTATGTGTGTGTATATTACGTCAGTTTATGGGAACTGTAAAATTGAGGTATTATGGCTGGATGTAGCTGAAATAACATAGAAACTCACCCTGTCAGACTGTATTTCCTATTGTCCCCTCGTTGACTGACAGACTCCATGTTGTCTTCTTCGATTTTATCGATGTTGCTGCCCATGTTGATGGGGTCAGTCTCCTCAATTCTCTCCATAGAATGATACCTGTCGTTGAGCCTGCTATGGCTCAAACCCAAGTTGTCAAGCTTGGACGTTGGCTTGGGATTCATCAAAACCTGAGAGTTTGACAAATATGATGAGAAGAGACGATGGTTGACAGGCGTGAATTTTATAACTACACGAATTGCCTCAGGTGAAACTTACCGGTGATAATAGGTTGTCAAGCGACCGGGAACGACCAGGTTTGTCAAAGTATCTGTCGTTCAAGGCAGACTTTCTCGACAATCCCACATCATTAGCAGTGTGGTCCCTGGAGATTGAGCGGACCTTAGGTGCCTCCTGCAACTGAAAGTAGTCTTCAATAACATCTATTTCGTGTAAAGTTGAGAATAGGGCGATATCCACAGCTTATAGGGTCTTCGCAATATATTGTTCCACCCACCACTTGCTCTCTAATCTGAGTTGGCGGTTGGGGAGGTGGTACTGTTGGTCTTCTGGCTGCAGCTATCGGTTCAGCCTCCTGTAAAATACGAAACATGTTCAATATAAACGTCGTATCTCTGATTAAAATCGTATTGTAACTGGAACGGGCGTAGCGTAACCCGTGCTCTACACGGTCTTATCAACAACAAAAGGCGCCTAATATTGGTGTCCTCCTGCACCGAAGGAGTTTTTCCAACGTTTTCATGAACCCGTGCTTACTTTGTAACTGATTCCAATAGACCCGTTGTTCTTGGGGAAAGCAGGCGGCAGCTCCAGCACGGCAATGCTATCGAAAATGTAGTCAATACCAGACGCTTCGTTGTTATCAAGGGAAATGGTCCATCCATTGTTTTCTAAAATTTGTCTCTCAGCGAGCGCTTGTCGGCAGACGTTTTCACACTGAGACCACGAATCCACAGCTGCCATGACACTCTCACCTAGATCGACAAATGTAAGATGAGAACTAATTTGGGTTCTGGAAATTACGTTCCTTCTTCGATGTTCTTCATTAGCTCACCGTCAGAAAAGTGAAGCTGCAGCGCCATGTTGACTTTCTTCCTATTTGCACGCCACTCGAGCAAAGATGGCGTGTAATTTCTCGGCCATAGTACCTTGTGATTCAAGCAGCTTTCTCTGACAAATGGATTTGTAACCGTTGTGGCCATGGTCGGACACGTACCTACAGGCATAAGTTGGTATTTTATTTGTCATGCAGGTCTTGAAGGTCGCCTAATCCGTTTAAGTGAAAAATCCATAATTTCTCACTTGAGCAAAAATTTGAAAAGCGTATTTGAAGGTGGAAAAATTGATAGGCAGTTGGCCATCAAAAGCCAACCACGTTCGTTGTTGGCGGCAACTTCATTTCTCCACGTTTGATTGACAAGTTGGCAGAGAATTTCATCTCTCATTTTCTCGTTTTGAAGCCCCTGGAAATGGTCATAGTATTAGAAAACTAATTTTGAAAGGAAATAGTGTTTGTAGACGACTTGTTTGTTTTCCAGTAATTCTAGTTTTTAGAGGGTAGCCCCTTTTCCCACCTTGTAAGCGATGTAGTCTGCTAGCGCTTGTTCTTTTTTGCCGGACAACGAATCGTCATTCATGAACCGTAGAATGAGTTTGAAAATTGCCAAAGACTCTGTAAAATCGCTGTCTAAAGCTTTTGTGAGCAGAGGCGTTTTGATTGGCTCACGTTTCATACCCCAAACGTGCGACTGAAAATTCATAAATATTTTGAATTGTCCAAGTTACAAGGGAGGTAATAGGAATAAAAATAAATAAATACATTTAGGCTCATGCTTCAACCGAAATACCTTGAAATAAATGTTGGAAAACTTCGAAAACGGATGCTGATCAATGTCTGACGGTAGATGGCAACGTTCTTCATCTTTCTCCACAACTTGACCAACAACTTTAACCAACTGTCTCTCATTGTGAACCGGTTGCCAATCTGGAAAATTTTCGGGGTGCTCCATATTAAATATCAAAGCCTTTTCCAGTAATGTGAAGTGATGTGGTGTTGAATCATTACCCTCAATTTTATTGAAGACAAATGCCAGTTCCGCTGGAATGTCCAGATGCGTGACACCGGCCACAGCTCTAGAGACTTTCTCTCGTTCTTCTTTCTCTTCCTGTTCTCTTTGTGCCTTCACCCTGGCTCTCTCTTTCGCCAATTCGGCTCTTTTCTTCAGCTCTTCTTTAAGCTGATTATACCTTCAAACGTGGATTTGAAATTAGTGAGCGTACTGATTTATCAGAAGTATCTTAAAAACAATCGTGCAACATCCAAGTATTTTCCTAAATTTTTGTAATCTAAATCGTACACGTCATTTCAAACAATATCGACAATTTAGAATTTCCCCATTTAAAAAATGGATTTTACATTGATATGCGACTCACTTCTTTCTCTGTAAGTTCCCACGGTGGATTGCTTGAGCTTGAACGATTCCTCTTTTTATTTTTAAGAACTTTTTTCTGGCAGTATATCCCCTAACAGCGGACTGTATTACGACAGCGCTACGTTTCGATGCTTGGTATTTTCTTCTAGCTAGATGTCCTGATTTCAAAAACAATAAAACACATTAGAGTTATTTGGCACAGTTTATTATTAGGTATTATCATTTAATTTTCAGTGTACTGACCTCGCATGGCACATTGTATCGTTACAGCGGCTTTGTTCAGTATTTCGTTCCTCTCGAAATCCAGTCGTCTTTCTAAACTTTCACGGAGAAAAACTCTTGATGCCCCTATTTGATATTCACCGTGGTATGGTTGTAACATCAAGCTGCTTATTTCTCTAAAAAATAACAATTTGATGTAGACGATTATGTTCTGTACGTTTTATTATTATATCTTATTGCAAGTCATTTTCGGTATTAACCTCGCCGGCGTTGCTCTCAAAGGCATACGTTTCTTGAGAAGATATCGATATCTTTGGACGAATTCCATGAACTTCATTCGGACTGGGTATCCCAATTTTCGAATTTTGATCGTCTCGAGCATGCCACAGTATCGCAGCTGCTCCAGTACGGTGGGCATGTCGAATTTCATAGCTGCTTTCTCGCTATTCGGTTTTATGCATCGTACAAACCAAGGGTTGCACCTGAAGAATTGCAAAAAAGCACGATTCAGAACCCTGCTGTGCTTGCTAATTATAATAATTTTTGAACAACAGTTAAAATTGACCAGGACTCACTTCGACATAGTGTCCATCAAATGCTGCAGAGAATCGTGAAACCTCGCAGCAACTGTCGGAGTTCTTGGCTTCATAGTAACAAATCTCCCATTTGTCTTGTTGAGCGTTTTGTTCATTTCTTGACTACTTCTCACTGCTTCGAACATTTTGCTCACCATCTGGGAAAGTAAAATGCCATTTTGACTTCTATGCCCTCTTGTAAACAACACACAGTGATGTATAAAAATAATTAATTTGTGTTTACCGGGATCGAACTAGAGATCAACAGTTCGACTACGTCAGTGCGCAAAGTATCTCGGTTTTTATCAAGGAAACCTTCAACGTTGTACCAAACTTGACCTGCGAAATGTTTCACACCAAATTCTGGCCCGTTTAGTCGAGGTCGAGAGTATAACTCGTTGAGAGCGTGGTTGTAGTGGCATTTTTCCAAAAATGAAAAATCCGTAGCACGTGGGAAATTGGATTCGTCGTCCAAAAGGTGGAGAATACCGACGGGTTTTTTCGATAGGAGATGTATGACTGGTTGATTGTCCTGAAAAAGAGAGAAATACCGTAAAGTAATGCGTCTCAAATTGTGTGCTCATCTGAGTCTATAATCTCCAAGACTGCATAAAATAATAATGTTTTTCATACTCTAAAATAAACTTATCCACATGCCTCACAACGTACCGTGTATGTTATGTTGGTCCACAGGATCTTCTCTTTGGCATATTCCTGCTGCTCTAATTTGAATATGTGTTTGTTGAAATAGCACTGGAGATGTTCGTTGGCATAATTGATGCACAGCTGTTCGAAACTGTTTTCCTGGAAATTGAATTGGAAACACATTAAATAAATACATTTTTATCCATATTAGTGGATCATGATGTTCCACTAGAAGCCAAATTTCATCAAAAATTCATATTTTTCTGCTCCATGTTTTCGTGCCTGAGGTCGATCTCCCCGATTTCCTCAAAATTTTGACATTTTTTAATTCAAGGAGTCTGGATTTTAAAAAAATGTCTTTCAGCCCAATTGACCCACGGAGGTAGAGCTTGGTTGAAATGGATTTTCAAGATTTCGGGGACCTAGGTTTACAGGGTATCATTTTCGCTGGTGTTAAGGACTCAGGATCGATTGGGATAAGTTTTTAACAGACTGCCCTCGATCAAGGCAGGGCAAAAATGGGTTTTGAAACCCGGTATCTACATAGGTTGTACAATATTGAGAAATACTGTTGGTCTAATTTTTTTTTTTTTTTTTTTTTTTTTTTAATTAGGTGTATTTTTTTTTTTTTTTTTTTTTAATAGAAGGAAGGTGCGCTTGTTTACACCCAGAGCTGATTGTGGAAATTAATTGGGGGATCGATCATAATTTTTTGGATATGTTTGATCTCAGCAACGGTTAAAAATATTAATAAGGACGATGAAGGTTAAATGCTCTTCAAATTATTGTCCACTCTGAAATTCTTACTTTGAAGTCCTCAAATCCGAAGATATCTAAAATTGAAATGGCGGAGGTTCGTTTCGATCCTTTATACACGATGTGGTTGATGCGTGCGACCAACCAAGCGAACAACGAACTGTACAAAGCCTTGGCAAACGCGTCCCTTGCGTCCAACGCTTGGTCTATAGTGAGCGCAGTCAAGAGCCTTTCGTTCCTCGCCTCCTATAATTAAATGAGTTAGTAAACATGATTTGATTTATTTATTAATTACACCACGATATGATTGCCTATGAGCACAAGGACTCACGGTCGTTTTAGTTGTGAGAGCCATTTTGATTCCATCGACGCTGATTTGGAGAAGATGACCAGCCCACCGAATTTCAGCGTCCGAACCAATTTCCACGCCTTCTTGACCATGTTTCAGTTGTTTCCGATGGAAGTAGACATTTCCAAGATGCAACACTGATAATGAATAGAATGCCGTTAAAGGTTGGTAACCAAAGGTAAAATCGTCGTTGTTTTGGGCAAATGACTGGTAGAGTCCTCAAACTCGTTCATTCACGACCTCTTCTAACGAAATTCGTACGAGCTACCGGAATAATGACACAGAATCATGCCTACCTGATGCAAGTATTCTAAAAATTGTGTCTTGTTCATCCGATGTAAAACCGAGCACTTGCATGGCAGACATTAGTGATTGAAAATCTTCGGCATCGTATTTACCATCTATTTCGCAGCTCTCGCCCTAGAAAAATGAAATCATACACGTTAGGAAATTATTCAAAATGATGACCAGGTTCACTGGAAATACTGGGCTCCTGAGCGTGAGTTCTCGTGAGACGCATAAATAAAGGTTCTTTCTACACAAAAAGGAAAAAAGTTATCTATCTGATGAGGGCGGAGGATAGTTCCATCAGTCAGCAACTCGATTGTGATTTCTAGTTCACTGCAGCAGATGGTGGTAGCAACACGATGGCAACCCCTAGTTAACGTAAATAACTGACTACCTACTTACATCGTACATTATTAGGAACAAATAGTTTTTGAGATTTTTTAAACTTTATTCTACTATCCCCCTAAATTAATTGGGATTAAATGTAATATTGGGGAAGAAACACGGATTTCGATTTACATACCTGCGTGGGTCGACATTTTTTTAAAGCTGTAATTTACTTATAACTTGGAGCTAAATTAACCAGATAATTTAGGCTTATTGCATGGAATACTACTTATTTCATGACTTATTGTTATTTTATGCCCTGGCCGAGAGGACATAACCCTACTTCAGTAAATTTTGGTGGTTTTTGTACCATCCCTTGTGGCGGGTGAATCTTGCTGACCAGGCACTATGAGGGCCATTGCCTTTTTTCCTAAAATTAAATATTTAGCGGTTTTTACTTATAGTATCAATGTCCAATCCAGCTGAAGTTACAGACACGAATAGGGGGTAAATGCAGCATTGAACTGTGAACGGAGATATCAATCTACCGATCTAAAATTAGGGCGGCGAATTTTTTCGAGTTTAGCTCACGATAAAATGTAGAATGAATAAGCGATTATTTTGAATTCACTTCGCGATTTGAAGACCGTCGTAGCTGAAAAAGCTTCAACGTGTTGGTTGATGATATACACTATTAAAAATTATTCATTTATTAACCTCCGTAGAGGTTGTCAAAAATTGACGATGGGCTTGGTATTTCACAAGCCCATGTCGGGGTATTGGTTATAGTTTTCAACTAGCAATAATCGCACCTCAGTAGAACTTCATTGGTTACGATATTGCCTCTGCGCAAGGTTGATAAATCAAGAAATCCAAGAAGGTCCGGGACTGATAATGAGAGTTCGGGCCCTTGGCAACGAAGTAGAAGGCATTGAGAGACCTCTAGCGAGCAACGTCTGAACTACACGATCCCTCACCGAACTTGCTCAGAGCTGGCCCTCACTATTTCGTAATTTACAGTTCAAGTTTAACCACATTAACCGCGCAATCGGTTGAATGAGCAACGCACAGATGACATTAAACAAAATTAATTTTAATGATAATAATTAAAGTAACACACGTTCATACCGTAAGCCAACGAAATTTTGGGTACCTATTCCAATTGCTATTTTTCCTAACGCGTTGCGTTCGGTCATTTTACTAATTTACCTCTTAGCCTCTTTTTGCCTCTCAGCCATAAGTCAACTTCAAAAATGACCAGAAATTGGATTTATTTATTTGAAAGGATAAAATTCCGACATAGCTCGCGTCTCGAGTTATTATCAATGACGAAAGGGGAGCATCCGTCCTACCTAACGCGTTTAGTTGGCTATGCCTAACATATATTAGTAGTTGGCTTGAAAATGACGTTTTCACGTCGAAAGCGCTCGGCTCAAAATCAAATGTTGCCGAGTACATTTAATATTATTATTAATGACATAAAAAATGAGATTGTGAACTTGTAACGAAATTCCCGTAAATTGTGGAAAAATATCTAAAAGCAATAGTCGGAACTCAGGAGATTATTTATTTAGGATCTAAATTTCATTTTTGAACCATTGTAACATGAATCATTTAGTTACTCATAATATTGGGTTTGAAGGTTTTGAGAGTAGCTGTCCTTATTTCAGTTCTGTTAAAACTTGTCAACATTTATTTTTATCGAGAAAAAGATGTTCGTGTATTACGAAAGGCGTTTCTTGTCTTCTACACGAAGACAGTAGGCAAATATGTCATTTATAGAGCCTTGGAGCAAAGTTTCATTCATCATGGAATACAGAAAATTGATTAATATACGGTAGGTACCTGCTTAATTTCACATATCTCCAAATTGTCCATCTTGGTCGTAAAATTTCACGAACAACCGCGCACAAACCGCTTTCTTCAAGGTATCGCGTACGACTAAACTCCCAAAATCGTTCCTCAGGGATGGCACAACGAAATGAGTACTAAACAGCCTACGTACATCCTCGTTTTACTGATCCATATAGGCCGCGGACCATATCACATCGACAATAGGACAGAAGTAGAAAGAGGGCCAAGGAAGGCTCTAGGGATAATGGAGCTATTTCGCGATGCGACGGCCCGTTGTCACTTAACGACTGAGGGAAATTGTTGTCCATCACCTCGGAAAAATCCCTTCCCAGACTCTTTTTCCGCAATAAAAGGTGGGAAATAGCATTTCGTAAAAAACGGCAATTCTATTCATTTAAGGCGTAGTAAGGAGAAGGTAATTAAGTGAGGCTTAATGAGTTTGATGATTAACTTAATAGGCTTTAGGCTGCTGATAATAGATAGAAGTTTACGTGTACGGCCACTCGTAAACTGAGGAACCAAATTAACGTGAATCGTTATTAAAAGATACTTCAAAATGATAGTTTACCTGATTGAGGTAGAAGTATTTATCAGCGGACAGGAGCCCGTATTTGAGTTTGTTCTCGTCTGACAGGCCGGCCAGCAGCTCGTAAAAGACGTGGTAATTCCTCTCCTCGGGCGCCTGCGTCACTATTCGCGATTTTTCCAGAAGGTATTCCGTTACTTTACCACCGACGATCACTCCTCTAAAAGAGAAATTATGGATACACGTTTAGGGCTAATAAGAAATACCTACATCTACATGTTCCATGGATTTGATCCAGGCTTGAAAAATACTCACTCTTTGAAGTGAACCTCGAGAAATTTGCCAAAACGGGACGAATTGTCGTTTCGAGCGGTCTTGGCGTTACCGAAACTCTCAAGGAGGGGCGAAGCTTCCAAAATTTGCTCGGTGATCAGGTTGGATGGCGAGCGGTTGACGGCGGCCAGGTACTGCATTACAAGTTTTGTAGATTCCGTTTTACCAGAACCCGACTCACCAGAAATGATCACTACCTGGTTGCCGCGCGGGAGAGCGGAATACGCCGCTGAACCTATCGCGAACAGGTGGCTGAAACGAAAGAATCGGTTCATCAATTATGACCATTATTTTGAAACAAATTAGCTATTATATTGCAGCTTTTCGAACCAGAACTCGAAGATCATTCGTCTAAAGCAAACCCCATCACACAATGAGACTCTGATGAGCACGGATCAGAACGAAGCTACTCTTACGAGAGCATTACAACATTGCCCATAATAGACCAGAACCACCACACGATCATCATTCCTCTCCTTGAATGAAGGATGATAAAGGGGTTTCATTAAAATACCCTAGAATCATCGAATCACCTATTCAATCTATTAGTAAAAAAAGAGGGGGTATTGCGATTTTGTAGTGCACGGCCCCCTACAGAACGAATTAGAATAATCAGAAATTGACTTATTAGTATTTAAAAATAATCTATCAGAAAATTTTCCTGAATACCAAGTCAATTTCGGTGAAGCAAATTCCTCAATCCGTTTTCGCTAGGTTTTCTGCATAAGATGATGAAGTCCTAATCCTTGATACCTGCGTACTAGCCAACGTGACTTTGAATTGCTCTTATGTATGCTTAAATTATAATGAAATAAGATGAGTGCCTCAAACTTACGGAGGTAGCGTTCCGAGGATTTGGCCTTCGTATTTTTTCACCATATCTAAACCGTACATGTCGTACATACGGTAGGGGTTCACAGCCACGAGGATACTTCCTGTGTACGTCTAAAATAAAAGCAATATTCGAAAATAACAAGTATGAACGTTCTACGTCAATTCGATATCAATAAAGCAAACTTGACCGTAGCTATTCAATTATATCCTATTTTGCGCAGGTGGCGAAGACTAGTATACTTACATAGATGAGCTCTTTATCGTATCGGATTTTGAGATTCCATAGAAGTGATGCTTCGTTGAGGTCACTGAAACGGAATCCAGTAATTAATTAATTCGTACTCAGTCATCTAACGCAACTCTATGGAATAATATCGGACAGGCAATAATGGCGATCACACCTTCAGAAACACTCACAAATTGAAAGATGAGAACTGTTAAAGGTTTCTGTTTTAACTTAAGCCATTATATCGTTCCTATTTTGACGTTGATTAACCTTCAAATTAGTTTCACATGACATTTTTCGGCGTGAAAGAAGCTCGATAGCCACTCAAGAGGTGAGAACCCTGCAGGTTCTGCTGAATCAGCGTGAATTGGTTTCTCGAGAGATCGCAAAGGATCGAGAGCTTACATCATCAGGAAGAAATGTGAACTTGCCTTAGATGCAACGACCTCGTAAATCTTAATGGTAATACCCTACTGCTTCGGGTTCAATATTTATGTCATATTAAACTCAATGGAGCCTGATAACCATTCAATAACTTGCGTTCCAAAATTGAATACCATCAGGCTGCTCGTAGGAGGATATTTCGATTTTCCCGACCTCAAGACTAATCACGTTTTTTTTTTCTCTCGTTCGATTGAAAGTAACCACAACAGTTTTGTGCTATTTGAAACGTAGGGGTGCCTAGTGCTATTGTTTCGATGTGGAATAATCAATTTTCCCGAAGGCGAGCAACGCTTCCTTCGACGAGCTGGTCTGCGGTTTCGCTCCCTCAAGTTCGTTTTCCTCATGCTATTTCTCTTTCACTCGTCGGCAAAGGCCACTATCCTTTTCGCGAGATCGCAGTGAGCCTCCTTTTTCTACAATTGGCTCCCAGATTCCCACGTCAACTACTAGATTTCCGTTTAGTTAGCGTTTTAGGTTCGGCTTACTCGATAAAAAACTATTAGGGGAACATCCTCGAATTCAAATACTATCCTCACTCCTGCAGATCGCCTGGGATTTGGCTCTTCCGCTCTTCAGGTATCACACTACCTAGGTCCCACACAGTCAAAACTTGACGCTAAGCGATCTCATAGATCCACAGATGGAATTCCGTAGTTGGCAACACTAAGATGCAGTGGCGCTGGCACCCTGTGACGGAGAAGGAGATTTCAGAGGATTGCCACTGATGACTGGATGCTCAATTAGCATTAAAAATCTATTAATATCTAGACGACTCAATTGATCAAACGGACAAAATTAATCGTGCTCAATTGATCAAAATAATGATCGATTACGCGATTAATCAATTCGACTACTTTCTAAGGAACATAAGGTTTGATTGATAATAATTTCTTTCACCGTCAGTTTTTCATGTGACTTCTACATTGATCAGGAATCAAAATCCTCAAAATTCATCAAAATCGTCAAAATTCTGCCTCTCTTCTACAATGATAGTCTCAGGTTAACAAAATTCGAGATTCCCAGTGTTGCCAATGAATAGAAACTGGGTAAGCACTCTCGCACTGACCTTGGACCTTCCAATAATCGGCGATTGGTGAAGAATTATCGGCTCGTTTTTATCGATTTTCAATTATTCGGAATTTAACATAATTTATTCAAAATTTAACTAATTTGACATAGTGATTGATTGATATCGGGCGAGTGTAATATAATAATATCAAATCAAATTCATGCCCACGTTTTTGTCTAGTCCTCACTCTCGATTGGGTCCTCGATATGTAAATGCGTTCCGCTGATCGTAGAACTCACATTCTGGGTTTGATGCTAACACTAGAAATAGATTCATGAATAAAGCATGTTGAACGAAAAGCAGAAAATGATATTTTTTGTGGGCACCTAGAGTTTAAAGGAATGATTTAGCCATTACCAAACAGTGCAATGGCAACTCACTATCGAGTTCGAAGACTTCTCAAGGGCAAGAGATCGAGATTTAATCATGCTACTCCTAATGCCGTGCACCATCACCGATGAATGGGTCCAAGGTAGTTTCTCGACACGTGTTTTTCTCTTGCACAACCCTACCCGGCTTTCTCAAGTCCGGTTTAGAAGTCACATTTCAACATCAAAGAGGTGGCACTTCGTTCTCGAATGAACTCAACTATCAACACTACTTATCTACCCTGAGAGTATCAATTATCGCAGAACTTTGAAGTCAACACAAAACACATAAATACATGAAAATTACTACAGAAAATGATTTTTGGTCGCCATCGAGTCGTTGGTCTATGCTTTCCTTTGATATGGCTCCCAACCTGTGTTATTTCATTATGCTATTCTTATTTTGTTTTTCGACAATTATGTGAAAATGACACCGAATAACAATAACAATACGTATTAATAACCGTAGGGTACTCACTCTAGTTTTATCATGTCTTCCACTCCAAGCTGCCCCAGGTCTTGTCGCCGCTTGACCCCATTTGGTGACGTCACCGAAAAAACCTGGGGCTGAAACAAACCACAAAGTATTAGAAATGCCGAAGAATACATTTTATTATACATGTAGGTCTGCACAAGTCGTTTCTCAAGTTCCTAAGAAAATATACGCATTAACGTCCTATATTGGACGACATTATTATAACCAGACTAAAAGAAAAACACTATGATTACCATTGGAGTAACAGTCATGTAGTCAATTCTACCAAAAAAACATTTTTCTTTCATGAATTTTACAATTTTACAATTCAAGCGGTGTTGATTGAATACAAAATGTCTGCTCAACCGAACTCTTTAAAATGTTCCAAAAATCTAAAAGGTGTTCCCAGATTTCATTCAAGGCCACTTTGGTCTTTGCTCTCACTAAGCACAGATGCAACGAACGGGTAAAAATGAGTGGCTATACAAAGAGGGGTTAGAGATTTTAGAGGTTCAAGGCTTGAGGGATATCATTTTCCACGGAATTTTGATTCTAACGGAGGCTGCTGGGTACGAAATGTGTTTTTTTGAGACGGAAAAAAATGAAACTCTTCCCCGATTGTCTAGATACTACATGATCACTATTTGTTTTTATGATTTAATTCTACACTGTTCAACCTCAACAGACTAAATATTTATGAGGGGTTAAAACATCATACATACAAAATTGGATTCGGTATCAGAGCCGATGCCGGCACACGTAAAACATAGGAGGCACTGAACAAAATCCGTACATCGCCCCTTGAACTCGCACTTGATTAGAACGTACTCACGTACATGATAATGCAAACAAAACAACGAACCAAATGAAACCTATCGGGTCACCACGTTTATGGTCTGTATTTACCCTCGATTATTCACCCGATCGAAAAGCCTGGAAACCCACTTTCAAAGTCGAAGCATCACATGTAGATTCACATCGCCCATTGAGATCGAGTGAACTGCGAGCCGGCTAAGTAAAGTCCCAATGGAACACAATTCTCCTTCTCACGCGTTGCATCAGAGTAAAAACGGGATCGTGGAAGGATTTCATAATTCAGGGTAGATATTCATGCGTGCGAACACACTGCGTGAGTTTGTGTGTTCTTCACAATTTCGCAGAACTGGAATACTTTGCGTTTTTTCGTCATCAGTGAACAATGAATGACGCGACGTCTAGCGGGCGTTGAGGACATTAATTTGTTTGGATATCTGGAAGAATTTCCTAAACTAAAGAATGGCATTTCGTACATCTGACCTTGTAGCTGTGAAATAGCCAATCCGCAGTTATGAACTTAGATTATGTCTAGATAGTCTACGTCCTTCACATAATACGTAATTCAATAACGCTAACCTAATTTTCCAGCTTTTCTGCATGAGAGGCGATCCTTCCGTTTCCTCAAAGTTAGCGCTACGTTAATTCCCGCTCGTGGTTTTTCGCACTTACACGACCAGTTCGTGGACTTTCTACGACGTTTTTCCCGAAGTTGTGGCGATTAGGCAATCATTCCAAATTGGGCCTTCAACGCCACGTCATTTCCTCTCTTAAACCGCATTCAGGGAAACAAAATAGTGGATGTAAGGTACGCTGGTCATGCGGCAAACACGTTCACTTACGTGGATGCGTAATAGCAGGACAACTGATTAGGTAACCCAAACCAAGAGATTCGCGAATATTTTCTCAAATTTCAAAGCTCGTGGCAATGATTCAGTTCATAAAACATTAACACTCAAAACGTGCAACACCCCTATGAATGAATCGAAATAAAATTGTGAAATTTGGAATTAGAACCTTTTTTTTGTCTAACTGCTCGAATTCCTAACGGACTCTTATTAGGGAAAAATACAGGTCAACAATTGGAACAAAATACTCAGTTTGAACTATTTCAAAGATGATTTTTGCATTTTACAGTCAGTCTAGGTACCACATGTTTCAACAAACTACATGTTTCTGTTTATATTATGTTTTTCTGCGTTTAATTGAGTTTATTATAAGTACATATACGTTTTATTTTGAGATTTTTTAAATTTTATTTTTACTTTAATTTATTATTTAAATAGTCTTTGGGATATTTTGAACAATGAAGCACTGCAGCATTTTTGTTTTCTGCTCGTCACCAACAGACAATTGCAACGTGATCGCGTCGAACGGTTTCAATCAAATTGAGGCTTTTCTACGGTAAAACGAAATAATCACATTCCCACTAGGCCCCTTGGTTCCACTCACGCCGCGATACATGGTCGAATTTCGAGACTATAACAATGGGCACGTGAGGGGTTACCTATCGTATCTGCAGCGGTCCACAACGAGCACGTAAACAGGTTATCAAAGCAGCATCCTGTCTGTCATAGTATGCCATAAAAAATTTTCCATGCTCCGAAAGGAGGTCATATTTAAGTGTTTTTGGCATATTATCATCGTAAAATTAGTATGTATTATTAGCAAGTAAAATTAGCATTATCGGAAAATAAGTTTATACTTGAACTGTAGATGCGATGCAAAAGAGAAGATGTTATATCTTCAGGCTATTAACCACCATTGACTATAATGTGTTGTGTCCCTTTCAAAGCTCAGATCGTCCATTGTGGAGAAAAATAATCGTAGCAAACCTTGATTCATTGAGCCAGTTGGCCTGCACGTTGATGTGGATGTTGTCAGTTTGCGAGTCGACCGGGGGATTTCACTGTTCTCATTTGGTTTGATTTGATTTCCCTATCTTTTTAAGGAATTTCGATTCAAATAAAACGCGTACGAACGAGTTCACAACCTGCGTCTTACGAGATCATCCTTCACCGATAGAAAACACCGATCCGCACAGGTTGTTAGATGAGGACGGACTGGTAGTAAAACGAAAGGTAGTCAGCAGAACGTGAGGCGAGCCTCTGTAATGCGAGTGGAGGGCAAAGAAGGAAATCACTTTCACTTCCAGGAATTCCAAAATATATCTTGGGATTACAATATTATGTGAACCGACAAAGGGAGCTTCCACGTTTGTTAATTACTATTCAAATCGTCTTCTGATTATAGGGAGGAGAATCGGGTGACTTCGAGCGTGGTCGATGTCGTTGTGCTCCATGGGACATAACGTGCACTAGGGAACAATGAATGGACATCAACGAGTGCGCTGATTGAAAAAATCGTGGAGAGGGTGTAGGGAAAACCATTAGCCGTAAACGAACAAATAAGACCGAGACAAGGGACCGAGATCATAATCCTTGCCTCATTAAGTTTTAAAACTTTTGACAAATGAGTAGTTTATTCCTTTTTGACAAAGTTTCCTCCGTGATCTATGAATGGACACTCAATTGCTGTTTTACACAGACAATTAGCCTTCAATGTGCACTAAAAAATTCTTCAAATTATACAAAAATGGTGTGTAATATTCAAGGTCCCCGCTCGTGTATGAGAGCCGGTTGAGAACGCCCTTCTCGTACGTTTGGTATGGTAGGGCTAAAAAATTAGAAGCTAACGCTAAATAAACAGAACTGTTGCAGTCATTCTGCCAGCTAATGATGAAAAAAGTAACAAATCAATAGTCTGTTCTTCAGGAGGTTTGTAGCAATCTCTTGCGTCACTTCCATCCGACCCGATTTCATGACCGATCAACCGTCTGAACAGTCGTCTCAACAAAACCTGAGTCGGAACATGATAATAGGGTTTGAAGCTTGACTTCAAAAACAGCAGGAGCCGTACCATAGATCCTCAATGACTATGAGACGTCGTTTATTTTCTGGGGCGCGGGCTGCACGAGTGGGTAAGTACACGGTACGGGCACCTAAACCCAGGGTGAAGGTGTAAATTATTCTAATTTTACACTTGGATGAGCAGGAAAAACGAATCAAGGGGATATTTTACTATCACAAAAATTGAAGCTGGAGAAAGAAAAATATTTGGACAAATTGAGGCCTGGAGTCACTTCCACACATAATTATGTTTTAGTATGAATTTCTTGAATTCGCTAACCACTTAGATCACCTAAACCAGCTCCTTTGATGAGACCGAGCAAATCAAAGTTGGTTGAGACTGGCATAGAGCTTCCCATCGGCTCAACAGCAGCTGCGGCAGTTTCTCACGTGTGGCCTAAAATCAATTTCGCGCGGATTCGTTGACTTGATTCTTTTGAACCTTTCTCCCTGTATACTTCGTCATTTTCTTCTATACTACCAGCCTGCGGGCAGTTCCACCTAGTGAAAGATCAATGCAGAATGTAGAGCCCATCGGAAGTGTCAGTATGGCGCAACGGTGCCTCGTTCTGACCGGTCACCTACTTATAGTCTCAATATTCTCCGTCTATGTGTACAAGTGATTTATCAGCTCGAGCGTGACTTTCATCAAGGCAATTTCTCTTCTCGCATTGCTCATGTCGATACGATATCCTTTCTGTTTCACTTTCACACAGGATCAGTATAACCACCTCACGAGGGTATCCCGCTAATGGAAGATGCGAAAACGCAATGAGGTTTTATCAGTTTCACCTAGGTACCAGCCTTATTTACTTCGTGAGGGTTGGTTCGTATCTTCTTATAGTTAGTGGCTATTGAATATCACTGAAGCGAAGGCAGGATTTAGAACGGATGTTTATGGCTCTAACTGCTTTCAGATCAATTCTAATCATTCTCCAACGGTACCATATCAATATTACTATTAAGAAGTTGAGAAGGGATCATCAAGATCCTCTTAAAGCTGTTTGAAATGTTATCCTCGTAAATTGAAAGGTTCTTCTACGGAACAGCTATTACACTGGTCGACAAGATGGTCAGCGTAGAGCAGGAAAAGGAGGAAAAACAAGACAAAAACGAAAAAAAAAAAAAAAAATCTCAGCAGCTTCTTCCCCGATCGGGACAAAAAGGGGCGGAGACCAGAAGTGGTCGAGTCGATGAACTGAGACTGAGTTCACCAGCCGTCACCTTGCCGGACTCTTCCTCGTCCATCCCGTTCTACAAGATGGTACGTGCCCTCGACGTGGGCCAGGTTATATACTTATTGGAATGCTGAAACGTTTTATATTATTCTCACCGCAAGGCATTGTCCGTAGCTTGGATTTGGGCTAGCGTCTTACGAGTTGCGTGCTTTCCTATCACATCGGATTTATTTAGCTTTGGGTGTTTCTTCATGTTATTGTCAGGATCAAATTACGAGTAGGTATAACCATGATGCAGATTACGTCGTGAGTTGTGTGGGGTGAGTAAAGACGTCTCACGAATGGAGATGATTTGTTTTTGCCGAAGAACAAGATGAGGTCACAATGTTAGCTACAGCCAACATAATAACACCTGGACGAGCCACAAGAGATAGTTCTTATGGCCAAGCCCTTCAGCGTGGGTATCGTTCATTGTCGTGAGGCTTGTGCAACATTGGGGCTCAGATAGTCGCGCGTGACATATGATATGGCAGCGGTTTCGTCGGGGTTGTTGCTCGCAGCGAGTGATTAGTGGGGTCGTGGAACAACGGCTCAAATCAATTCCAAAGCTCATTCGCATTTCATTGACGATACGTGGGTCCGACGAAACCCTCCCATCTTCGCGAGCAACCCCGAGTTCAAGTGGTGACGCCTCTCCACCACCTGTGATTCGTGATGGGTCGTGTGGAAGACAGAGGGGAGCCTCAGCCCGAGAGGGAGATGTAACAGGTGAATGTGCAGATCGTCGAAAACAGAAGACTCCGGCCCAGAGCGGCGGAAAGTGAAACGGTTCCATAGCCTTGGGATGCATCTTGACCCCATCTGGTGGACGCAACTCAAACTAAGCGCTCTATCTTTATTGCTCATACGAATGAGAACGCATTCCTTCGATATTTTGCAATGATCAAGGTGCGGAGTTGAACAAAATTCCATCAAGTTGTAGACCAAAAAGTGACCGAGCCTACGTTGATTGTTCCAACTGCTCATATACTTTGCTGGTAGATTCCTGAGCCCATTGTCAAAAAAACACTTTTCGACATAACCACGGAGACTTGTGTCTCACAACCAATTAGCACAAATAAGATCACCATTCGTGTATTTCAGTGATTTCAACAGTCGGCACTAAGGATACGCGGTACGATGGGGTCAAGGTGGCACAAAGACCAGTTTCCGGTTGGTTCTGGAAAACAAACGCCAACTCATTTCCACATGTTCATTTTCAATCGCGTTCTTGATGCATCGATTGTCGGACTTAAAATCGTGTACTTCAAAAATGATTTGTTTAATAGTTATTAAGCTGGGAAATGCCTAATAGACTGGTAGATCAATATCGATTCTAGAGAAAACTTATTTTGCGTATCAACAAAATGATTTAACATAGCGCATTCAAGGCAGTACATTAATATGACTCAACTAAATAGCTGCGTGGTTGCGGAATTGAGAAAGTGCGTGTAGAACATCGAGTGCTTACCCCAACTGAAAGTGAAAGTCATACGGTCATTTTTGGTCAAAATTGCCTTCTTCGATCGGTGAACATAAAAAGGAGATCGCTACTTTCCGGTTCTCTATTTCGTCCGCCACTTCGTCATTTTATTCTGTCTCTCATTCGGAAAAGTTAGCCAGTCCAAACGGCAGACGGTACATGGCGTGTAGCGGCTAAAGAAGGTTACCTAGTTGCTCACCTCTCTCCTCTTATTAATTACCCCGGCCAGATTTCGCTTTTTCTTTTTTACCATATTGCCCTTTTCTTACCCAAGAAAGAATGATTTGAGACTCGTAAGTGAAATAGATGGCGGGTTGAATTAATTTTCAATCGATCAAAAAAAGCTAACTCAACGTCTCAAGGGCAGCGATAGAGGAAGTGAAAAATGGATCCTTGAACGCCTTAATTCGGGTAATGTGATTGCGGCACAATGGGGTACACCTTTCAAGTGGGAGATGCCCTTGCTCATTGTTAGGAGGAGGTAATTTTCTTATAACGGGGCTTGTGATGTCGCGCTTTGAGTAGGTGAATCAGCTAGTTGGGGATCATCTGGCGGGTCATCGTAGGCATGAAGCATGGCCAAGTACACGGCTAAAGACGTGATGGCTGGATTGACCTGCTGATTGAAGAGAATACAAAACATTTTCTGGCCAAACATTTGGCCGGTGGATAACGTAAGGCCTAGAATCAGTCGCTGATATCACCTAGGTTGAGCAACTAACCTACTGTAATCTTCTTCTCACACCTAAATAACCCCACGGCAATCATCGATGTTTTCCTCCAACCGCCAATTGTATTTCTTGCAAACGATTTGGTAGCTACCGAGATTTCTGGAGTACAAATTGTTTCTTCACAGGAACCGGTTGATGGAAATGACGAAATGGCCTACGCGCAAATGGAGATTAGTTCATTGCGAGAGGCGTGCTCGAAGGAGCACTGGTATGCATTGGCGTTCCAAGACCAACCTTGAACCCGTTAGCGAGTAACGAGACCGCTATTCCGCCGTACGAAGGCTGAGCATTGAACGCAAAGAGATGATCATAAACTTGGCTCGCACGGTTTTCTGGTCCTTATGCTGGAACGGCACCGTCCAATTAGTTACCCCAAACATCCAACATCATTTTTCAACTGTTAAGGAACATTGGTGCCGGGACATATAACGTAGTGTTCGAAGACACAGAAAAGCACATTCTCAAAGACAATAAGCTCAGTCAATTAATTGAATTTAGGAGTAACGGGTGACGATAATTCACTCATTTGGAGAATTGATTTATGTAAAGATGATCATCAGCGGAGAAATTGTTATCGAACAACTCGTACTGAGTTGATGGAGGAATAGGAAGGAAGAGCAGCCTGACAACCAATGAATCATCAATCTTGAAAACCCCTCATTAGCCTAATCAGTTGGGATGTCGTTACGTTGGGAAGGGACCGTTTCGGATTCGAAAGCCGGCAGTACCCAGTCTCTTCCACTATGAATAATATTATACACTCTTATCATTGGATTATTTATTATTTGATGGTGGAAGAATTCTACGATTTAATCAAATTTGAGGTGCGTTTCATAGTGAGGTGGGCTGAAGGTAGGCAGTTAACAGGGAGTTCAAGTGAAAACCATCAGATACTTTCACGCAGGGCTCTCCGCTAAAAATGTTAGCCAAATAAATAAATTGCAATTCGCTCTATTTTAAAAGGAAGGGGGGGGCAGGATCAAGGATAATTGAGTAGGTACCAAAAATAGTCAATCGGCTCATATATTGAGTTATTTAAATATCTATTACCTTCCCAGCGATGACAGCTTGTACGGTGAGGACCTGGGCTGGTTTGTGGTACTCCAGTACCTCTCCGGGGAGGACATGTCCTACTCCCGGATCGAACCATACCAGCTCCCCCTGTGGAAATAAGATGAAAACGTTAATTCACATAAGAGAGATAAGAGCAATGGATGTTTAGATAACTTAAATAACTGCTTAATACTAATTATAATGGTAATGAGTAGCCAATTTAT
Source organism: Cyrtorhinus lividipennis (assembly GCA_019603395.1). NCBI lineage: Eukaryota > Metazoa > Arthropoda > Insecta > Hemiptera > Miridae > Cyrtorhinus > Cyrtorhinus lividipennis. The sequence goes on along the minus strand of CM034000.1, from coordinate 23,548,638 downwards.
AGAATAAGCAACTAGCATCACCGTTGCTTGCTGTTAGAGATTTAGGGGTGCGGTTGTCTGAAACCTAACCCCACAATGAGCGCACACCCCCGATGGCGGCGGTTAGCCGCCTCGACGAGTAGAAACCTCCCTCGAAGCACTTTAGTTTGCCACCCTGTCTGATCCTGATATTTCATTATAATGTGATGTATCATCTGACGATGTGCTGTAGTTGAGTACAATCGTCACAACAATAATGTTGATAATAAGATAACAGATGAATTTAGCACTATTGTAGCTATCATTACCAAGTTTAAATGTATTATTTGTCACAGTAAATGGTCGTGACGCTTTTGTTTCCAAATGAAGCCGGTTTCCTGGAAGGTCACCCACCTCCCACATCTTGACAACGCCCTCCAGAGGCCTGCAACCTCATAAAAACAATAAGGACTCGAACCGCAGAGTTATCTGATACAATATTGACCTTTCAGTTGAGTTGCGCCTCAGAAAAGAAAGGGGAAATGTTTGAATCATGCGCCTCACGCAGATAGGTAGAGTCACTGGCGCTCAATATGTGTTCGACACTCCAAGGTACGAGTATTGTATTTAAAATTAAGTTGACGCAACCTTCAATAAATCCTCAAAGACGTATTCGAATCGAACCAAATAGGCTACAGGATGAGAATCTGAAACTAGTTGCTTACGCAATTTCTGTTCGCAGAGATAAGTAAGATCAAAGCAATCTCCAGTTTTGCAGGATCTTTGATCAACCGGTCCACCTTGTCCTTCGAGCAACCGTTCGTACACATACTTGGCAATCCTCACTGTGTTCAATATCTTCGGAATAGCAAAATTGACTTTAAGATAAGAACAAGGAATGCTCGAGCGCTGCGGACGGGGGTTGTGAGTTTAGAATTGCATCCTCCATTCCGTATTGCGGACTCGGTTCGTAATTCAATTTTTCGTGCAAATCCTCTAACCAGTCTTAGCGTCCAACTTCAAAAGTAAGTCCCCTACAAACATACTGAGCACAAAAGAACTAAAAAGAAATTTATTAGGGGTGTGATACGAGCAGAAAATTTGGCAGAACTCATCGTAATCCTCTAGAGAATAGACACCCCAGTTGTTGGGGACTCAACAGATTTTCGGTCTGTAAACTTTGGCTAAATACCAACGCACCATTTCACACAACACCACAGAATAGGGAAGACGCAGCTCCGTACAGTTTTCACGGAGTATCCCGGTGGTAGTACGGCCACAACAGCCAATAAAGTTCCAACCATCGGAGAAAATGATCAAACCCAGAATTGCATCGAGATATTGAACGAAACATGCGAGATTCTTCCACATTTGACGGAACATTTGTCAAATAAACCATCAGCTTTTTGGATTTTTTAAATTGGTGATGAATGAACAATACAGCATATTTCAGCACATGATTTTCAGACATAGGCTAAGGCTCTTACATCTTTTCAGTAAATCTTCATCGACGAAGAGAAGGATCGCCTCGCAGGCCATTTCGGAATTCACTTCACATAATGATACGTATATAGTGAGATATCCTTCAAAACGTCAATTCACCTTATATTTTCTACTTTGTCTCAAAATGTGCCCCAAGTTTAGAGAAAATGCCGGTCGGAATCTACTGTATCTTGAATGCATTGAATATGACGAAGGAAGAATATTAACAAGAATTAGTCATTATCTACCTGTATCGAATTCCATACCGATCACAACCATGGGATATCATCGTCTTACTGGTATCATATTTTTCGGCTCTAATTTTATCGGCTGACAGCTACTGTTGATATGCATTGTTATCTTCGCAACGTCGAATTTATGTGATTCAACAATTCTGCTATCGACTTCCAAGTTCCATCGAAAAGTTTGATACACCAGATGAATAATAAACTTGAACGCTGGTTGGACCTGATAATATAAGAAGGCTGAATTTTAGATACGCATATCCCCCACGGTAGCATTTTCTGACTCCTGTGATAAAAGACGGAAACAGCTTATGTAGACATCGAGAATTAGGGGAAAGTGCGCAATGGTAGCAAGCCACTTGTCAACTCGCATGTGGCCGATGAGGGATTGTTTGTGGAAGAAAACTAGGTCGGTTCCATTAGGACGTTCTCCAGGTTGGTTTTCTTTTTCTCCAGCTAATCTAACAAGAGTGTGTTTCTGTTCGCGGATCCTCTTTTGTTGGAGACGTTGAAAGGCTTGAAATCGTTTTCCAGTCAATTGTCAAGTCGGCTAGCGGCGGAATGTTCGGGCTAATCAGATTAGAAAGAAGAAATTCTTAGAGTCTAAATAGATTGGCCTGTCGCAGACCAGATCAACCATTCATGGAATTTGCTATGCAAATTAAGAGGAAACTCGTATGAATTTATCTTTTTCTTGGTTGTGACATCACTCTGGGTACCAAACCTATTTCGTTGTAGGGTTCTAAGAATTTAAGCATCGTGGTTCTCATGTTGTTCTAATTTCCATATTTCATTCCAAAAATGTTACAGGAAAAATTTGGGCGCTTGAAAAAACCTTTAAGTTGGGTTGGAATCTTTGGTTTCGTAATATTGTAAGCCCTCCTCGCTACGAATCATTAGAAACTGTCGGCGAATCAATCACGGAGTTCGGTGTTAACCTATGTCGTGAGCACCAACCCTTAACTCTGCCCCACATACCCACTTGCCCTGAGAAATTCCCTTTGTTATTCTCTCGGGTTCGAACACATTGAAAGGAAATCACGTCATAATCGGCTAAATCGTTTCTCGCAGATTCACACTAGGGGGAGTAGAGCAGTCGGTTATACAACTCGCTCTTTCTGAATGATGGCTCAACATCCTCACGTTTGGTAGGAGAACGTGTGTAACTCAGGTGACCTGGGTAATTGATAATACGCCATACGAATCCGTACGAGCTGATGAAAACAATCTCACATTCGTTTTGAATCGTGCCGGGTCATTTCAAATGCCCATCCAACTGGTTGAAAAAAATAATTTTCTTTGTTTGGAAAACTCCATAGTGAAATTCAGACTCATCATTCAATCCGTGAGAACAATTTTGCCTTGATGAACATTGGGACTATCAAAATGGAGGATGCATTCTTCCTCGTTAGTCATTAAAGAATGCCTGGCATCATAGCCTTGGCAAATGAGTCATTCATCCTTGCGGATTCCTGAATTCAGAAACTCAAGGCTCCGAATGAGTGACCCAAAGAAGTAAACATGCGCTTTTCGTAAACACATTGAAATGAACGCTTCTAATAAATCGGATTTAAGAAAATAATTATCCATCCAAATGTTTGCCTCCTACGTTTCAAAATTAGGAGATTCCAAATCCATGTCCGTCCGCCGACCTACTTGGAGACAATTTTCCTTGGAATATTTGCAAAGCTGTAGCCGACAAACTCCACCTGCCTTAGTTTTGCCCACCGGGGAGGGTGCAATGGTCAAAATTGGGATTTTAAAACTTTAAATTTCGAGAATTTGCCCGATTAAGCTTTTGTTTCCCATGTATTGCCGTACTCTAAATCGATTGAAGTGTGTTCGAGATGGATTGCTACTCACCCATGATCCCTCCTTTTGTACTCGAATGTATCTATTATACCTCTACGATCAAGGTATACTTATAAAACTTTGACGAAGAGTGAGGGAGGTAGAATCCGACCGAGGGATTCAATCTCACACCTTGTGCTTTTATTCTCACATGTCGTGCGTTTAATGTGTGCATTGCTGACAATCACCTGATTTCTGCATACCGGTGGAATATTATAGAAGAACTTGCGCGAGAGAGGTCGCTTGTTGGTTCTCTCCAAAGTCGCTGGATGAACTCGAAATCCAGACGCAATCCTCGGCTCTGGCGATTCCGCGGCGCCGCACAAAGTCGCGAACCCCCTCGACGTCCGTTTTTGTGCCAAATCGTACCGTCCACGTCGACCCAATTCGGACCAACGTCGTTTGATTTTGGCGCCGAGCCCTTCGCGGACGTCACCTCTGGCCATATCCACATGTCGGCACTCCCGCTGTTCACGAGCCACTGTAACGCATCCGTGGTTTTCTCACCGCTGCACCGTGTTTTTGTTATACTGCTCTCTGGCGCTAGTCTCACTTCCTGCCCTCCTACGATGGAGCAACCTAATTGGCTAACGCTCTTCGCGCACACAGATCCGAGCTCACACTCCCACTACAGGCTGACAACAACAAAACACCTGTGAAGCATAACATGATCTTCCCAGCTTCCCACCCCTCAAACGGTTTACCCTCTCCTCTAAAAGACTAGATTTTTGATACTTAATTGAATGGGTTATCTTCTCACGAATCCCAAAATGTGAGAAAAATCATCACCAAACTGAAGTGAATCACGCTATCCAAAGCCGCCATGTTATGTAACTTTGAAGAATTAGGTGATGCGAGGCTCTTCTCTTTGGCAACTGTACTGTATCGCTATAGATCAGAGCAACCAGACAAATACGCATACCCACCCCCTCACTCCCCTCAATTCCACCAAACATGAGAAGAGTTTTACTAAGCAGTTGATTCTTAAGGTAATCTAATCTTTGTATGCGGTTGTGACCGTTTATTCCCCTTCCCAGCTACTTGGGGGCATAAATTCGTCGAAACATTTCACGACGAGAATGCGCCAACAACGTCTGCTTTATCGGTTATCCTTTCAGTGTCGATGTTTGTAAACATGAGGAGTGTTCCATCCGAGCAATCCCTTGAAAAAATCATTCGGTAAAAGACACTTAACGACTATTGTTGTATACTAGCATTAAATGCTATTTATTTATGACCACAAGCTTTGCTCGCTCTTTGAAGTAAAACATTCAGGCCGTCAATACCCTCACAACGGGTCTGTAATTGCCCTCAGACTTTTTAACGTGATATTTTTTCACTTATCTCAAATAGTGTTATTCATTCCATTCACTTCATTTTTATTTCATCCGATTGTTTTATTTTAGAACTAATAATAAAAAATGTTTAGTTATTCTCTACATTATAGAATAACTCAATACAGTTATTCTTTATTTGTACGGTAACGTTCTCGTTCAAATATTCGTCAACGCTGTTGAACCTAATTCCGTCATTACATGAGGAATAGGCTACAAACTTTTCGTTTGGTTGTGTAAACCAGGACAGGTGGGAATTTTCATAAACAAAAATTAAATAGTCATCGTACTCCACCGAACGCTTCACGTCCCCTCAGAATCTGCCCAAACCTCTCAAAACCCGGATTTTATGTGGTTAATATTTAGTTACACTTACTGTATTTTATCATTTTCTCGATAAACTATCAAAATTTTCTTCTATTTTACTCCACGTTGTTCACTCTAAAAAATGATCATAAATTATTTTGAAGAAATTAGGATTTATTATCGTGTTATTATTTTATTAATTACTAACACTGGCAGAAACATGATTGAAGACTTTGATTTTGAACGAATTTTGATGAACGAAAAACTATACTCCAGAATAAATTCCTGAGCAAAATGAAGTCTTCAGGTCAGAAGAGGTAGTGTAAATCTAATGAATTGTTTCGTGAGTCGCATCAGGAGATATGGTTCTCACCTTGAACACATAGGTACAGAGCAAATTAAAATTGGAATGCTACTTTTCGCAGCTGACTCCTTCTATTCTATGAGATACACAACACAAACCAGTTAGAAGGAATCTGAGCGAAAAAGGGGGAAAAATATAGAAGATAGAAACTGAAGGGCGACCGGTTCGATTGGTATAATCTGAGTAACAACCGAGAGTTTCTGGGCGTCCTCGACGAAGAATACTTGGCATTCCTCCTCCTGCCTGACCCCTAAACCTTCGACGACAAATCGGATGCGCCTAGTTAAGACCCCGAAGAGAAAACTTAGATGCCTTGTGTGCCTATCCCACTTTTACTCGAAGAAAGCATCTACTGTTCAAGCGTTTAGAATGCGCGGTGCGCGTCAACCTTCGAAAAAGATAAAGGTTTAACGGTTCAACCTAGTTACAAATACACACGAGGTGGGTATGTCAAAGCTCCTCTACACGGATGGGCGACACAGTTGAGACGTTCAAAGACCAGGAAATGCAGTTGGCTTTACACTTCTGTTGGTTTCCGGTAGGGAATAGTCTTTGTTGTCGGGTTGAAGATGAGCACAAAACCGTGTAAACGATGAAGCAACACAACTTTTATCAAAGCCCATTTTCTACAGTAGGGTATCAGGCAGAGTGAATCCTCCTGAATAGAGTAAACAGGTCTGTATTGGTTCTCGTGTAACCTCAATCCTGCTCAAAACCTCTTCAACGGTGGGCAGAGCCAATGGTCTAAACTAAAATAAACCGTTAACCAGTAGATTTCGATTTGCTCTCATGGCCAATCACAGTTGGCATTGGATCTCTCCTGTTGGTTAAGTGCCTCAAGGTTTGGAATGAGTAGGAGCTCCAAAAAACCCATTCTGATCGATTCAGCTGTACGTAATTTACTTTTCGTCATTCAAAACAGGATGTCTGAAAATCATTCCGAAATGACGATTTAAGAGGTCATTCAACCGATCAATTAAACCGCCCTTATTTAATAAATGCCCGGCATGAGGAATGATAATATTTAGTAGTTGACTTTAGGGCCGAAGCAAAGTTGTGGTAATTATAATCTCGTCGAATGAGTTAGCTTTTGCCCTCCTGCGACGCATTCAATAGCAATAGAATTCATACAGCTCTGAGTTTAAATCAGTAATTTAAACCTATTGATGTCAATATCTGAACTGTGTTAATATAAGAGTAATTTTACAGCTGAAGTGCAACAGATTCAGAAGGCAGCGTTTATAAAAGGATCGAAAAAGCACAGTGAGATAAAAACTCTGGCACTCCTTCAAGAGTAAACTCAGTCGATCTGATGTTGATCGCGAAAGGATGAATCCACACAGCTCCATCTACCGACAAAGCTACCAACTTTCATTGTTTACCGTGTGATTACTCGTGGACGGTACCGCTATCTTTGATGTGGAAGGACTTTTTTCTTCCTTCACATCGCAAGCCGTGAATTAACGACGCATCATCGCGTTAAACGCGAGCTTAATAACCTGTGCAGCCTGAATGGAATAGATCGAAGAACCCGACCGTACACGGTACAGGGTCTATTTATCTTTTGAAGGTGGTTTACATAAATCCTGACGAAAAAATTGATAAAACTCATTTCCTTTGGGTCTGTTCACGTATAAAAATAACTATTAAACGCAAGAAGCCAAATTGCTTAACTTTTTCTTCAAAATAGAAAAAAAATGAGATTTTTAATTTCTAGCCACCTGAAAAATCAGTCCATTGTCTTTGCCTCGGGTCTTTGTTGGCAGTCAGTTCGCCCGGAACGAAGGTCGCCTAGGGCAAAAACAGGCGTTTTTTTCAAAGGTGTCAATCTCGAGGGCTGTTCGCCGATCAATTCCAATGAATAGCTTTCCTCTGAGGCCTGTCATTCGAGCAAGGTCGCAGTGATATGGCAGACGGGATTTAAGTCTCATTCCAATCGATTCAGCGTCCAAAATTTAAAGGAAAATGATACCCCCACACGCCTAGGTATCAGAAATCTCGAAAACACACATTCGAACTAGGTAGATAGATACCAATTTGACCCATAACCTCTTCCAGTAGGCGCCAACCGTCAAGGGACCCATTTCATTGGATTCAGCGCTCAAAATTCAGTGGAAAATGATACCCCTCACGCCTAGATCGCGAAAAATGTCGGAAATCAATTTTTTGAGATTTGGTCCGATCGGGACAAGCTCGAGGACCAACTAGAGCCGGGAAGTGTTCCCTGACCCAAATTTCAGATTTTTAGAAAATTTTCTACGACCAAAATCGGCGTAGACGGCGGACGGACATTTGCTTATTTTGATCTAGACAACTTGAAATGCCTAGAAAAACAAATTTTAGGCCGAATCGGAGAGTTGAACTTTTTGCATGAAAACATAGGTTGATTATTCAAGGAATAACCAACCAAAAGAGCGAATGAGAAGGGATTAGGGGTGTCCATATTATTGGGAGGTAACGATTGCGCTTATACTAGTTATTTATTTAGGTATTTATACAATAACTATCGTCATTCAATACTATGAAAAAAGTACTAGACTGTTCTCGAAACTTATCAGCCAGGTCGGCCTAAATTGGGGGAGGGGGAAGGAGGGGATGGTTATGAGTGAAAATTCGTTTCTTTTTTTTCAACTCGATTTGAGACATTTTTTGGGAACTAGGCCTGTGGGGTATAATTTTCCACTAAATTTTAAACTATTTGCCCATACACTTGCTCTAAGAAATAATCAACCATTATGAAATAATTAGCAGCATTTTTTCATGAGATCAAGAATTTGTCAATACTTGCGTACTTGCGTAGCGCATGAGGATTTCAACGAAAATGCAATATTCTGTCAGTTTCCCTCCAGTGATTCAATGCTACGTATTTGGAATATAATATCCTTAGACCGCAAGTTTTGCCACTACGATGCCTGACCTAAAGCGGGAAGAAACAGCTTCTCCCGCTCATTGATGAGTCCAGTCGTATTGGCTTCCTATTCAAACTCTCAAGTGGCACATTTTCGTCTCCGACGTGAAAGGGTTGAATGAACGGCCCCCAGGGAGAAAGTCATAGCCGCGCCCCACACTACTTTTTCTACGGTGCTTTCTCCCCGCCTCGAGGCCAGGACTTAGGAATTCCCTTCCACAACCGCAATCGCAAAGTCATGGGATACTAAGGAGGCGGTATCGGATCAGTTGGTCGATGTAATTAATCTTTGAATAAGTGGATACTGTGAAGGAGGAGATGGGTATGAAGGCCTACTACAAAAACACGGGCAACACAAATACACACAAATAGCCTATTTTTAATGAGTTTTAGATAATTGTGGACGAAACATAATCTTATTAAATATGACAGGCTGTTATTCAGAATGCTCCAACAAATTTTTTTTTTAAATTTAGTTTGGCCGTGAATAATTTACCTAAATAGTCCTCATATCAGAGGTTAACTCCTCAAATATGCTCCAAAAATGTACAGTTTGCGTGTTCTAAGAATTGTAATTTGAGTCAGGGACCTCTTTTTGTGTTGAGTTCCCCGACACTTTCCAACCCGACAGGCTCAAAATTTCCAAACATTTTTGAAACTCCATTTTTGGGATTTTTTGGGCAACTAGGCGCGTGTGGTACCGTTTTCCACTAAACTAGGGACACTGAATCGATCAAAATGAGTCCTGTACAATCACTGCTTTCCCCGTATTCTTGCTCTAAGGAATATTAAACGATTGGGGAAGAATTTGTTGCGTTTCTGTTTACGGTTACTGGCTTAGCTGACCGATAGCCGTTCGAAGCTGTGGATCAAGTCAGTCGCTACAACCGAATTTTCGAACGGGAGGAAGTATACTAGGGAGTTTTCGCATCCAAAAATGACTTTAGTGAAGCCCAAGACGTTTGCCAAGACTGCAGCTCAAAATTAAAAGTGGCGTCCAGCACTAGGAATAACGCTTTGCTTCTATTATAACAACTGCAGTGCTGCTTTGATTGTCTGCATTCTAATGAGGAGAGGTATTTTACTGAACAATCTTTGTCAATTTATGGAATTTCACATTAATACATTATTAAATAAGTCGAATGAACCAAACAACGCTTTAGAAACAGCCGCATGTGATGACGTCACGAGGAGCGGTCTTCCTTGGATTCCTGCAACTGGACCTTTCCACGATGTTTTGCAGACGTCCGATTCGAAAGTCCTCAATCAAGCCAGTGATTCCAACAGTCGAAATCTCTTTAGAGGGTACCGTTTTCTGTTGATCTGTTGCCGGACCTATTCGATGGCATTGGTCATGAACTGCGGGGAACCCTTGGGCCGTTCTTTGTGTGGGAAACGCGAGTGAGCTAAGTGTATCAACACAAAAGTCAAGTTGTAACAGTACCCATGAGAACTTTCAAAATGTCTCTCGATTGATAGACAGTTTGCCGAGTGTCAGAAGGTAAAACCGTTCGTTTTCTGGCGATATTGATTGGAGGGAAGCTGGCGATCAGTACCTATAACATCTAGTTGATATTTTTACTATCGCAAGAAACAAACAAACATCCTTGAAATGTCCATTAAGAAGAAAATCCCGCAGCCGCTGAAAGAAGTTTCTTGTGACGTTCGCTCTCATCACGCGTCAACATGAACAAAAGACCTGTCTTCCGTCATTTTATGATTATGTTACTCCTCCTCACTATCCCTCCACGAGAACTCAATATTATTATGATTTTGATGATTATTATGATGATGTCTAACTTGGGTAAATGAGAGGGTTCACTGGTATATCTTCAAGTCGAAGCGACATTGGAAGTGATGTGTGTGATCTCATCCCATTTGGCCTGGTATTATCATGACTCATGCTGTGTAGAAATGAATAGGTATTACTGTTTTTATTCTACGTTATTGCATAAAGTGTATAGCTAAAAGTGAGCGAAATAGAGTGTTTTAGGTCCACTGTCACTGAAACATTTCGATGACAAATGTGCCGTTTTATTAACCATTGCTGGATGTATATTCCGAAAAGCATATTTTTTAGCTAAGGTGGCAACAGATTGCAATCTAGTAGGGACTACAGGAGCCTGGGCAAGGGGTCAATGGACAGCCGGTGTCTCCAGTGTGCGCCAGTTTGTGCTCAGAAGTCGTTTTCCTCCAGTCTCCTTCCAACTGGGCGGCCAATGAGCCTGTTCTTCCTTTACAGTTCGCTGCATCAAGTTCATACTGAGACCGTGCAATGTCATGGGTCTGTCAAGTCAGCAGTGTGTCTTCTTATCGAGTTCATACCGAGCACAGAGCAATTTTCAAAAGAAACTCGATCTTTTCCATTCCATCTATTCTGTGTTCGATATTTCATAGTCATTGATTTTGATGACGACAGACTTGAAGGACATAGCTACGGCTTAAATATTAATGTTTCATGAAATCCTAATGCTTTCGCCTCCCTTTGTCATTTTCTTCAATTTATTTATTCACTCCATGCTTTTCCTTTTGCACAACAAAATCGTACGTATTGTGAACATGGCAGCTGTGACAGTCGATCGCATGACCAAGTTTTTTTTCTGGTAGAAACGTCTCGCTGCCGGAGGATGTGAAACATCAAAGAACCACTTCAGGTGCGGCTTCAAGGTGAAAGTTGATTCTTTGAATAGCTCAACACACACGATCGCGATGGTAAACGTTCGTAATCAAGCGCGGCTTCCAGACGAATCCACAGGATACTCTCATCATCCGGTTGTATACAACTTATTTGACCATGGTGAGTCATCGTGGCATTTTCCCGCGTTGGAGTTACAGGATCACTTTCGCCGAATACCGCACGGAGAGCGGTGATGATTGGAAAATACATTCAGGGAATGTTGAATGAGGGAGTAGTCAACGCTTTGAGCATTCTTACCATATCCTGTTCATATTCGTCCGAGTCTAAAATAACAGCTAGCAGGTGTAACAGCCCCATCGGCCAAGAACTTCTGGGGGGAACTCTAACGTTTACTAGCTCTAGGAAACTAGTAGTCAGTTGAAATGGTCCCAAGCCACTTGTATCAGCATTTGTAATATCAAACTTTTTTAACTAGATTATTGGGGGGGGGGGGGGTTATTTGGGAGAGAGAGCTGTCTTCTCCCTTGGTATTTCAGACACGCCCTTTGTTTTTATTCCAGCTGAGGTAAAAGACCAAGAAGCCTTCGTCTTTTCCATCCTATCAATCATCTTCCTCAGTATATCAAGGAACCAGTTGCTTCTAATGTTTGAGTAACAAGTCTTGAGCAACCCAGCTTCAAAGTCAAGCAGACGAGTTGAAGAGTTCAACCGCCTTCAGAATAATCGTTTGTATTGTCACGACGTGACACGGATGTGTAATAGGCTTTGAACCCAGTTGACTTGAAGATGGAAAATTACAGAACAACCCATATTAAATTAGGCGGTACACTCATCGTATGATATTGATTACATCATTTTTGGGGTCTTTGATTACAAAAGTACAAATGTCATGTCGTGGGTTTTGAAGGAGGTTTCTTATTCATGTTCATCAAGTGAAATCGAACGCCCACATGAAATTTTTCCTTCAGTGTTGATATTGTATGAAGATGTTCCTTGAACGGGATTGTCGAATGTTTCGGTAGAGTTTCCTACGATGAGAACGAGGCCACTGATTCGACTCATCGTGTGAGGGTGGGCAACGTAAATAGGTACCTAGTTGGGTGTGTAACCTACACTTAACGCGTCATTCGACCGTTTCTTTCCTACCGGTTCGAGACGATTTTAACGGGTTATCTTTTCGCCATGTCTGAAATGAGAAGCTCTCGTCACAACTGCTTACTTGTCACGCGAATCGGACCATTTGCCAGCAGGAAAAACATATGTATTGACCTGATTAACAGAGTCAAAACGAGTTGGAAACAGTTATAAATATTTCGCTAATAAAGGGATACAAAATCGCGTTCAGGGGCTTTGCAAACGCACAAAAATCATGAGAAACAACTACACTCTATGGTTCCGAAATACCACAAGAACTCTAGAAAAATTTCTGTTAAAAAAAAGTGGATTTTCTCGGATATTCATTGCGTAATTTTTCAGCATAATTCTCAAAATTAAAGAACGTAGCACCATAACAATACCAGCGAAGCTGCGTAATTGGAATACATTGACATAGCAGCTACCTCAATTGTTCATTGGAATGCAAACTTGAACAGAAACTAAGATAACTAGGGAAGCGTTTGAAAAATAGAAGCACTAATTAGGTTCGAATAATTCCCATCGACTTTCTCAACACCAGATGGCTTGCGTCAGTCGAGACAACTAATTTTCAGATAAACATCTCTTCCGAGAAACTTGGCAAATCTTCCCTTCGTCCAGAGGAGAAAAAAATCACATATAGCACGGGCACTCCGGCTTAATTGCACCTAATGAAGGTCAGACTCGCGAGGTCTAGGTGTGAGAACTAGGCTTCCTAGTATCGTAGACAGGAAGGGAATTCTTTCATGCAGACAATGAAAAATTGAGAAGTTTTTCTATAAAGTTTTTTTTTCCGCAAGTGATGAAGCGGGATTATAAGAAGAAAGGTTTTGTTCTTTGACTCTCACACGCTCCGCTTTCAATAAAATGATTTTCCCTACCTGGTACTGAATGAAGCAGTTTTCAAGTTGAACTTGTACGTATGTATATTGGGTATACGAGTACATTCTTCTACTTGTGACTTCACACTCAATCCAGCTATATTCTCTATCAAAGAAATACATTTATTTGAACGAGAACTCAAGTTTCATTGAGAAGTCTTTGTTATTGATTCATGCTGGGGCTCAATCTCGATCGTTTTTGTTTAATCGAGTAGAGTTAGGGCGAGTAAAAATGATCACGACCAATGTCTTAAATATGTACACAATTTTGTAATTTTGTACGTACGTGGCTAAAAACGGGTGCGTACACTTTGACATCATGTTGATGATTTCCCGACATTTTTGAACACCAAGTATATATTTTTGTGTAGGACTGTCACTTGTGAAGTATTTTGAAATTTAGGTACGTTAAATATCTCTTTCCATCTAATTTTGGTCGCTGAATCGATTAAAAGTTGACCTTGACGAGACTGTCTCCTCAGATCAAGATATATTTAGGAATGATGAAGAATGACTGAAAATTGTTCAGTGTATACTACGTCAAAACAAGTTGGAAATAAACGAGAAAAAGACATACCCAGAATTTCAATTGCAAGCGTGTAACATCTCTGAAAAACCATATCTGAATGCGGTGGTCGGCATTTCAAGGCTGATGGGAACGCGGCGACCCTACCTCAGCATCTCGACCTTTCCCGAATGTCCCTTCTTGGACACGACTATCACGAAGTTCATCCTTATTATGCCCGAGACTTTTCCAGTAGAAGCGTTGTGTAGAATTAGAGAGGCCATATCGAAAGGCGTTCGGAAATCAGCTATACGCAACAGCTTTTGAGAGCTTCTATGACTCGATAGATTCCAAGCTATTATCTATCGAAAAACATTGTTATCGTGTGGTCGGTATGTCACCGAAGAAATTATTAGGTCGATTTTACCGCAGCGGCACATGCCATTAGCGCTTAGTCGAGCATGAAAATGACAAACCACACAGATTACGTCGTGCTATTACGAGTAAAAGTTGCATATTTTTCGAACTGAAAACTAGCGATTGGCAGGCACTTTCTAATTCAAGTCGTTCGGATTGAATAGACTGTGTAGACCCTTTAATTCCTGCGCCGTGTTTAATTTTTTGGCTCACGCATCTAGCTGATTCAGACCAGGCAGATGCGTAAACAAAAACGAGCAAATTCTCTCACACGGGTTGGTTATTCCTCGGACCAGGCTCATGGAGACTCGTTTCTTCAGCATGGGGAAAATGGGGGAAACATTTGGTGTGGCAGGCCCCGGACCCGTTCCAATCGATTCAGGGTCCAAAATTTACTGTGAAAAGATACCCCACACGCTAAGGTACCAGAAATATCGAAAACAGACATTCGACAGACATTGGGTAGATCGGCACTCATTTTAACCCATAACCTCATCCACAGGACGCCAATCGTTCCCGGACCTATTTCATTGGCATTAGCGTCCAAAATTTAGTGGAAAATGATATCCCACACGTCTAGATCGCCTAAAATCTCGAAAATCCACTTTTCGAAATAAACATTTTAACCCCTACCCCGCCCCAAATTTGGTCCGATCGAGCTGAAAAGTTTCGAGGACCAACTAGAGCCGCGAACGGAACCATTTTTCAGATTTTCAGAAATTTTTCTACTATCAAACGGACGGCGGTTGGCATACGGCGGACGGACATATGACTTTTTTACTCTAGACACTTTTAAACGCCCAGAAAGCAGGAATATGAGGAAAATAGCGAGTGCCCACGACTCATCTCAAACTATCAAATTTCGAGGCGAATCGGAGAGATCTAGGCATGAAAAAATAGTCGATGATTTGAGCCCTTCTAGCCGCCGAACGGGCGCATTCATTCTTCCACTTTGAGGATTTCAAGAACGATGAGTCTCCAGATCAGTATCTGTTCCATTGCATGCGCTTCTTCGCCGTAAAAGAATTAGGAAGTAAGATGAGCCCGAGAGTTATGGAAACCATAAATATATGCAGTGTCAGCCGATGACAGTTCCAATCTAGGAATCGCGATGCTTGATGAGTTAAACGTCCCAACCCATTAGTCTAGTCCTAAATTTTCATAAAAATTATTTATTTTCATTGAGTAACATACGCACGTACTACTGTGTTCGTCTTACCTTTTCAAGCTCGGAAAGGACTAGAGGAGGCGTTGTTGTCATTTCGTTGTTCAAATCAAGACCATTTCGTCTGCTACCGGTTCTGAAACAAACAACAGATTTGTATTGTTATTATTTTGCCAGTGAATTTAAATCAATCAAATAAGATAACACTTCAACTATAATTTATAAACCCGTGCACATTCATTCAGAGATTCAGGACTGTGTGAGAGAACTCTCAGGCTGGATTAGTCCGTAAGGTACTCGTCCTAAAAGAAGATAAATATTTCATATGAGAGCCGAGAGTCATTACATTGTCCTTACAAAGTACCTTCCCATTTCTTCACCTTTCCTACAGAATATTGTTTTCCTTTTCAAAGTCCGATGAGTTAAGAAATACAAAAGTTGAATCCTGAGGTCAACAATGGACGTGTAAGAAGATAGGAATGTCAGAGAGGTGTAACTCCAACGTAACGCTTCGAAGGTCAGATCGTTGCATTGTTGCAGAAATATCAGGCTCATCCTTGCGTCTTCCCCGAAGCACAAAATGAATGCCTCAAAATGTCAAAAGCCTGACATGACATCATTTCTTGTTCACTTGAATTTGAAACGGGATTTCATTCTTCACTCATTCCTTCAGGTACTTAATCCTCCAGGGAAAAGCGAAATTAGGAAAATGATAGAAAAATCTATTTTATCGCGTTATAATCTGAAGAACAGAAACTGAATTCTTCTTACTGAAAACAATCTGTATGAAGTTTCTCGTCTTAGAACGGACCAAGCATGCGCGTTTCTTTTTTTCTATTCTTCTTGTCAATCGAATACCTGTCTATCATAACGTGAAGAGAAAGTTTTTTTTCTATCGTAGACGTCAAAACCCGCTGCCTCGAACTGGACGTTTCACCTTGCATACATGCTCACTTTTATTATATTGAAAATGTTTTCACGTACAGGAGCACAGGCTTGAGTTGATTCCGAGTAGTCTTGCTGTATTCTGTTCGAACGACGTAATTCAACTTGAGTTCATTGATTATCCTAACGACTATCATTCAAAATCAATTCGAGACCGTGGGATCTGAAGACTTGATGATTCCGAGAGAGAAAAAAAACTACGGTGTGGGCCAGGGCTTTTGAAACGTTAAGCGTATTAGTGCTATCGCTTTCGAACCGAACTTCAGATGATGAGAAGGCGCACATTAGGCCTGCCATGAAGTATGTTATTTCAAAGACAACAACTTGGATCGAACAACTTAACGAGATTTCGCTTAAAGTCCCGATTAGTTTGACTTCAGTTGTGGGTGCACATGTATCAATAATGATCAACATCAAAACGTCAGGAGAGTTGTAACAAGACCGATATATTATATTGGGGCTCTGCTTTTGTTGAAGGTATTGAAGCAAGATTCAACAAAAATTTTCATTTTACACCAAATGAAACATCAACTAAAATAATATATGTAAGTGTATGCTTAAGCCTGCGTGGACGTCCGCTAATTCGTAACAGAAAAAAAAGGCCAGATAGAAAAGATTCCCCGTATTAATTATTCAAGCGAAGTAGAAATATAAGGAAGGCTGACTTATTATTCCCAGCTCGTTCTCTCTGATTTGGCTTTCAAATATACCTACGTTATAATCTTCTCAAAATTAGGCAACAAAGTTCAAAAGTAAGAGCTTCAACCCAACACTAGTCTCCTGGTAGATTGAGGTCACACGATTTGAGTTATGCAACGGCCTTCGATACACTTTCGTTGGGTGCCTCAGTCAGGTTTTCGCCCTAAAGGGATGGCGTGCCTATGCCATGAGGTTAGTGGGCATGCTGTTGTCGATATTGTCAACCAATTACTCAAATTGAACCTGAAGGATTACCAAGACGGTAGATATAAATGAGGACTGCGTCATTTGGATTCAGAATCACTCTTAAACTTTACATTATCTCTGCCGACTTCCACCCCATGTTCTCAACGTTACTGGCTCTTCTTCAACCACTTCGTACAACAGCCACCTTCACGGCCATGTTTTCTTCGTCTTTTGCCCTCTACATTTCACACCCGCTTTTAGCTGCGTCATTGCGTGCACTTTACGTTTTGACGACTGAGCACTATTGAACGTAGGATTCCAGCCACCAAGAACAATCTTCTCAGCAATCTCCGGGCTCAAAGAGGAACGAGGCCAAGAAATATTACCGACAAGCTTACAAGAAATGCGGAATGAGAGAAACGTTAACTACAATTTACAAAGAAACTTGCTCAATCACTCCACTGTATTGACAGGTACCGTCATCGTCCTTTGGCTCAGAGTTTTCTATGAACAGCTTTTGTGAACAGAAATTCGCCTGCTTCGGTTTTTATGAATATTTCTTCTCGGGATAACAATTCTTGTGTCTCAACTTGATTATAATAAACTCTTGGTTGCTCTGAATCAAAAATTACCGTTTCGACGTAATTTGGATCATTGGTGCGTGAGGATTTCCCCTCTGGTTAGCTGACTGCACCAATAAAATTCCTTCCTATGATTTTCAAAAGCGAAATTTGAACAAAATAGCCTGTTCTTCAGTTTTGGTTCAGGGTGGCGACAGTGACGAGTCCTAACGTCCATTCCGTTCCCAAAATATAATTTAAATTATTTCAAGTCCGAAAAGCGGGTACTTTCAAGCCTTATTCGAATTCCCATTGAAGAGGTGTATTCGAAACCGGATTGGTGCTGAATAACTGCCATTTCACGACACCAGAGGATCATTAACAACCTAATTGATGGTTTGAAGGAGTGAATGAGTCTAGGCCCGTTAAATACTTCTATTCCGTGCAATGACGCGTGGGAAACTTGAATTAAATGTTGTTGTTTCTTTTTTGTTTTTTAAAATAAATCAATTGATCGAGCCTCCTTATACTGCTAGATAACTTACGGCTTCTTACTACGTGTGCATGAAATATAAATTTTGAGAATCCTTCCCATCATGCTGTGTGACCATTTTTGATGAATTTCTGTTCTCCCGTTTTCAAACTTCAGCTCTTAAACTATGTTAATCACACTAGTAAGTTTTTACTAACTGCTTATTCCCTCCCTGTTGAAAATATAGTTAAACATTAGCATCTCCTTCACAACACCGCGTCAAAGTACGAATTACGTGTGCTTTTACAAAACATCGTTTTTTATACACAAAGGCAAATAAGTGAGCAGCTCCTCACGTTTCTCTGGTTTCGCCAGGCTATTTTTACTACCAGGAAAGTACTTTAAGTTGGTTCTTACGGCGTAGACAAATTATGTTCTCCCCAGTTGCGTAATAGCTGTGGGTAAGTCGTATCGCCATTTTGAGTGACAACACATTGAGGGATCCACTTGAAGAATTTTCCTTTGTGTTTCTGTAGGTGAAGACACAAATAAGAGAAACAAACATAACGGAAAACAGTTAGTTTTTTTCGCATCTAGATGTTCCTAATAAGGGACAGTAGCTGTTACATCATTCTACAACATTCAAAAATATTACATTGTCCCAGCCATTCACGGCCTATTGAGAGAAAGATTCTTTCTTTCGTAGAATGAGAAACTCCGCTCCAACTACGTTGTCTGCTTTGTTCCAATGATGTTTCACAAAACAATATTACTTGCCTAACAAGTTAGAGAAATAGTGTAATGGAACTCGTGGGTGAAGGGAAACCAATTTTCCTGAAAAAATAATTTGTTTTTAAATCTGGAAAAATGAAACAACTTTGCCCATTACGCCACCAAGGTCACCATCGTGCAAGTCATTTCTTAGAACACAAATGAAGTCATTTCTAATACTAAACCCACGAAATGAGATTACATAGTGAAAAACTCCCATTTGCTAGGCTAAAACCTTCGCGTGTTCCTTACAAAACATAAGAGCATTAGTTACATTTAAGATGATCTCTCGATCCGTTTACTGTGCCAGGCGGTGTCCCCAGCCTTGAACTTGCTCACGACAATTGTACGTACGAGTTTTGCCGTTGTGCTGAAAGGTGAATTTTTTGAAAATCATCTTCATTACATTTCAGGGCGCATCAATTTTACAGAAGAGAAAAACAAAAATAGAGCTGTACTTAGTGGTACAGTTAAGCTGAAATAGTGACCAAATATTTGCTGGAGCTCTCGACAAGATTATTTTATTGGAACTGGCAGATGTGATTAAATTAGCAACTTATATTATGTATCTTTGAATCAATAATCGGAGAGATATTTGCTGCCTCGTCTATGAACCGTACGTAGCCAGTTCGAGTGATTTAGATTTTGGATAGATTGGATGCCCAAGGGCGAATTATTAACGTCACCTACCGGTAATGGATAGGAAATGATCCTGCCGAATTAGAGGTTTCATGTTCATTCTCTGATAATTAACGATAGATTGGAAGCTATCTCAAGCATTTTGAAATGTTTTTCCTACCAACAAATGCCACTGCCTTACCTCTGAAACGAGGTATTAAACCTTATCAGCATAACTACATCGTGCGAAATTCCGTCGAGTACGAAGACCTTAGCAACCGAGTATCAAAAAATTTAACAATGACTTCTGTTTCGTAATAATGGAGACTTCCTGTGAGTTTGGGTAAACCAAAGTATCACCGTAGACACGTGACGGAACAAAGGGAGTACAGCGGTTTCACTGATAATGATAAAAAATATTCGAATGGAGGGTGACTTGGTGTTTATGGTCCCGTGGAGATAGCGCGGGAAGACCTTTGTAGATTGCAAGCGCATTTTCCAAGAAGATATTTTTTTAAACAGGAAAAGAGAAGAAGAAATACGAGTAAGAAGGAATGTTTCTGAGAGTGGGTCTTACAGGAACTCGTTGCTGTTGTAAATTTGATAATCATGATCATTGACGTCTTTCCAACGAAATTAGAATACGACAATCGTAAATCGAACCATTTTGAACATCTAACAACTGATAGGTAACATTGAGGCTTCTTATTTTGCCCTAATCTAAATTTTGGTCGCCAGACTTCTATTCTCGCAAATATATCTTTTTTTTTTGTTTCAGCGACAATCACTCTCACGAGCTAGCAGTAAAAAAACCGGGAAGGAACAAGTTAACCGTCACGATATGATTTCCTTACCGGTCTATAATTATCTGGTTCCTCGGGCATTCTTGGTGAAACATAACAAAGCTCTTATCTGGTCATGGTCTTATGGTAACCTCAGCGCAACCTTCTTTTTTCGAGCTGGCGACTCCGACCACTTCATCTGCACTATCCTCCCGCTATTCACCAAACCTAATCGATATCTTGCGGCAGATTTCGTCGTACTCATTTTGGACATCATTTCTTTCCTTCGGTGAAAATTAACAATGGTAGGTACAGTTTTCCCACGAGATGGAAAAAATTCGCTAGTCATCGTCTCTGCTGCTTGGTGTACACTATGTATCTCTGCAACGTGAATGATAAATGGCCGCTCGACAAGAATGAGGATCAAAGGAGACTACGAACAAGGATGAGTTGAACGACCAAGTCCTGAGCAACGCTCGGATAATCCTATCTAATGAATGATAATATTACTGGGGTCACGACAACGAGACGACATTCACCGTAGATTATGCAACGCAACTTCCGCGCCACCCAGTTTCAGAATCCATTCAACTGGATACATCAACATAAAAGGGAGAGAGTTTGAGGAAGTCGACCGAAGAAACCCTCGTTCTTTTTTTATAATTAACCGAAAATCATGCACTTTTATGCTGATAATCTTAGCAATAAAGTCCTCTTTCCGAAATATAAAAATTGAAGACAAGATATTGTTTTTAGCGTATCTACGTTTATTCTGATTGAAAAACCCACGTAACTCCATGATAAATTGCGGCGAAGGAATCATGCAAATATGCAAAAGTCAACAACCGGAGCGTTTTCACGGTCGAGTTCTCATGTGAAGAAGCTGACTGCACTCTAGCAGGTATCTCGTTGAAAAACTGTGGTTGGTAAGATGAACCTGGTGATTTCTTCTTCGCCTAGTGCCAAGTTAGCAACACTGAGTAGGCTGGTTGTTAGGGCCCCAACTTACAGCCGTGACTATACCTACCTACTTTTTTTGTCGCAAAAACCTGCCTCTAGAGTAACTCGCTACCTTCCCAGGATCAGCAACTACGTATTCCTAAAATGAAGAGCATCAATAAATTTTGAAGTCGCTAAGTTGGACGTACTTGGAGATGCAATAATGGTTCCTCAACTTTTACGTTCAATGCAAAAGATAACGAGAACTGTATTGCCAGTTGATGGTTTTTATTGACTCATACTGATTCCATGCTCGAGACTTTGTAAGCTAGCTTTACTCCCATACACAGGGAGTACTCCTGAGCCCTGGAGCAGTTCGTCTGTACAGAAAAGATGGATATAATTCTCATTAGCCGCCTACCTGAAATGCCTGCACTTTTTTTCAGCCAGCTCTTTCATTGCCGTCTGAAGTTACTGTTATCGTATAGACCAAAACACAATTACTCATTCTGGACAATACCTACGAATACAATGGCCTCACTCCAAGACCTCTTCTTTGACGGGCGTCAGCTGAGCCTGAGGTATAAAATCTGTCGGCTAGAAATTCTCTCAAGCACAAAGTCACACCTAGATGTTTCCCTGCCTGATCGGATTCACCTCTAGTACGATTTAGAACATTTCTGAACAGCCCTAAAAAACTTCTAGTACAAAATTACACAGAACACGCCAAGATCTCGCCCAAAACCTCGTAAATTCTGTAAGTATCCACTGTGAATCCTTGCTAGAGTTCTCTACTTTCTTTTGATCATTATAAAGTATATACTGGCATCGATCAAGCGACATTAATGTACCGAATAAATACTGAATGAGTTGGTGTTACTGCCGTTTACTAAACTATTTCTCATTCTGCGTTAACACTCAGGGCTCCAATGTATTCAAACTGCTGAGAATGTCGCAAAGATGATGGTGCAACACAGTGCTGCCGTCCTCACAACTGAAAGAACTAGATTCTTCAAAAAATTCGAAGCATCCATTGAAAACTTTGTTCAAATCAAACCATCACGGTATGGCTTGGTCTGAGCCCTGTTTTGCATTGTTGTACGTCTATTACTTCGCCACAAATGAATAGTTTTCTCCACTCGAAACCCTGTCATTACCGTCTGCGTTAAAATTCTTTCGATGACGCTATGCAGTTATTCTATTGTGAAGTAGGCTTAGGCGTGTCGTTCGAGGAGCGACTTGAGAGCTCTTCCAAAATAGGACGACATTCCTCCACGGATGAGCGGTGCTGGCTGAATACGAGTTGGCAAGTATCTTATAAGTTCTGAATTATGTAGTCTGATTGATATCTAATCAATTCAGCTGTAGAGAGTTGAATAGTGAGTGACTGAAAAGCGTTAGGAACTCACGGGTAAGTACTCGCTTGGATGAGTCTGCACACACTGTTTTGGTGTTGTGGGTTTGATATAGTCGTAATTAAGCAATACCCACCATTCGTTGATTTTAAATAATGGACTGGGATAGTTGTACATTTGATGATTGTTGTCCGAAAGTATACACCAGTTTATATAGGGTTCGAGATTAACTCGCATTCCCTTCACTCGAAGTTAATGAATTAATTAGCTGTCAAAATACCGGCCCAGCAACTCGTATTTCCTCCAAACGCTCGGACCTTCGGTATTTTCACGGTCTTGGCCGATGATGGGGTCCTCTTGAGGTTCCTACGAAAACCGCCTCCCCACCTTTTGGGACTTGAAGATTCATGTGGGAAACTTAACCACGCTAGCGCCGCTCACGGGGAATGCCGGAATCATACAGGCCGCTGAGGGGTGTGACATTGCCTCTCGACTTATCAAAGGCTTTCAAATTCAATCTTCCTGACACAGCGAAGAAAATTATACAAAAACGATTCGAGTGAATAGGCTGTTCTTCTCGAGGCGGTTGATGGTAAAATATTCCGCCTTATGTTTTCACAAGAGCATTGGACGCATATGATTCAACTTTAATGTCAATAAACCAGTTTCTCAAGGCAACGACCAGCTTTTCCTGTTCTCGATTGATAGTAGCATTGACGTATTCTGAGCCATGATTTGTTTCTTCAGACCAACCCAGAAATGCAGCTTTTGCGGATTGTAATATGCTGTCAACAAAGCGATCAACAGGTGGTGTTCGAACCGGTCGGCATCCTCAAGACCGTGTTCACTACTGATCCTGCTGCTGCATACCTGTGCTGCTGATTTCGAATTGCATCCTTGTCACTCACTCTTTAGGATGAAGGCCACATTTTCATAATTGCGATACTAACATTCAGAAGCTGTTTGTTGATTATTATGGTAAAGCAGAGGCACTTTGTTTACAAATGAATTGAGAGCTGGTTGAAAAAGACTCGTTTTGTTTACTCACAAGGCAGTTGAGATGTTGACTGCTGTTTGTTTGTGTCCTGCAACACTTCACTAACGACAATAATCCCGGGAGGTCACTAAACCACTCAAGCGGTGCTCACTTCGACACTGGAAGTTCGGCGCGCCGCGGTGGATGAGGTCCCACCTTTCCTCCACCTGGGCAAGACCATCCGGGTTTTCTGGTCGGACCGCGAAGGCCTCCTGACGGGAGAAGGCCTCGCAACAAGTCATACAAACGGCTCTCTACGGTTGGTACTTCGAGAAAAATTAATGTACCTACGTTTTACTTAAACTGACTACTCTCTTAAACGATTTTGAAAGTAAATATTATTGTTGAAACTGGGTCAACACTTTTTTTCGAGACCTACTAATTCCCTAATAAGACCAATTATAACTAAACGATTGGCACCCACTGGAAGAAGTTATGGTCAAATTGGTATATATTACCCATTTTGTATATGTTTCGGGATTTCTGATACCTAGGCGTGTGGGGTATCATTTTCCACTAAATTTTGGACGCTGAATTCAATGATGTGTGTCCCAGAAACGATTGGCACCCACCGGAAGAAGTTATGGGTCAAAATGGGTATGTATCCACACATTTTTTATGTGTCAGAATTTCTGGTGCCTAGGCGTGTGGGGTATCATATTCCACTAAATTTTGGACCCTGAATCGATTGGAATGGGTCGGGACCCGCCACACCCACTGTTTCCCCAAATTTTTTTTTTTTCAATACAAGGATGCGTTATTTTAATCAGTACCCTCCCACTATAATGTGTTATACAGTTGAGCTGAGAAACAATATAGCCATACAAGAAATACTACACACCCAACCCTTTTTGAATTATATACTACAATCATATGCGAATGGAAAAGTAGAAAAATTCATCACCTTACGCAGTTTGGCTCATATTGATGATTAAGTTCCTTCGTGCGTTTAGAGTAGTGCTTTTTCAAACCTGATGATAGCAGTCAGTGGATCGAAATAGGTATTAATTGACTATGCTTAGATTCTACGTCAAAGTATATCGGCGCCCTAAAATTAACTTTTATGCAATAAGCCCCGATTGCTCGACGATCTTGACAAGTACGTTTCGTCATTGGTATAGACGGCTGGCCTATGCTTACTCCTTGGGTGGCCTTGTCCGGGCGCCCCACTCCCTCGTCGAGTCCTGTGACTCCGTCTGTCGGGCATCCCATTCTCTTTGGAAGCTAAGTTCTTGAACCTTTCGCTGATCGCGTTGCCGGTTCGCAGGATGTGCCACGGCTCAAAGAATGTCTTCTGCCTTCCGGGCTTGTCGACTTTATAATATTATACTGTGGCCCATCGGAATCAGTTAGTATATGATTCTTACGTCAGCTAATAATACAATTTCTTGTTACGAACCTTTGGCCCTCATTGTTTTAACATGTACGGTGAATTGACGTCTTCAATGCCAAAAATGTTTAGCAACTCACCCCTCACCCTAATTTATTATGAACGCCCAATAATTAAAAAAAAATTTTTTTTACAAAAACGTGTCTCCTAGCAATGATGGTTAGCTAAAACTATAACACCGGCTATCACGCAAGATTTGTTGCTATGAGTCTCATCCTGGGAACATGCTCAGCAATGTTCTTTCAAGAACGTCTCAATGGAGAGCCTCACGAAGACTATTTCTGATCCAACATCGATTTGTCAATATAAGTTCCTCTACCAAAGACGTTCAAGTGACCATCGTTGGAGCTGCAGGAGGTGTTGGGCAACATTTAGCACTCTTATTGAAACTATCTGGAATCGTCAGCCGAGTTCATCTCGTCGACTTGGAAAATGCGGTAGGTGTGGCTTCTGACCTGTGCCACATCGACAGTCCGGTCTTCGTGAGGGGGTACGACGGCACTGAGTTTGCTCCGAGTGCTCTTCAAGGATCTGGAATTGTGATTTTGACAGACGGGGCTGACGACTTGTCATGTTCATTGAGCAGGGACTGACCTCTTTCACACGAACGCCGGTACGTTGAGCGGACTTATAAAGGCCATCGTTTGCAATTGTCCAGAAGCTCTCATTGGGATCATTGCTAATCCCGTCAATTCGCTGGTCCCTGCAGCCGCCGAATTATTGCGATTTCACGGAATTTTTGACCCAAACAAACTTTTTGGCATAACTACATTAGATTTAGTTCGGGCCAAGACAGTTGTGGCTGCCGCCAGGAAAGTGGACCCCAGAAAAGTCGAAGTCCCTGTAATTGGAGGCCACGCCAACAACACCATCATCCCTCTTTTGTCCCAGGCAAAACCAACGGGGCTAAAATTCTCTGACGACGAAATCAAAGAACTTACTCGCAGGATCCAGTGGGCCGATGAGGAAGTTGTCAAGGCTAAGCAAAATAAGGAATCCGCCAAGTTGTCGTTAGCATATGCTGCTGCTAGATTCACGTTTTCCCTCTGTAAGGGGCTCAAAGGTGAAGACACGGAAGAATGGGCGTACGTCTACTCCAATTTAACGGAGTCCCCATATTTTTCCAGCAAGTTGAGACTTGGTCAAGCTGGGATTCTTAAAAACCTCGGTTTCGGGGAGGTGAGTGACTATGAGGGAAATCTAGTCAAAATTGCAGTTGCAGAACTCAAAACGAGCGTCGCCAAAGGAGTAGAGTACGTACGGCAGCATGCGGAATACGGAAATAGATCGACTCAGTCCCCTTAAAATAGAAGCAAGCAATATGTACTTCATGTGAGATTCATTTAACGACCGTCTATAACGACCCCAATTAGTGGTAATTCCCTCCCAATATTACAAATAAATGAATGTTTCCAGCAAAGGGAGGCTCCCGCCACCACTGCTGAAAATAATCCACCCCCACCCCTCGCGTTTGTTAATTTTATTTAACTCGCTTTTCGGGGACAAAAGTAGACTTTCTCATTTTTCCAGTTGATAAAACTTATCGTAGAGACTCTAAGACATTGCGTAGGGTTCTGATGCAATCAGCAGCACTAATCCATTTAGAAGGCTTTAAAACCCGTAAAGGAAAATAGAATAGCGAAAGCATTAGTGATTCGGAAATTCGGTGTGAACGGGAGTTGAAGGATACGTCTTATTTTCTCCATCTGGTCTTAGTTGCTAACCTTCTCTCGGTCGTAAGCCACCCAAACGTACAATCCTTATAGCAAATTGAACGAATACATTTGTTATTTATTTTAAACCACCAAACTGACATTGCTAATTAGTATAATATTCAACCCATCAGTCTGTCATGGCCAAGTAACAAAAAAATAGCGCTACGGCCAGCTTAGGTTTCCTGGTTTTCAATAGATACTAGTGGAAAAGGCGAAAGAATGGGGTGGGTAAGAAATTTTCTGGGTCTTTTTAATCGATGCGAGTACTTATTTTGCCCGAAGAAAATCCGCAGAATTGCTAATTTTCCATTCTATAACAGCCAAAACGATCATATTCTAGTACCTGTGCTAGAATCTTTTTAACGTTAAATTAGACCTCTTTAGTACACCAGCTTCTGCCCTGCAACACGGCTGATGAAACTAGGAGGCGTGGTTAACGGTGTATGTCACACGGAACTACCCCGAAAATTTCGGATGTATTCTTTGTTGTAGTCTTTGAGCATTCTTCATAGTTGTCGACATTTTGACATACAAATTATGTCCTCTTGTATTTTCAGGGAACCTATTCAATGGTGAGGCCGCAAGACTAGGATGGCACAGCGTTGTAAACAATCGCCTTTTGCTCACAATAGTTTTTAACGTCCAAATACCGAGAAATAATACTATGTCCTCCGTGATTCTAAAAACACACAACATCTGAGCAATGAATTACCAATCTCTTGAAACTGCCGGTCGCCTGCCGCCCCCAACGCCCAACATTGACCCTGACATGCGCACTACGTGTCAGCCCCGTCCAAAAAAAATAAACGCTGAACTCTCGCGAGGACGAACGTTGTGCCAGTCGGGAACGAGCCAACCGGGACCCAACCCGCGGACGGCGTGGAAAACTAAAATTAAATTCGACCCGGGTGGCGTCCTGAGGAATTTTCTGTTTGTCAAGTTTGGCGTTTGACAGCGACTGAATCAATCTCTAGAAATTCCATCGCGTAAGAACCCGTTTCCCGTCGATTCGGAACCCTTTCCACAGTCCAGCCAAAATGCACAACCTCAAAGTCGACCCTGACATCAAACTGGATTTTCAGGACGTCCTCATTCGTCCCAGAAGGAGTAAATTGAAATCGAGAGCTGAAGTGAGTCCAGCATTTACTTAACTGTCCTCTTACACCTTGCACGGAACCTTAACATTCTATGACGAGTAATATCAATCCGTTAATTTATTTTTATGCCCGGCAATCGGCTGACGCTGATGATTTTTACTTATTACATACACATAAAACCTCTTTGTGTAAAATACATATCATGCCACACTAACTCTCGCCTGTTCCTGACGTATCTTACCATGGCCCCCATGTTTCTCAGTTGATCAAGTCTCCTGTATGTGGTACCAGTCAATGATGTATAGAGAATTAATTGTTCCTGTTACGATTAAAAACAGCGCTTTTCAGTTTGCTGAATCAGATGAGTTGTTGACAAAACCCGTCAAACAGCGATTGTATGCTCAAATCCAAGAGAGAAGCGATACATTTAATTTGTCTCGATGTTCTATCGTTCAATAGCTTGACAATTATAGTTCAACGCTTTGTCGTCTTTCCTGCTTCTTCGTCTTGTTTGCCATGCAGTGACATCTCAAGGCTCAAATACACTGAGTACTTTATTGTCATACTCATGAACTTCGTTTCGTATTTTGGGATTCGTAGGTACTCCGGTTCTAGACCCACCATCTAGGAATACCGAGCTCGGAGTGGTGTGATTGATTAAGGCCGACCTACCGCAATGAGGAGACAAGTGACCTTGACAAGCAGCGGCCCCTTTCGCTTCTTACGGGAAATCGAGCATGAAATTTCGGTGTCTGAATCAAGTTTTGGAAAAATAAGAAAATCTCGATTTTTCGTTGATATATTATTGTAAGATATGACCCTTAAAAGCCTTAATGGCACTGGATTTCTTAGAACTGATTGTTTTCTTTTCAGACAATACTAAAAAATGTCCTTTTGAGCCGGAACAGTCCAGTCGACGTTTTAAACCTATTTGTTTTCCATATCGTTATCAAAATATGCTCAGACTTGAATAGATTCTATCCTATTGTGGTAAAAGCCCAGAAAGGGGTGGTTTGAAGTAGCCCAATACCATTTACATTCATGTGACCGAATGTTGGCCTGATTTGAATTCCTTACGAGACCACCTTACGAAATAAAATATTGAAGTCCCTTTGTGTCGTTCAGAGGTCTCATATATGCCCAAAAGAATAGAAATCGTATTTATATTTATCAAAAACCAAAGAACCTACGATAGTTCATTTAGTAGTAGCCTACTCCCGGTCCTACAGTTCATGTAATATTCTGCTAGTATGCATGAATTTGGTTACTACAAGTCTTATTAGGTGGATAATACTGGTGGATCGGATGATAATATTAGATATTTAGGTACTTGGGTGATATTGGTATTGAATTGATATTGATATGATTGATCACACTTGCTTGTGCGTATAAATAATAAACAAAACAAAAATTGTTACATCATTCGCACTACCTTCTCATTGATTGATCCTCAATCAACCAACGTACTATAGCAGTTTTCTTTATTACAGGTGGATTTACTATGCGAATATTCGTTCAAACACTCCAAGAAGACATGCAAGTGCATACCTCTTGTGGCTTCAAACATGGACACAATTGGAACGTTCGAGATGGCCTCAACACTTGCGAAGGTAAGACAAGACGGTAATACTCGTATCTGGACGGAACTGTAACATTTTGTTTGGTTACATTGGGTAATCATTGCAGGCTCCAGTACACTAAATGCCACTTGGGCCATGTTTATTAATGTTCAATAACAAAAATTGTATCGAAGAAGAACCCGGGGAAACAGCGCGAGAGCCAAGTGTGCAAAGAGAGCAAGGCCTCTCCTTCATTGACTCAACGGCAGTTCATGGGCTCATCGCTCGTCATGACAAGTTTCTATTTTTACACGTAAGGGGAACTAAAGCCCGAACCGCGAAGTGAAAAAAAAACTCAAAAATGCTTCAGAATGGGAGAAAACAATGGAAATTTTTCTGGGTGTACCCAGTCAGTACCTCCTCGCCCATTATTTTCTCCAACTGTTACAGAAGAAATTCAAATTAAATGTAATTTATGATACATTTTCTCTTTTTATCATACAATTTAAAAAATTACTAGATTGAGCGCTACTTATTCATTACACGATACGATTGCTTCCCATTAATGGAATTTATGAAGAAACGACAAATCTTGAATGGAATATTAATGATTTTCTCCCCTAATCGGGACTTTTTTTCTGGTGATATTAAATAAAGGTCATACCTAAGGAAAGAACGACCATAAACTCGATTCAGAATAGAAAAAGAAAAATAATAATCCAAAGCGTCGATCTTATTTTTAATTTCAGCACAATCCAAGAGTTGCTCATCTATTAGTGACGTTTTTGAAAAGTGTCACACAAAACTGAAGTTTACCGTGAAATGCAGGACAAGCAATTTTTCGTGATTCGCTGCAATTCTTTCACAGGGGTTGGTTATTCCTCGGACTAGGAGCATGGAGAAAATGGGGGAAAACAGTGAGTTTGGAGTGTACCGGACTCAATCCGATCGATTCAGGGTCCAAAATTAAGAAGGAAATGATACTTCACACGCCTATGTACCAGAAATGTCGAAAACCCATTTTTCAAAAAACACATTTTGCGAAATCCAATGTGTATGCGATGCCAATTTACTTTAATGCCATCATTGTAAATAATTCTGACTGATACAGCGATTCGTGGTGAATACCACTTGATAAATCCAGCGGCAGTCTGGTGATGATAGACGTCGATTTTTCATCGGTAGCGTGGCTTATCTCTTTTGATATAAACACCCAAAGATAATATTAGGCTTCAGAGCCACATGCCACTGTTTTGCTAATAAAAAAAATAAATAAATAGATTGTTGGAGACTAGCACAATATGCTAGTTGATAGTGCTCAAAATTTACGTTCAGCAGAGAAATCAAATTTAAAAAATCATCTTAGAAGTCAAAATCAGAAGGCGGGTGTTTTTCGGCCCTTTTCTACCACAATTTCAATGTGATGCAGGTAATTGCATATTTAAACAGGACGTCGTAATCATTTGGATATCAAGCATTCAGCGTAAAGAGTAGCATATTGTCATCACTCCTTTATCTCCTCGTGCTATGCTTGATTCGTCAATGTTTCACCTCTATTTAAAAATCAATACGCCATTAATAAAGACTAAAGACGCTTCTCGCTTCTCAACCTATTCAGCAGAAGCCTTTTTTTCACCTAAAGGGCTCGAGACATCGTCTAACCGTTGGCTTTCTACAGGGAGATTAAGTTTTAATTGCTCGAACGAAAAAGGTGTCTCCTTCAAGTTCAAAGGAAACTGAAGAGGCTACCTCCACGTGTTTGCCACTTGCTTACTTTACCGCTGAGGATGAGAAGAAAGTTGAACACCAGCGTCCCTGGAACCCCTGAAAGAGATTGAAAGCAACTCTCTCCTCATTCTTCGCTTTGGTCAAATATTTATCATGAAACGTGAAATGAATTTAATTAATTTGAAGTTGAGAGCTGAATAAAATTAATTTGATCCAAGGATTCAACCTGGAAATTATTTCACTCTGAAGCTGCCAACAACCATTCGTTTAACATGAGTATTATACGTGGGTGTATTGATATACACCTGTACATGCGTGCTATACTTTATTAAATAAATAGAATATCAAAAGTTTTCTCATGAAATTCTGGGTCTTTGGAGTAAGTACTTACCAATTTAGAAAAAAAAGGAAAACTTTTTCGTTTTTAAACAGTGTTTTTGGTTGGTTATTCCTTGGCGTTTTCATGCAAAAAGCCAATCTCTCAGATTCGGCCAAATTTTTTTTCTGGGCGTTTCAAGGTGTCTGGATTACCTTCCGCCGTTCACGCCGACTTAGGTAGTAAAAATCTGACATTTTGGTCGGGGACCTCTTGTTGGTCCTCGAAAATTTTCAGCTCGATCGGACCAAATGGTGGGGCAGGGAGGGGGTTAAAATGTGTAATTCGGAAAATGGATTTTCGGCGATCTAGGTGTGTGTGGTATCATTTTCGACTAAATTTTGGACGCTGAATTGATAGGAATGAGCCCCCATGGACCAGCACCAAGGAATAACCAACCCCTGTGATTTTTCCATGCTCACCCTTCCTCTGCTTCCATTTGCGTCAATCGGTTGAAAACTTGTGAATGAGGGATTTAACGTTGTTTGTGTTATCGTTCTAGATAAAATTACCCACGTGAATGATGATAAAATGCGGAATCGAAGGCGAAGGCTGTCTGCTCGCCTCACGGTCACTGGCTCCCGAGCAATTAGCCTATGGCCTCTAATTATCACGCGCTAGACCGATCCTCTCACTAACTGATCTTGATGCGTTATGTGTCGGATATTTCACTTACAAGATCACGTCTTCAATATGTACAAACTGAGGAGACAAAATTCATAATCGTAAATCAAGGAAATGATGCTTAGGGGAGAATAACCTAATGAAGTATTTAACGCTCACAATTTAAAAAAGTTGTTTCTAAATTTATCAATGAATTGGCGTTTGAAAGAGCAAAAATATGAAGACAATGTTCTGAGTCGCGTTTTCCAATTATTTTCTTGTTACGATTTACTAGTGAGAATTTCGAAAATTCGCAGTAGGTATCGATAGTTTGGTAAACCTAGGGCTTTGGACTTGTAACCTTTTTGGACTCGAGCCAACTCACAGTAGTAAGATCCCCGGCACAAGCGTCTAAAATTGAATGAGATTAGTTGAATCGCGTTGTAAACATTTCAGACTTGTTTGAAAGGGAGGATATGTCAGTTTGAGACATTTTAACCGAGGGAACTACTCGTAGTAAGTCTAGAACAAGGATAAGTACGCCGATCAGTGACTGGAAAATGACTGACGTTATTTGGCTAGTCAAATCGATTTTCGGACGCTGAATGGATTAGTTCCCTGTCGTCTTGACTAATGCATCGAACTTCTGACGAAAGTTATAGTTCTTCGTTGTCGCCATCGCAAAACCGTACCGAAAACAATTTTCCTCGTCTATTTAATGTGACAAAAGTGTGTCCCAAGGGGAAAAAAAATCCAACTGGGTCCCCCCCTATAGAGAACCTTTAACTCAAGTTACGGCACCCTCCTTATTCATCTTAAGACCCTGGTAAGTTGAGCAAATTATGTGCCTGCGTTTTTAGATAGCCGTCAGCCGTTCTTGGGTTTAATCACAACTTCCAATTTTAAATGTATTTCTTCCGTTGTTAGGACTCTCATCTCATCTCATATCTTCTCTGTCATCGTATAGAATATCTATTACGTCGTTAGGCATTACACCGAAATGGTTATGCTCTCCATTTGAACTAAAATGATTTCAAAGTATTTGGGAATGTAGTATGGTACACGCCACGTCTCCATGAGGCATCTACTTTATGTTCCAGCAAAGTTTGCTGACAGCAGTGCACAAATATTATAGCGTCGACGAATGGAAATCATTTGCCCAGAACAATCCTGAAGCTCTTAATTTTGTCACCGTGTCTTCCGGAGTGTCAGATGAAGATATCAAAAGGCTGTCTGGAGTTCTAAACGAGGTATTGCATCATCCACATAATTTTCAAATCCCCCTATTTGTGTGCGTTTCTTTTCACTTTTCATTGCGTGCAGGTGCCTGGAATTCTAGGAGTAACTCTAGATATTGCGAATGGATATCAGGATACATTCCCGGATACAATCGCCCGAGTCAGGGACAACTTCCCAGACCACGTTATCATTGTAAGTGTTTTCCGGGTTTACTTGTCCTTCACATGACATCGCAGCAACTAATAGTACGCATGATAGTTTGGACCGGCCAATTCAACATCGAATTTGTAATGCGCAGGCAGGCAATGTCGTGACTGGTGAGGTGGTTGAAGATTTCATCCGAGCCGGCGCTGACATCGTCAAGGTCGGGGTCGGCCCTGGCTCCGTCTGCATCACCAGGATAAAAACTGGGGTAAATTTTTTTATTTTACTCATTACCAGCGGCAGAACGGCATGCTAGAGCAACCATCTTCTAATGAAACATACATTTCGTCATCAATTTTGAATTTGAGCGGCCACATGGGCGTGGCAAGGGAGGTTCATTCCGTCAAGGGATACATACCCTGCAGGGACAATGATAGCTGATTGAGTTATATGAATATATTCAAGCCAGAACAACACATTCAATTTTTAGATGGAGGAACATGCTCTAAGCCGAACTTAGAAAATAAACTGTTTTCTTGATCGTGTTTTACACAAATGTTCTGTCCCTTCAAATGTAAATTTAAAATCTTCTCTTCCAGGTTGGCTACCCTCAGTTGTCCGTCGTTTTAGAATGTAGCGAGGTGGCTCATGAAATCGGTGGTCACCTTATGTCGGTAGGCTGAGTCGTTTTATCACATAACTCAATTAATTTACCGTCAATTTTT
Organism: Cyrtorhinus lividipennis; assembly: GCA_019603395.1. Taxonomy (NCBI): domain Eukaryota; kingdom Metazoa; phylum Arthropoda; class Insecta; order Hemiptera; family Miridae; genus Cyrtorhinus; species Cyrtorhinus lividipennis. The sequence goes on along the minus strand of CM034000.1, from coordinate 23,514,511 downwards.
TTTCTCTAAACTGTACAGTTATTGTCTCGGTTATTTTAGGATGGTGGATGTACGTGTCCTGGAGATATAGCCAAGGCTTTGGGCGGAGGCGCTGATTTCGTCATGATGGGTGGAATGTTGGCTGGTCACGATCAATCAGGTGAAGGGGACTTTTAATTCCGTTCAGATTGCGTTCATCGTATTTCCTTGCCCTTATGCTTATTTACATGTATTTATAGGTGGAGAATTACGAACAAAGGAAGATGGGACAAGAGTCAAAACGTTTTACGGTATGTCCAGTGAAACGGCCATGTCCAAACGAGTTGGCCACGTGGCGTCTTACAGGTGAGGAGTCATTTTGAGCTCATGCCGCAAACTTTGGGAATCTGCACAAGCATTATTCCTATTTTCCGATTTTGAATTACTTTTTAATTGCTCATCTCCAAATTACACTCATTTGACCAACAGTTGGAGAATTAACCAATGCTTTAGGCCTACATCAATCAATGCCTGCATTGAGTTAAACCAAATCGGTATTTACTGACGATTCGAAAAACTCAAAAGATAAAATAAAATGATAAATGTCTGCGTTCAACAGGACTGCAGAAGGAAAATCCGTCGAAGTGCCGTACAGGGGTGACGTCGGTGAAACTCTTCAAGACATCCTCGGTGGACTCAGGTCAACCTGTACCTATACGGGATCGGCCAAACTGAGCGAGCTAGCCTCTCGTACCACTTTCATTAGAGTCCAACACCAAGCCAATTACTTTTACGGCACGAAACACTAACTCGTGAGTACCATTCGTCGTTTCATTAAATAATTGTCTGTGATCATTGCTCCAAGTTTCATCGTCACATAAAAATGTGAAGAAAGAGAAACGTTCAGAACGGCATACCTATCTAATTACATGGCCACGACGTGACCTTATCTCTCTTAGTCAGTCTCTCTCGTCATGTTGCCATGTGTACTTATTATAAGAATAATTTGAGTAAAACGAATGGAAGACATTCAGGCCACTCAACATTCTAGAGCTCACAAATCTTTTCGTTTGTCAACAGATTCCTTCTTGCCAATGATTTGCTGCTGAAAACTTGTTCAACGAACAAACAAGCACAGTAGAGCCCTATATTTATATTAATCAGGTAAACTATCAAGTCTTAGCTCGAAGTTGTACTTCGTAAAATATTTACTGCGGTCTTCCGAGTTGAGAAACGAAATTAGCGCACGAACTTAAGAAGTACAGATAGCAATTGATTAAATGCGCACACTACTCGTATTACGCTGCATCATTCTATGAAATGTTATTTTCAAAATGGTTCGACCATGATTGTTATATTTTGAATATAGCTAGGTATATCTTACTCGTCCAATTAACGTTGGAGAAAAATTGTACATAATGATGAAACACAGTTTAAAATAAAGAATTGTTGCGATGTATTGATTAGAATGACCTTTGGGAGATATTCCCTAATAGAATGATCACACGTAGTATGACAGACGCGTAAGAAACTCCATAGAAATATATACAGACTGATAGTGACTCGCGATTGCGGAGTTTTCTAAAATACCAACGTAACTAAGTGTTTAAATTAAACTTGAATACAATTCTTACGTTTAATTTGGTGATAAGGTTGCGGAATTCATTTCTTTCTCTTCGCTTCCCACTGCTCACGCATCGTTTTCAGTCTTTCAGCGTTCCATTTGGAGTCGTTGTACTCGAATTTGGACGCGTCATCAGCGCACGAATCCGGCGCTAGTTTCGCTCTTTCAGCTCGTTCCAGTTTGTTCATGTCGTTCAAAGGCTCCTCACTGTCATTAAGAATGTCACCGAGATGGTCTGAGGACATTTCTTCTAGTTGTCGTTTGGCTCTTTGTTTCGCGTCCCACAACCGCTTAGCGATCTTCTTCCGTTCTTCGTCCCATTTGGTTTCTTCAAGGCCTGATTGATCGTCAGAGTCAGAGTCAGGTTCATGAGGTGCGACACCGATAGAGTCATCCCATCGAGATCTTTTAGGCTCAAAGGGTTCATCGTTGGACAAATCTTGATCATCCTCCAATCGTTTTGTTGAGCCACGGGCACCTAGGACAGCAGCAGCATATATGGACGGCGAAGGTGGGGGGACCGGTTGAGGGACGGGCGGATGCGAAAACGTTGTTTCAACGGGGATTTCGACTGATGATGACGTAATTTTTTCGCTATGAGGCATTTGTACAACCTGCAGCTCTGGTGAAACAGCTTGGGAGTACACTGTGTCATCGTCATCACTAGAGGAACTGTTGTATTCATCGGTGCTACTTTCCTCACTACTTTTGCTCGTCACGTGACCCGCGCTAAATTCAATTATATTTACGCTATTTTCGTCATTCAGCGTTTTATTGTTTTCGTCGACTTCAGCGCTAGTGATTTCGGTGCTTTTAACATTGTAACGTTGAATCGTCCGGAGCAGTAGATTCTCGCAATATTTCCAGTTCCTCGGGTGTAACATGGACCCGTAACTCTTTTTCGGTGAGGAGATCTTGTATCTCGGCAAGCAACTTGGGCAGTTGGTTAGCAGCTTCGTAGTACAAAATCTGGAAAATGAACAGTGGTCGAGAAAAAGAGTCATCACAGATGCACTAGGAGACTTTTAACGGAAGTAGGCTCTAGTAATTTATATGTTTATCCATTTTTATGTTATTCTATTGGATAAAATCTCGCATTCTTTCTGGGGGCTAAGTGAATAGTTCTTTCTGCTTACATTGAAGCAACTTTAAAGAAAAAATGAAGCTATGGTAAAGATTGCCATCTAGCCAAAAAAAATATATTAATTTCAACTTTGTACAAAACGGGCTTATCTGAACTTCAAAAAATATTTCAAATGAGAAAGTGGACACGATTTATCTGACTGGTTGAAATTGAACTGGATCGGTGTGTAAAACTTACCTTCACCCAAGGGCATTTCTCCACGGCTTTGTGATACTCCTTCTCGACAACAGTTTCCTCAAGAGTGCACGACACATACTGCAAAATGAGACGCCGCAACATCGGACACCGCTCAAGGTGTTTGGACTCGGTGCATTTTTTCAACAATGAATACATTTTAGTGATGGCTCCGGCTAAAAATAAGCACAAAACGGTATGGATCAATCAGATTTGCTAATGCTTTTTTTAAGCTAAATTTTCAGTTATGAGCCAAGTCTTACGGTGGTTTGAATCTCCACAGAAAAGTCGATTTTTAGAGAGTAGGGCGAAGAACATAGCGGCAATAGGAGATCCAGATTGTACTAACGAGGATGATATTTTGCTCCACCTGATGCCGTCACACTGCAATTGATAAAAAAACAATTTTGTTGTTGTTGTACATTTTAGAAGCTTTGAAGTGACCTAGTAAAGCCTAAAATAGAATACGCCACTTCCAAGTTGTTCCTACAACAGCAGGCCTATGGATTACCTTAACGGATGAAAGAGCGTGAAGAAACGAAGTATTGTTAGGATAACGAGAACAAGCTTCGGTTATCAAGTCAACTAAGCTCTTATGATCAAATCCCGATGTTCCATTTTCTTTCATAGCACTAAGAACATCTATCTTCAGCTGAGTCAATCCTTCTGATAGAATCGGCGCCCTGGAAAATTCAAAGTTACCTTCCGAATCTCTGCTTATTATGGAAAAATTATTTATCTGATCACGGCCTTTGAGAAACGTAACCGCGCGTTTTGACATACTTCGAATAATGAATATTGCTGAGACATTGCGGTAACTGGCTTCGATAGGACTAAACTGAACCAGGAGTAGCAAGCAAGCCAATGGAGATTTGCCGGACCGGTAATGACATCTTCGAGCGTCGCTTGATCTTCAGCCTCGATACTACTTATAATTTCAGCTGTCACATGATCAAACCTTGAATGAAAAATAACGCAGATAAAATAATACGTAACATATACTTGATAAATTACGATTCGTAGCTCATGATGATTCATAGAGTCGATCAGATCGCTTCAAAATTCCAGTTTCCCTTTTCCAGGTAAAATAATTCTCAGTTTTTCCTTAAAAGATGGTAGGGAAGATCAAACATTTGATCCACTGCTTTCGTGGCCCACTACCTGTAGTTTTAAAAGCATACCAACCTTTCCAAAGCTTTATGAACTAAATCCTCGCTGACAGCCTTCACAAGTTCCAACTTCTCGCCAAATGCCATGGATATCAACATTTTAGACAAGGCCTCTCTGAAAAATAACCAACCTCAAGTTAAAGTACGGTTTGCTACCAGTTAGATACGGTTAAATAGGTAATGGCTTCACTCAACAGTGTTTTAACGTTTGGAACCTGCAACCAGCCAGGGTTTGATTCTTTTAAAAAAAAAGTACATCTTCGGCTTCTTTTCGTGGACAAATACCTCTTGGCTTTTTCAAAACTGCTAAAGAATCCAACTCCGGCAGATATAAGTATAAGTTCCTGTGTGGGTTAATGGCTGAGGGGCTTAAAAATCATTGATCTGTGATCAAAGATTGGTGATTTCCACTCGAATTCGCCGTACAAATCGTAGTAAATGAGTAGCTGCTATTAGAATTTTATTCTGTAGTTATACGAGAAAAAAAGAAAATGTCAAACATACTTGTAGTTATCAGGTTGATTCCTCAACAAAACTTCAACGTAAGCACGATAAGCGGCATATATAAATGGCTGCTCTCTTTTACCGGCCAGCAATCCTGGTTCCTGTAGGTTTATCGCGGTTTCTAATACCTGAAATTTAATTTCAAGGGATGTGTCTAAGAAAGAAGGCATAAAACAAGTTAGAGTGATGTGAAAATAATTGATTCATTATTACAATTATCCTACCTTGAGGGCAACCGAAGTATTCCCAGCGGACTCTTCTAATAGAGCGTATTCTGTGTATATTGGAAGTGCTGTACGTTCCTTTTTGAGGATTGCTTTAGCACTTGTAAGCAACGGTTTAGCACTAGCGCCTTCCAGAGACTTGGTTTTGATACAGTAACGATACCACCTAGACACATAATGGTAGCAAGTGAATGGGCTAAAATGTAAATAAGAATACAAAATATAGGCAAGCAGTCAGTGAGGTTACACAGGGCGTAGTTACAACCTCGGACTTTTATTAGAATAATACACCCTTAAATTCAAATTGAAAAAAAAATTTTTTTTTGTTCTTCTCCTCAAACTTTCACTTTTTACGTTTCAAAGTATTCAAAGTTACCCTGAGTCATCCGGGTCCGTGATTTTCCTTTTAATCCTTAGATCGGAACATTTCATTAACCAATCCTCCTGACTGACTCACCTTATTTTCCAAATTAGAAAATTAAGGCGGTCACAGGCGCAGTGCTCGGCAATGAGTTCGAACATTTTATCGACTGCTTCAAAGAAGGGTTCACTCCCCAAGTTTTTCTTCACAAACTGCGGAGGGACGAGAAGCTCTTTTAGGTCGCCCAAGTAAGTATTGTCCGCTGCAAAACAAATAGTTTTAGGTTGGCAGAGGCTGTCGACGTTTTGATCGCACACACGCATTATCGAGTAAGTATGTAGCTCTTACCGTGTACAACGCCCGAAGGTAACATAGCTGTGAGGAGAATTTCAGAGCTTTCCAAATGCCACGGGACGTTGTTCAGACCCAACACCGATACAAATGCTTCAGTGCACGGAAGTGGAGGCACCTAAAAGGGATAAACATTACAGTGAAGCAACGTAAGAGGATAGTACAGATCGATTCAACGTAGAAACAGTAAACTGACTTTGAGAAGTGTCAAAGCAACGCTAGAAAGACGAGTTGACAATTCGGAAGATATCGGAAATAACAGTGGGGCGACGTCTTCCGGTAACACAATCCGCTGATGATCCCCACTTTCTACTGTCGTAGGCGAAAAATGAACGCAAGCTCTCAAATGTTCAGTTCGCATCCACAACGCATGTAAAGGAAGTCCAGATGTCATGATGCCATCTTCTACTTTCTCTAATAGGACAATTAAAAAAAATACTATGAACCAAGAAAAGCGTAGTAGATAGTGAATAGCGACATATCAAAATGACGTTTCAAATCACATATGACTAAATTGTCGGATATCAAACATCCATGCGAGTTCCCGGGTGTGGAAAATATGTCTTTGTTTCCCCACTGTAGACTTATTAACTCACATTCCACCTTCAGTGTGGACATATAGGAAGATTTCTACGCTTATTTCATACCGATTTCGACTTCAGGAAGTTTTACTGGATATTTGAAAGCTCCAGAACCAATAACAGTGAAACAGATTTCCAAATACTGCTCGATTAAAGTCCATAACAGCTCCCACAGCCCAGCTTGTCTCAAGAATAGTCCAACTTCCAATAGTACATCTGAAATTCAAGAGTTATTTTAAAACTTCACGTTCATTTTTCAGTTGTACGTGCTAAATATACCGGCGCATTCCAATTATATGTGAAAAAAATAACCTAATATAAATTTGGGCTGTCCGCCTCGTTTAGTCGCATCTTCGAGCATGGCACCAAAATTGTTTATTAGACCGGGAGCCGTGAGTCGCGTCAGGTTGAATTGAGTGGAAGTAATAAGCCATCTCCAGCCGACGGTGGACGACACGTGCTTGGAAGCTAGAATCTTGGCTTCTGACACCACCTGGAACATCAGTATCAGCCCTATATTTAAACAATCGTTGCACAATCAACCCAAGCTAGTGGGTTTGGGTTGGTTCTTCCTCGAATAATCAACCTATGTTTTCATGCAAAAATTCAATCTCTCCGATTCGCCCCAAAAATGTTTTCTGGACGTTTCAAGGTGTCTAGATCAAAATTAGCAAATGTCCGTCCGCCGTCCACGCCGACATTGATAGTAGAAAATTTTTCTAAAAATCTGAAATTTTGGTCAGGGGTCCGTTCATGGCTCTAGTTGGTCCTCGAAACTTTTCAACCCGATTGAACCAAATTTGAGTGGGGTAGGGGTCAAAATGTGTATGTCGAAAAATGGATTTTTGAGATTTTTTGCAATCTAGGTGTGTGGGGTACCATTTTCCACTAAATTCTGGACGCTGAATTCAATGAAAATGTCCCAGAACGACTGGCACGCACTAGAAGAGGCTATGGGTCAAAATGGGTACCTATCTACCCATTTCGAATGTCTATTTTCGAGATCTCTGGTACCTAGGCGTGCGGGGTATCATTTTCCACTGAATTTTGGACCCGGAATCGATTGGCATGGGTCCGGGACCAGCCACAACCACTGTTTCCCCATGTTGAAAAAACGAATCTCCATGCGCCTGGTTCGAGGAATAACCAACCCGTGTGTAAGAATTTGCAGCGTTTTGTTTAAAGACAACTTCTCAACTCAACAACTCACTTTATCGTAAGGCATGACTTCCTCCATGAGGGCCAACTTAGTGGACAGTAGAATATCTGACGACGAGTTGTATTCCAGCGCCTTATCGACTATTGACAATTTCTTTGACGCAATCCCATTCTTCGTACCTTCCCCTTCGTCCTGCAGCTGAATGTATTTACACCAAGATTCTACGTCATTCGGTTGCTCTCTCAATAGAATATTGAACTCTTTCGTCAATCTTGTGTATTCCTCTGGGTCGATTTTTCGAACGGTGTCAACTTCCAGTTCATCAGTAAAATACCTTTTTTCCTTTTTGTGTTTTTTCTTTTTCTTCTTCTTTTAGGGACCGACGTTGAGGATTGAGCTCTGCAAAAACAACACAATCAAAATAGATCCGTGGCCATGCGGCCGTTCATGAGGTTCCTCAAATTCTTCCGTAAACACTCATCTAAACTGACAGTGTTTCATAATGTTGAGTAAAAAACCCCTAACATAGAATACGATACTTAAAAAATCAAGTAAAAGTACACTTACTTTGAGAAGGTTGTCGGAAGAGTGCATTTTACTTGTGGGATAGGGTTTACATCAATATTGTAGCTCTTCGGTTGTTCGTTCTGGGAGCAGTGTGATCGCCTACACATACAGTAAATAATCAGTGCTGCTAAAATTACTCAAGGTTCTTCTCTAGAAACTAAATTTTTTGCTTCCTAAGTGCTTAGGCAGAGCTGCCTTTACCTATCGGGTAAGAAAATTCGAATCCGTTAAAGGATGAGATTAAGAATATGGAAACATATCTAACAGATCAAACACTAGGTAAAAGTTCTTCCAGGATAAGTTGGTAGATAGCATATTGAACCAGGAGATTTCCCTGTCGATATAGGCATAGCAAGGTATGCGCGCTAGTAGATTTACTGGTCTACAATCCGAGCCACATGAATCGGATAGGTTTTCGGTGATAATTTTCCTCTACAACCAGCGAAAAGCGACACGTGGGATTACGTGGTAGTAAAACCTAGTTAACTCACTAGACTCAAGACTTTTTATTTGCCTACTTACTTAGTTTTGTGGCGCCGTTTGGTATTCACAGGTTTTCTTTGAATTCGTTCCGCCGGTTGTAACTTGAACTTGTTCCATCAGTCTGTTATAAAAAATCGCACCAGGGTTGTAACTTAACATGGTTGGCGTCCCAGCCATTCCATGTCAAATTTAGTGGAATATGTACCCCACACGCCCAGGTACCAGAAATCCTGACACATACCAAATGGGTGGATACATACCCATTTTGACCCATAACTTCTTCCGGTGGGTGCCAATCGTTCTGGGACACACATCATTGAATTCAGCGTCCAAAATTTAGTGGAAAATGATACCCCACACGCCTAGGTAGCAGAAATCCCGAAAACACATAATCAAATTGGGTATTTATTACCCAATTTGACCCATTACTTCTTCCAGTGGGTACCAATTGTTCTGGGACCCATTTTATTGGATTCAGCGTTCAAAATTTAGTGGAAAATGACACCCTACTCGCCTAGGTAGCAGAAATCCCGAAAACACATATTCAAGATGGGTGTATCTATGGGGCACTTCGACACTAATTTACTAATATAATATTGAGAAAACGTAGGTAATTTAGAAGGCTATAATAATTGTATTAAATTGAATTGAATGGTACGAATAAAAAGCTCGGACAGTAAAAAGAATTGTAGGCAACTGCTCAAAATTGGTTGCTAGTTTAACAGCTGGTTATAAACAACAGGATATGACGATGTGTTTTGTTTGTCTATTCGGCTGAAGTCACCCACATGGGTAATAAATACCCAATTTGACCCATTACTTCTTCCAGCGGGTGCCAATTGTTCTGGGACCCATTTTATTGGATTCAGCGTCCAAAATTTAGTGGAAAATGACACCCCACTCGCCTAAATCACCCAAAATCTCGAAAATCCATTTTTCAAAAAACACATTTTGACCCCTACCCCCTCCAAATTTGGTCCGATCGGGCTGAAAAGTTTCGAGGACCCATCTCGGCTGGGAACAGACCCCTGACCCAAATTTCAGATTTTTAGAACATTTTCTTTTTTTTTTTTTTTTTTTTTTTAAATATAGACAACTTTATTATCCGTGGGATATTACTGTTAGTTTCACAAAGTATATAGTAAGACGTAGCCTTAATTCGCATGGAACTTGAGGTTAGGTTCGATCCAGCGATCGTCCTACAACTAGATATTAATACTAATAACAATCGAACAGTAGATTATATAAACACTTAATGTAATAATTTAACAGTAATACAATAATTTAATAACATTCTGTGATCACTTGTTGTAGGGTAACGATAAAATAACTATTTAGCATTTGCGTTGAACTATTCTGGATTGATTATCAGATCTTGGGGTCGTTTTTTCTTGAGCCTCCTTTCAGGTGGTAATGGTGGCGGACGTTCAGCGATTTCGCGAATCAAGGCATTTGGGTGGTTGAGCATGGAAGTATTGAGGCGTTTATAGGTTTCTTTGATGATTTCGGAGACGATGGGTATATCCATATCAGTGTGCAGCGCCGAGTTTCGTACAAACCATGGAGCTCCGGTCATTATTCTCAGTACTCTATTTTGTATTGTTTGCACTTTCTGTACATGAGTCTTCGCTGCTGAACCCCATATCCCGCAAGCATACTGCCATATTGGGCGAATCAACATAGTGTACAGAAACCGTTTAGAGTGAAGTGGCAGAGGAGATTGGACTCTCATGAGGAACATTAGTTGGTGAATTCTGCTTCGACATCTCTTAACCAAACCTTGTATATGGTGCGCCCAGGTTAGCTTCGAATCTAGAATGAGTCCCAGGTATCTCACTCGATCTGAGGTTGGAATTTGGATGCTATTCAGTTTGACTTGAGGAGATCTTATATTTTTGAGATAAGTGAAGGTGACGAGTGTAGACTTGGTGGAATTCATGGATATTCTCCATTTGTTACACCACGGACCTACCTCATCGAGGAATAACTGCATATTATTTTCTGCCTCTTGACACGTGTGAGAACTGCAGAGAGCAGCAATATCATCCGCAAACTGGGCTATAGTGACCCCTAATGGCGCCGGAAAGTCACTTGCATATAGGAGGTATAGAAAAGGCCCCAGGACACTGCCTTGAGGAACCCCTGCCGTTATTGCCTTTGAAGGAGACACTGCGCTGCCACATCTCACGGAAAACGTACGTTGCGAGAGGTAAGACAAGATCAGCCGATAGTAGGTGTCAGGGAGATATGGTTTCACCTTGTAGAGTAATCCTGGGTGCCAAACTTTATCAAAGGCCTTTTCCGTATCCAAAAAAATACCGAGGCAGACTTTTTTGTCCTCATAGGTGGTCAGAATTTCTTCAACAACTCGGTGGAGTTGCTGTGGACAGGAGTGGAGTTGCCTGAAACCCAGTTGCGTGTCGGGAAGAAGCGAAGAGAGGAACGGAAGTATTTTGGGGAGCAATAATCGTTCGAGGATTTTTGAGAACAATGGAAGGAGACTTATGGGTCTGTAGCTAGCAGGATTGTTGGCGTCCTTATCTGGTTTCTTCACCATTATCACACAGGCATGTTTCCACTTGTTGGGGAAATGTGTGGTTCTCAAAATAGCGTTGAATATTTGGGTTAACAGGACAATACCTTTACGTGGTAAGGCAGATAGGAGAGGTTGAGTGATGAGATCATACCCCGGCGCCTTCTTTGTTGGGGAGCGCTTAATAGCATTTCTAACTTGTCCTGGTGTGAAATAATCTTTGAATGGGTGTAGGATAAGGGGTGACTGCAACTGTTCCTGGACATGAAGGGAGAAACTAGGGTTTGCATCCGGGTGAGGTGAAAACTGTTGGGTGAGAATATTAGCAAACAGATTCGATTTTTCTTGGGAGGTAGCATACCAATCAGGGCCAACTTTCAAGGGCGGGATCAACGTAGGCTCTTTTGTTACCATTTTGGTTTTTTTCCACAGGGAGCAGTCTTTGGTATCTAGTGCTCTGATTGAGTTGTGATCCGCTGCAGAATGTTCATCATTCAGTGCCAGTGTAAGCTCCTTGGTTGCTTTGTTGAACTGCCTCTTGTCAAAAGGGTGTTTTGTTCAAACAATAAAAAGAACATTTTCTACTACCAAAAACGGCGTGGACAATGGACGGCGGACGGCGGACGGACATTGACCTTTTTTGATCAGGACATCATGAAACGTCCAGAAAAAAATTTTGAGCCGAATCGGAGAGGTTGACCATTATCATGAAAACATAGGTTGATTATTCAAGGAATAACCAACCAAAAGGCAGCAGTTGAACTCATGTACGAACGCTAGTGGGTTCACCAACCAGTTCCTAAAGTTCAGCTCAACCAGCACAATCGTCTAGGGGATTTCATACGCTCTAGGATCAAGAGCTTCTGAAGATCTACGAATATTTAATACTAGACTTCGTCGTCTCATCTCAAGAACGAACAATCGCGAATGCGCGTTAAAAACAAAGGAAATTATTAGGTGTTTATGTGGTAATCTTACTTGCAATTTCAGGCATAGCCTCCTCCTTCACCTCTCCCGCATCATTATACGCAGGAAACGTCATAGTTTAGAAACGGATCATAATCAAGGGAAAAACCTTATAGATGATTGTACTGTCGAACACATACAATCAAAAACACACAAACAAGTCAGTAAGAATGAAAAATCATAACATATACATGCCTAATGATATGAGATATCAAATGTGAAGACGATGATTCTGAAGAACGGAGAACACATCAACACCTTCGTATGGTTTAAAGTCTGTATCGTATTATTTCAGAAGAAGCTTTAATTGTTTAATAATATACTATTGTAATAGTTATTGCTTGCACCAAAAAAATCCTAAAATGCTCATCATGAATTTAAAAATTCCTTTTTGGGATGAAGTGCGCGAAAGCGTTCTTTTGTCACCATGAACTGTATCCGAGACAGATAAAGTTGATTCTCTAAAGCCCCCCGGCCCCCCTTCATGTCAGAATGTCAGAAGTCGTCTTGTTTGTGTCGTGTACTGTCATCTCGTATTTTGAATCAACGTTTACCTGTTTTCAAATTTAAGTGTTATTTATTCGGCGTCGATGGAGCGATTCCCAAACTACCTATTCAATCTTGTCAGCATTACCGTATTGTATAATTGCTGACTTTCCCCTGTCGTCTCTCTTGTGTACCGAGCGCCTTTCGTCCGTTTATATCACCAGTAAAATGCGGTGCATTTTAGTTTTTGATCACCTGAACGACGTGATTTTCAGCAAGTGCGACCTCAAATTCGTCACTCACATCAAACGACTCGGTAGTTTTCAGGGAACAAATACCAACGGAATTCAGGTGAAGTAATACTGGAAATGAACTTACCTTTACCTGCGTTGTAATTCATACATTTTGTCATCCAAGGAGCATTTTATTGGTGTTCGTGCATACAGTAATCCTCCACATTATTACATTTATGTACATTGTATTTAGGTGGGACTTTAACGTGGTTTCACCCTAAGAATTCAGATCGACAGGCCAAGGCTCCAATGAGAACAAGTTTATTACGTAACGACATTGGCGGGCCTTCAAGCCTTTAGGTGTACGCGATTACCCGAAGAAGAAAAATAAATTCTTTCGACGCTTTCTGGAATGCAACGCCTCACCAACAAATTGGCAAAGATTCTTGGGGTGTAGAGTTTCTTTATATAAGCTGATGAGCCTCAAGGAAAAAAATTATACTCAACATTAAAATTAAGTTGCTTACGTTAGCGCCACGGCCATGTGAACGCTGCTAATATGATTAAACTGCAATTATTGCTACTAAGTCACATCATTAAGGACCTAATATTACTATTTTACCTACTGTCACAAATGCTGTGATGAGGCGTAGTCAGAAAATTGCATCCTCTTCTGTCTCAGGACCGTCTTTCTTTCAATTTTCTGATAAATCGAAATAATGCGCACACAGTGCTAAAAACGATACCCCGGAGCCTCAATTTCGCCATGAAGTAAAATTCTGATTGTTTATTTCAGGATGAAAATGGAGACATGGACTTGAATTTCGTCATTCAACTTTTTTCACCAATCGTTACATCTCAAAGGATCATGAGCTCTCAATTTGGCAACTCCTACACGTCCATCCAGTGTCAAGATGGATTAAATATAGTTTTTGACGAAGTGAGCGTATAAAATGGTCTTTTTGGCTAAATTATTTTGATCCATTTGTAAATTAATTTATAACGTCGTTGCAGTATTTAGGCTATCTGTTCGTCCATTTGGGCTTCAAAGAAGTATGTTGGCTCAAGCGGGTTTTGGGCGTGTGCATGTCCATTATGCAGCATCTGTGCGGTCCTGACATAGCTGTGTAAGTACTGATAGCCATTAATAATTTCATACTGCGTTATAGAAAATGTTGAACAGCGAAATGACCTTCATCTCGTTATATTTCAGACTCAAAACAAACAAACCTAGAAATATCCTGATTGGGAGGCTTCTTGACACATGGTCTGCGCTTGCTAATGAGGATCAAGGTACACTTCTTAAATAATTATTTCTACTTTTATTCTGTTGGTTGGTGGATTATTCCTTGGATTTTTGAGATTTTTTGCAACCTTGGTGTGTGGGGTATCATTTTCCAGTAAATTCTGGACGCTGAATCCAATGAAAAGGGCCTCAGAACGATTGGCACCCTCTGGAAGAGGTTATGGGTCAAAATGGGTACCTATCTACCCATTTCGAATGTCTGTTTTTGAGATCTCTGGTACCTAGGCGTGTGGGGTATCATTTTCCACTAAATTTTGGACCCTGAATCGATTGGAATGGGTCCGGGACTCGCCACACCCACTGTTTCCCCCATTTCCCCTATGTTGAAGAAATGAATCTCCATGCGCCTGGTCCGAGGAATAACCAACCCGTGTGTTTTGTCTAATTCTACGTTAGGTTTCTATAACCCTTTAGAAATCACTATAACATGCTCTTTCGTCTGTAGGGTTCCTCTTGGAGGCAATTGAGCAGCTCACAGTGAACCCCGACCTGAACGCGGTGGCGATCAAAGCTCTGAAAAATGCCACGGAAAAAATGAAGTCTATGCTAGACCAGCCTAAATCCCATGCTCTTATTTTCGTCCAGAACAAATTCCTAGCGCTCTATTCGAGGTAGTTAGTAACATTTTCTTAACCTCGTCTTATTTTTCTTCTCAGTTGAGCATAATTCTCTTCACTTTCTGTTCTTTTTAAAATGTCTACCTAGTAAAAGCGTACGAGAACTCAGCGCTAGTGATTTGCTCTTTTTGAGCATCATGTCCGTCTGGTGTCAAAACGAAACCAGCTCTTTATCATCGAACAGCAATACTGGCTCCACATGCTCCGAGTTCTACTCACCTGACGCCAGCCCTAAGAGTACTTCAGACTACGGCCCTTTAGGTAAATGAAGTAATACTAAGTAAATGTAAGTAGTAATCTCAAAGTATTGAGAATACAAATTGAAATATCAACCAGTTGAGCGTACCATTAGTGTATTTTAATTATTTGAGAAATAATTACATGTTTTGAGAATCATCCAAGTGTCTAATTTAGGATTTTTCAACAGTTGATAGCAGTGGTAGTGCCAGCGATTTGATACTTCTTTCCGCTGGAAACAAAGCAACCGCCAGCCCTTATATAGTGCACATTTCTACTATTGCTGAAGGGGTTACGCTCATCCTTCTCTATCAAGTACTTTTTCTTTGTTACTATATTTTATTATTTAATTTGGAACCAGTATACATCTAACTTTCGTATTTACTCCTCGACGCCTGAAATCGAAATTATTATTATTTCTTTCCCCTTGTTTGGGATTTTCTGTCAGGCTACAAAATTGACAATTTTAAGCAGAATGGTTTTCTCAAGCTCATACGCATATCATTGTTCCAGACGCCTTACGAATCTCTTAGCGTTGGTTTGTTAGAAACTTTCGATGCTCTGCACGCCCTCAACGTAATTTCCATGAGCAACTCAGAAATCGACGGGTTAAAAAAAGGATTTGAAACTTTGGAGCCCGCCAGCAAGAAAGTTTTCGACGCCACGAAAAAGTTGAAGAGCTCTGAAATGTCTTCCAAAGTCGACGCATCAGTCAAAATCTTACAATCAAAATGGGAAACTCTCAAAAAGTCAGTTTTATTTCTAAGGATTTCGCCGTTTCTTGTTTTCAAAATATGATTTTACCGAAGTCATTGCGATTTCCAGGCAATGGAACGAGTATAAGAAAGGCGAGACGAGTTCAGCTCCAGTACTATCATGTTGTCAAAACCTATCGAACACGTATCGAGAACTTTTGAGGCTGACAGTGCTAAATAGAAGTTCCATTCCTGGAGCGCAGGCCAGTGCTCATGTCATTCGTCAAAAGGTGTCCACCTCACTAACTCACTTCAAGAGTTTCCTCCAGGCTAAAGCCCAGCGAAACCACACTCTTGGATCATATCCTTTACTACTTCAAGAACTACTTAACCTGTGCATAATCCTATATTAAATGATTGAGAAAATTCCTTAACCTATCAACACTAGAGAGTTTCTTGATATCAACAAATACCTCGAAGGTTTCCCCGGTTTGGTGCATTTCATTTACGTTGATCGTGTCAATCATAGGATCACCGCCCCCACCTATGATTTTGAAACGGAAGCGCCCAATGCGCTCAGCAAAGAGAAGGCATGTTTTAAATTTAAGCAATAATTATTATTATTTTGGTTTATGATGGTCATGGCTTGATATTTATTGATGATCATTCACGATTCATTTCCTTATATAAAATGAAAATGAGAGTTGAAAAAAATTTACGACTACTTTTATGCTGTCGATTGAGCTGGCGTCGCTTGCACTGGGTATGATTGAGGCAGGATAAACTCATTAAGGTTTCCCAATATTAGAGCTAAAACCCAAATCAGCCTTGCGCCTTCGGATATACTTCAGTAGTACCTTCCTCGTAATTAAATCACCTATCTGCTTAACTTACCATCATATGAACGTCAGTTATGAAGATCTTTGCGTGGTGGAAAGTGTCTAAAGTTGTGGCACTATTGCTGGTAGCTGAGAACACACGAATGAGGTAATTTCTAATTTGAAAATGTCTACAAACATTCAAGAAAATCATTAGTTTTATGTAAAGCAAACGGTTTAAGATTATCAGCAAGGTGTCCATACTGCAGAAACCATCTTTTCAAGTCGTTTGTGACGTCACGCGTGACATGATCCCTATCACCTTTATTGTTTCTCAAATAATAGAGGAAGCCCGCTTCTGCTAGAGGACCTCTATCGACGGATTGTACAGATTTGCTCGCAGATTGTCGTAATCTCTTTGTTGAATTGTCCATCTGTCCTTGAGTAACTTTCTGCTTTCCGGATGTGAACGGCCCTAGACTTTTTGGATCCCTTACATAATTTAGGGACGATTTAACCGCACAACGTGTCAAATTAATCAAAATGATATCAATTTTAATTTTCATCTCAAAATTCAACGGCTTCTTACCCCTTATTTTTATTTATTTATTTATTTTTTTTTTTTTTCAAAAATACCTACATTGCATTAAACGTTTTTTTAGATCTGGGACATGGTCGAGCTCGGCAGGATGCACCTACAAGAAGGCCATTTAGCGATTATGTGGCGCGATCAAACTTTCAGCTACGCCTACTACCTTTGGTTCGAAGACAGTTCCGTAAGTTCAGCTCTTGCCATCGAGTTCTTGAAGTTCTATGAAGTGTCTTATGACTTGTAAATCATTTTTTGCGTTTTTTCTTTCAAACTAGGGCACAGCATTGCAGCCGAAAGTCAGCGTTCCACTGGCAGTGAAAATGTTGCCCCTACCCGGAGTAATTTACGCTGACTTCTACCAGTGAGTGCAAAAATACTAAAATTCCTTTCTTGGCGTAATATTATGTATCCTGTGATTTCATTCAACACCTTCCATTCATAGACGCCTCATCGAGATCTGCTTCCCACGAATGACACTGAGTAAAATTCGATGTTACGAGCTGTACTGCATCCACCTTGAAGGTGCGACGTCATCACGCGTCTTGGAGCATTCACACCGCTTAGCGTCTACTATTTCGGAAGTGTCGGGGATGCCGAGCAGTGCCTTGGATTTCCTATAGTAGGTAACGAAGATCGTACCAAGCGATCGCAATACTGAGCAGTTTAGGAAACAAAATCCGCCAACCTTTTCATTTCAAGGTAATTTCAGATTTCGATGTACGGACAAGTCTGTTCTAAAGTGACTATTACTTGGATAAGTGTTCTTGTTTGGAAAGGTTCATCAGTTTGGTGATTACAAGTACCTTTCAAACAAGCTCTGAACAGATGGCTTAAGGCTTTCTTGAAGCGTGGACCAGCCGGAAATTTGTGAGAGAAGTAGGGTCTAAGCAATTATTATAATATAGGATTAAATATATTCCTGGTAGACGACCAGAGAGTGGAGTATTAGATTGTGATATTCATATTAACCCTCGAATTCGTTCTTTAGGAAAATTTTACATTCCAGTGTGAGAATCAGAAACTAAAGCTTCCAAAGCATTTTTCCCTTTCGTACGTTTTGACCTTCATTATTAAACGGCGAGACATTTGTCGCATTATAATATGAAGTATGTGCCAAATACAAATTTATTCTCATTGTTATATTCACTTTTTTCCCACCCCTGCAATGAGTTTTTCTTTGGGATAACAAGGAATCTTTACCCGATACATTGGTACACTGTCGCTGGTATCGGTAGAACGTCTCTACCTCAGGTGTAATTCTGTCGTAATTACGTGAATGAATCGGATGAGGTTACTGAGGCTTATCATGAATGGAACAAATATGTGCACTCACCGCTGAGTTACTTCGGCAAAGACTGTTTAATAGTAATCATGACTTGGCTAAACATTTCAGCTTTTCGAGCCGATGGAAACAACTCCACTGACACTCGTCTCGTGTCCGCCCCTGCACGGAGAACGTGGATCCAATTACTTGAGTCCCAAATGTCTTTGCACGCCATTGGAGCTCTTGGGAACCTAAAATTTTGGGAACAAACAATTATCCACTTGTAAGTGAGAGGACGAGATCCGAATGTAGGAAGAAGGTCATTGTTAAACCAGAAGTCCCTCAAAACCTAAAATTATCTTCTTTCTATCAATCTTGTTTTATAAAAGTTGTTGTTACTCACAGAAAAAGCTTCGTTACTCGAGTATTCTTGACGGTAGGGAGACACCCTGCTCCAAATGATAACGATGTTTCAGCAGGAAAAGATGTTGGTCTGAAACAAAAATCGTTCAGTTTTTAGAAAAGGATTTTGAAATTATCCTTTAGCAAGAAGTAAGAAAGAACCACTAATTTCTACTTCTGTCATCCAGAGCCGTTGCTACGTCCTTGTCACAATACAATAATCCTTGAATTTAGGGAACTAACCTAAATTGGGTTTCGTAATCCAATTGAAGGGTGTCATGATCACAATTGAGAACACGGCAGTCTAGTTCCTTCAAATTGGCCACGTCTTGGTGAAAAAGAATTCCCGTTCTTCTGAAAACATGACGAGATGGCTGGATCAACAAAAACAACCCCTTCCCATCTATCTTCTTGCTATCTAGTTCAGCAAGACCTTGTGAGATGCTTACGATTAAGAATTTGTGTTGAGGCTACCACCAGCTCATTAAAGTTCCAAATATTGAATTTATTTGGAAAGGATTACTCATTTAACGTCAAAGAGAAAACAGTTTACCTGGGAAAGAGCACAACCATTAGTACTGATCTTTCTTCCTGCGTGATTCGATGTTTAATGTATTCAGACTTGTCTTCCAGAAAGACACGCCCCATGTACAGGTCTGCTACTAACACTTTTCCATTTTCCAAATATTGCACATCGTCAGACGCCTCTTTAGTCATGTTACTGAGAGTGTAAATAACCTTAACACCACAAAAAGGAATTTCACGCTCAGTAAAAATACATACAGGTTGCCTGCAATAAAAAATCTGGCACTTTGGGAATTGATTATGCACTCGAATTTTTGCGTGTTCATTTAAATAGGACTACTTTTATGGGACATGAATCGTTCCTATACAGGGAACAGTTGCAACTACTACAAGAACTTCTGAGATACTAGCTGAGCGTGATGTCATACATCCATGGTATGGTGAACTGCCTCCAACACTTCATTCACTTCCCGTTTGACTGAGTTCAGTGGGTTTCTCGGCATTTTGATCATATTATCTGCGTGGTTTCTGAGCTCGAGGCATTTTCTAATTATTTTTCGCGTCTTACGTTTTTCACTTGTTGATGGACAAACAAACGACACCATTCCACGAGAGGTTAATTCCATTATTTCAGATCGAACCCTTTTAAAATTTACGAGTAATGTGATACGAGCTTTTGAGGAGACCTGAAAAAGCCCAAATGCCAATAAGAAAGAACGGGCCTAGAGGATTGTACGGTTCAACATCAACTGGATTTTTGACAGGTAATTGGTATGTACTCTAGATGCCAGAGATTCGCCACTACCCAGGCTATGTTTACCTCTCTTACGTAAGCCCTGTATGTTTCCAAATCCACAATATCTGCCACCCTGACTCTCTCCTGAATTGGGCGCTCAATCGTTTCTTTGGTTTGGTGTTTCGTATTTGTCTTCCGAGTCTCTTCCATTATTTTCAGGTCAACACTCCTCAAATAGTTAAGGACCTGCAAAAACCAGAAAATTGGTAAGTAAACAAGATTTGAAAGAGGAATTCTTTTATATGTTGTGACACACCTAGGACTGCTTGGGGCTAAAAAATCCTTATGATATCCTACCAACCTAAATCTTATTCGTTTATTTATTACGAAACAACCCAATGTGCCTTGCCAAAAGAATAACCTGTGAGATCCAAACCGACCATTTTATCAGTTATTATAGATTCTCTTCATAATAGATTCTCTTACTTTATGCTTCAGGTTTGTCGCCAAATGGCGTATTTTATCTTCGGTAGTTATTAATATAGGTCCATGGTAAGATAGGCTGCTACTGCTTGCACTTTTCATCTCTTGCAGCTGCTTGTTGGCATATTTCATTTTGTCCTCTGACAGTTTATTTTTTTTCTTTTTGTTATTTTGCCGACTCTTAGATAAAATGTAGGCATTCAGTTAGTCCGCATTGAAGTACTCTATGAACACAGGAAAAAGAAAAGTAACACATTTACCTTGAACTGTCCACACAGAGATGTTTCTGCTTCTGAGCAGCGCATTTTCTGGGCACTGAAAACTGTGTGCATGCAAACAGCATCTCAAAACCAGTTATCATATTAGTCTGTTGAGAACCGATATTGATAGAAATAAATTTTACTTTTTCTTGAAGTTTTGTTGTTGCCTATTATAAATTCTGAAACTAATTTCTCATCATCCAAATAATTGTTTTTGACAAAATTGGGTCCTTCATGTACTTGGCTCTGTGAATGATCTCTGAAACAATTTGACAGCTAAGTCGGGTGGATGAGAACTGTACAACCATAAGCATTTTGCCTGAGGCAATTGGGTAATGTATTTCAAGCCACCAAAGTTAGAATTGTCTAGTTATTGCTACTAATTGCCCTCATGGACCACCCACAGTAAGCTGAGAATTTCTCAAGAAAGTGTTCAAGGGATCAACATAGCTTGTAGACCCATTTACTAACTAGGGCGAATAAGCAGCTACTCTCTGACAAAACATTGCTAAATCATTCTCCAGTGTTATCTTTGGTTGTTTACAGTAGGCCAAAAATACCCAAGAGCAACACAGCAACATCAGGTTATGAATTATGATACACAGAAACATACATTGAGAGAATCAGTGGACTGTTCAAATCATGATCATCTGACTTTTGAAGAAAAAATCTTCCTTGCAAAGTTTCTGATTGCAGAGGTTCACTCTTATTTGCAAGTGAGTTGGTGTTCAGTAGAGAGATACAACTGACATCGTCTTGGTCCTCATTGTACTGCTCCATTGCTTCCCTTTCCAAATCCTGGAATGTTTCCCATATATATATTTTTTTAATTGTAATTACGATACTCTACTACGATACAGTACCAATGAATCGTTCATATTGCTATACCTGGAATTTGGTATCAAGTGTGATACAGTCATTGCTATTGGTTTGTGCCACCAAACAGGTTTCTGATGACTGGTACTGCTCCAAAGCTTGGCGTTCCAGCTCATCGAAAGGATTTTGTTCGCCTGTCATCTTTAGGCTTGTCTTCCTCTTCTTCAATCTGGGAAACCTAGCAATTTTTTTTAACTACACTATGTAATTATCTCATCTATTTCTTAGTCAGGAAGAATTTTTTACCTTCCTTGCAAGTACATCTCTGTACAAACGACGCTCTGAGGTTGGAGTAAATGATGTGCATGGAGCCAATGACGAACTATCCTACAATTATCACCAATATTGTTGAATAGTTTGTCAATCAAGATGGACAAGTATGGACTTCTTTTTTGTTGCAATGCTTCTGGCGGATAGTTACCTGCAGAAATGGATTGGTAATCTGCTGGCTGACAGCTTTTAGATGTCTGGCAATGGTACCCAATTTTGATAGTTCCATGATTCTATGTGAGTATATGTTCTGCAGCCACCGATTCACATCTGTTATAGGTTGTTTCTCTTTTCCCTCTGTAAGCAGTTTCATGTCACAGGCATCTTCTCCTGTCCAATATTTTAGAAGCAATACTTTACTACACAATGTACTAAGTAGGCACCTTCTATTCTGAGCCTGTGAAAAATTTTGGGAGGGGAAGTAGATACCAGACCTGTTGAACGGATTTCATGTTATGGCAATTGCTTTTGCAAGTAGATAAGGGTCCCTTCGGCTATAATTAGTACTGTTAATAACCCCACAAATAAGCTACATCTCGGTGCAGTATGGGTACAACCCTGGTCCTTCCAATGGGTTATTGTAGGAGACTGTGCGATTATCTGAGTGATTTAAGTAGGTATCTAGTCACTACGACTACAATGTTTTGAGCTGGACTTCTCGTGTTGTACATGCTCACCATGTTCCACTTGTATACCTATGTTTATAATCAACAGCTTGAAACGCCCATGTGGATCTTTCAGTACCTGGATATTGAAAAGAATTCCTGTGTTCTGACATCCCTCTAAAACGTTTCTTCTTGTGGCTCTTCATCTCACTTTCATCCTTTGCCAACGGCTACCACAGAACGAAATTACAGATTTCCTTTACAATTAAAATTCACTCCTACATCTTGCGATATTATCATTGCTTGGAGTATTACCTTCACATCATTGTATGGAAACACCTCAGATTGGTAGTTGGCTCCAAAAATGTTGGAGTAAGAAGGTGGACTGTGTAAAGAAGAAATCATCTAGATATATGTTCTCAAAGCAATCTTTTGAATCTCTTAGTACAAAATTGTTCATCCAACACTCTTTTCAATAGGCTGGGTAAATGTGCAGACTAAACATTTCATGCTTTTGGAATGCAATCTCACTCCACGTATAAGCGCATACCATTGTTGAGGAAGCAGAACTGATGGGTAGAATTCAGGGACATTAGCATCCAAACCTGGCTCCCAAACTCCTCCCTTCATGTCCACTTTGCTAGAGCGCTCTGCAATTGTAATAACTGTTCAAAATTGATACACTTGTGATTCATGCTGGAATGCATTTATTGATTTTTATATTTAAACTGGCATCAAATAGAAGATTTGAAAAGTAAACTACCTGCTAAAAAACACCAACTCCAGCTAAAAACAGACAGAACTATCATTTTTACTAAACTAACTTCCTTCGTTTGTCCAAATAGCTTTAATAGCCGGGCTGCTCAATTTTCTGAGGTATATCAGCTCTTCCAATGAGTCGACGGAGTATGGCAGAGTATTTTTGTCCATGTGACCCACTAAAATTACATAGGCAAATAAGAGAGAGGGAGAGATAGAGAAAAACGCTATAAAATCGAGTAGTAGTTTGAGCGAACATTATTACTAACTTCTAATGACACGTTTGTTGCTTGATACGGGCATGGTATACGGTTCTTTCGAAGTGCTGCCACTAACAGGATGAGTTTTCTTCAAATAAAGCGGTCCGTTTGCGGAATGATAGCATTTGGTGTCTGATAGAACGCCCTGGGGTGGAATAGTCGTAGTGGTTTGTTGTTTCTTCTGTGCTTCTATGCGACACGTAGAAGCCATTATATTGTTCTTCTTTTTTTGCCTTTAACAGAAAGGAGAATGCTACGGAATCGCATGTTTGATAAATGTCAACTCATACAACTGGCACCATGATGTGATGCTCTTTTATACGCGGCACTAAAATAATAAATAAAAATGATATAAAATTAAAAAATATAAATAAATAAAATGTGACAAGGCTTATTTAAAAGTAAAAATCGTTTAAAGTGCCATATTGCTAAAGAAGCGCACCAACATCACTCCGTACAATAACAGTTACGTATTCGCCTATCTTACAATGTGTGGTGTCTTGTGACAGTTCGCTTTTCCACGACCAACACTTTTGGTTGATTTGGTTGCACCGAACAGCTGTTGGAGAGTCTTTCGTTGGATTGGATAACTTCATTCCACAAACCGAGGCTGGCGAGCATGAAATCATCAGAGTAGTCCTTGTTGTTCCACCAAACTTGGTCGGCAATAAGCCCAACCTACGTCAACATAGAGAACATCATATGGAATTCGCTGAGTACATAAATATAATTAAACTAAGCTGTCAAGTGGGTCAAACAGCATCTTGCGTGGTCACTACTCTGATGGGTGACCGCTCGTAAGTGGGCCAGTCGCTCAAAAGGTAATTTTCACTAATATTTTTAGGCGGCGAGGCAACGTGCAAATTGGTCAAAGAAACTTTTTACAGTTCATTGCGTTAAGATGATTCTAAACCAAAAAAGTCTCCGTCCAAGCCGAAAAGGGCATTTAAAATTCATTAAAAAATATTTTTAAAAATTTGCGCAGACCCAAGTGTAACCCGTTATATGCGGAGGTAAGGCATAATTATTCGAGATTTTTATACGGGTCACGAAGAGGCGATACCCAGCAACGCGACTTATGCAGATTTAGGTAGATCGATGAAGTTCAGCAATTTTATTCATCGATGATTAAAAAAAAATGATCTTACTCTAACGAAGGCGTCGTTAAACTGGTCCATCTTGTAGCGATTATAGACGTGGAAGCCGCAGTTTCTTCAAAGATCAAAGAGACAAGACGTGTGGTTGATGCTAAAGCTAAAGCACCATTCCTGAAATGACGCCATCTCAGCTGACTGTTGCCTAGCGATCGGTAGGGATTTAGTATAATACCATCAGTGGCCATTTTCATGAAATGAAGTTCTATAGCAGGTCTAATTTATTATTCTATCAGCGTTCCTAATCCAATAAAATGCCACCTGTTGATGAGAGATGAGATAGGTAGACCACGTGAAATAAAGAACTACTTTTTTCCCCACGGAGAATGCTACGACTGGCATCTTCCACCTTTTACGATTTAGGATGAACTTTGCTTTTGAAAACACTTCGATTTGAAAATGGTGCACTCTAGCGGCCAACTGGGGAAGTAGGTAATGGATAGGATCCATCAAGAACTGATTCCATTCAACGATTTCCAAATTAAATCTGGAACCCAGCCTGAAGTAATGTGCCAAACAGTTCCGGGCTGGACCCCAACGTGGGAAAAAAGGTGAGGTTTTTAGTGGGTAAAAATCTCCACATGCCCAGGTCTTTGGTTGCGGTTCCCCGTGATATCTTATAAAGATTTTCCTCACCTTCCTCCGAAAAAAAAAAAAAAATTAAATCTTGATGTTTGAAGAAAGTGAGGTTCAACAGAGGACCTGTTGTATGTCATGGGAGTACCGGCAAACAAGAAGAAATACACGCTTGCCTGCAAAAAAGCCTCGTGTCTCTTCAACCCAACAAGTGGTTTCAATCAATGGAATGGAATCTGGACATCAAAAATAAGTGTACGCCTGGATTTGAACTAGTTTGGCATTTAAACGCAGGGGTTGGCGATCATCTGAGGATCTTATTGGATTTAACGTGCTCCCCCGTTAAATTTAGGTAGGCCTGTATAAGTGATATCCTACTACTACCTACGTAAACGCACGAGAAGCCACAATTCTCAAAACGAAACGTCGATTACTCATTTCTAACTGGCAATTTATTTATAATTACAAATTAACATCGTATAAATTTTTAAAAAATTCAATACTCTTCCGTTATTGATTTGCGGCCTTATTTTCCGCTTATGCCTTAATATATTGCTGCACTTAATTTGTTTCTACCTGCCGGCATGATGCGCCACGAGGGCCGGTATTATTACATTTGGAGAACTGTTTTTTATTTTATTTTATTTTTGTGGCTGAACACGCTAAACAACATTGTTATTCTATGAGGTAACTCGTTAATTGTCCACTAGGAATGATTATCAGTGAGAGAGTACAACAAACAAGAGCAAGATAAGCTGAACGACACCTACCTACGAGAATTACATCAAGACAACCACCTGCTAAACCTTCAGTCTGTCACAAGATTTTCAACCGAGCGGGAGCGCCCTGAGTCGCAAAATAACCTTTCCTTTTTCCACCATACAGTAAACCCACACATAACCTCCAATGTTCATCAGTCCGATTGTTTTCAAGCTCTTCGTAGTTTCTGCCTTTGCTTTTATAGTTGCTATAATGACTGACACTGCAATAGATGTGTCCGGCCAGCTTTCGGCTCCAATTGTCATAGATAATTCTGGGTAAGTAACTTCGTAATTAAGTATTGCATGACATCTTCAAAGTGTCAAACTATGTTTATTTCTTCATGGCGATGGCTTATTGGTTCGTTCTTGTTTGTTGTACCTTCGTGAGAATACAGTACAGCGTGTCATATTTTGTTCTGAACTCATTAGCCGATTCTCCAAGTTTTTAGGAAATACACTAAAAAGACCAAACCACTAATCTCAGCAGGATTGAGCGATGTGTAAACAAAAGTGACACGTCAGTTCTCAGCAACAATATGGCTGTCAATTTGCGAACACGGTATTCGTTTGGATAGTCGTCATACTATTGTGAAATTCCGAAGCCAGTTTCGGACACGACTGTAGGTACTTAGATGAGGTTTATTATAGGGGTATTCGCCGCTTGAAAAACTACATTCCCAATGGACTAGTACATAGTTCGTACCTAGGCCTCCTATCAGTATCATAGAAGTCACATGATAACGTAATCGCTGCGATTTGTGTATAGTGCAGCTCTACTACTACTACGACCTTCTAATGGCATGACCGAAATCAAGAAAAATTGTTAGTAACGAACCGTTGTAGATGCCGAGAAGCAAAAGGCAATTCAGTTAGGATCGGAGGAAATGTTTCTGCTTTAGTATATACAAAAAATACAATTTCTTCTTTAATATTGAAATGTAAATCATCTCGTTTCTTACAGGACTGGATTCGCATTCCCAGGACTCAATAGGATTCCTTCAGTGCAAGATTTCATCAAAACGAGCCGTGACAGCATCAGACCCTGGTCACAATTCATCAACACTTCCAATTTCAAAGCGCCCCCGAATTTGTCTCGCCTCCTTAAAAGAGCGGTGAACAACATCAAGTATTTTCAAGGGAACTACATTGTCATCAGTATCACGTTGATGGCTTATTGTTTGTAAGTAGCGTGAATTTACAAAAAACCTATTATTGTATTACGCTCTCAGTAACGGTTCATCTCCAGCTCTGAAGATCAATATTGAGTAACAACATTGATTCGGGTAAAATGCGTGGTCTCAGTATTATTAGATCAAATTCCATTTTTACACTTTCTTTGAACTGGGGATTCGTTTCTGTGCGTTTTTTCATTCAACGGTGCCAGAATCTGTGACCATGAGCTTGATTACCTATGCCACAATCGGTAGGGTAACTATTGGAGCAGGTGGCTGAAATTTAACTTGAAGGGGATTTTCACACTAAATAGTTGAGTTTTCACGTAAAAGGTTACAAATTGTCAACATTTCAGTAAACGATTGTTTGGGGTAGGTAATTCTAGTTGGACTGATAAGTAGAGCATGCTAACTGTTTAATCACTGCCTTTTTAAATCAGAAATCCCCTTATTTTGCACAAGCTTTCTTAGACTAAAACAAATGATCTCCCTTACTTGGCCTGTTCAAAGCTGCTTTCTAGTGCACAATGAGTACCGTTCCAGTTGTCCTCATGTATCGAATCTTAAATGATCTGATTTCTCCTAATTCCAGTTATTCGGTCGTCATATATTCCTTGATCTCTGTTTGAGAATGTTGAAGTAGTTTCAATGATGCGGTTGAACTACCACTTCAATAATTGTTCAGTAGAGAATATGTTAAATGATGTTATCTCTTTCGTAAGCAATATTTTCAAGTGTCCACTCCTGTATATGTACGAATGCGTCTCTTATTGGTACACGTAGCAGTGAAATTTGTTGACGTCAGTACCGTTTGCAATGCTTGTATGATAAATTAGCCGTTTTTTGGTTTTTGCAGATTGACCTCCCCGTTGCTGCTCCTCTCAATGGCTGCGAGTTTGGTAGCGTGTTATATGCTGTCGTTGAGAAATGCTGAAAAGAAGATGAAATTTGGCAATAAAGAAATCACCTTGCAACAACAGTACGGAGTCGTCGGTCTCTGCTCCCTGCCATTGTACTACTGGGCTGGAGTCGGCCAAGTGGTCTTCTGGGTTATTGGTAGGCTTTTCTTTTCCCCCCAAGTTGGACAATATAATATTTGCTTGTTATTTTTCGCTAAATGTGCTGCGTAACATGTGCCGTTTCAGGTGCTTCCTGTTTCGTTGTCGGCCTCCACGCAGGCACCTACAACATTGAAGATGTACTTCCACCTGACGACCAACTAACAGTCCTTCTCCAAGTCTAACTCCCTTTCTTGTGATTGGTAAAAACAAAAGAAATGAGCACACGGCAAATTAAAATCAATTTAATTTCCTTCATTTGTACACAAGACTAATCACGCTCTTTTTGTACATTTGAACAATGTCAAGATTTTCCCTCTCTCCCAAAATCTATCGCGCAATCGCAAACTCTTAAATAATATACTGTGCCTTCCTTCCCGTCTTTACTTTGGTGTCAAGTTGCCAATTTACAAATTTGTACATAGTTCTTATCTCTATGAGTGTAATATTTTTGTATTATTTATTCTAAGAAAACATTCAATACTTACTTATTTCTAAGAAAATGTAAAATATGAATGAGATGAGAGTGATATTTTATGATTAATTTATGTTACTCACCTTTTTTTCCTGAGTAGATACAGATCATTTTGTACTACTAACTAGGTTGGACGAAATTTTACTTTGGGGACGTAGCGTCACTTTGATATTTCTACAAAAATAAATAACGTCTAAAACTAAAGATAAGACGTGATTAAAAGCAGGAACGCAACCATGCTAACTTAGTATGTTATAAGTTTTGAAGGTTCTATCAAAATTTATTCATCCGTTGAAGAGTTCTTACGTTTCGAAACTACCCGATTTTTTAACTGGTGGTTTTCACTATTCCAGTTCCTTAAAAGTTAGTGTACACTTGGAACTTGATATTTACACGTCTTACATACGAGGACAAGATTTTCATCCAAGACGCACATGTGCATCGTGCACGTGTACCTTTACGTTTTGTACTCGTAAAATGATGAGCGACAGACGCCATTCTAAGAAATACAATTATGTACATAATTTCATATTTCTGCTATTCAGCCCATGTTTGGGTGATACGGTGCAGATTTTAACGTTTTCCTAGAGACCTGCTAGAGTTTTGGCTCACAGCTTGTGAGGGGGAAGTGATAGTTTAATTTTGGACCTGACTTGAACATTGGCTATTCGCTCAATTTGACAGTGCCGATGCCAGGTTTACTACTTAATCGACTAGGTGAAACGTTGGAAGAGTTTTGCAGGTTTCTTCGTATTTCCAAAAGTTTACTTTTAGAGCCTTCGAGCTGATTTTCAGTCGGAAAACAACGTATAGGTATTAGGCCAGTCAAGTTGGTTCACAGTCCCCTGTGTGAGCCTGTGCAACGTTATTCTATTGTGTTGGAGTCAAAGTGGTTGTTGACAATGTCTTCCGCTAAGTTCGCCTACGTAGGTGGTATTTACGTGGCTTCGGCTTCTCAACATGGGAATCGCGTATCTTCTGAAGATAATGATTTACCTCCGAGCCCAAGCTAGCAGGATCTGGACAAATCGCTCAAATACATCGCCTTCGCGAGTCGGAGTTGAAAATCTTTATACAGGAGTTTGCCTCCCAGTGGGACTCGGTCGAGGAACATAGACACCGTCATTAGACACAGGGCTTTTCCGTTCATTATGAATCGATCGCAGGGGACAGCAGGAAGTTGGTGGACGGTGGCCATGTGGTTCAGCCAAGTCGCGACATCCGCCCGACTCCAATACCTCGGATCTGCAACGATTCGAACATTAATTTCTCGTCAAAAGGGGTAAAATTACTTCAAGTATTGCTTTTCAAAAATGTCATCATTTGAAAAAAGTTCAGTTTTATGGCTGGAATAGTAACTAACCGTGGGGGATATTTGGCTCACAACCATTTGTTCCATTCCATGTGTTGTAGTAATTCGGGCTGGAGAGTAGTTCTGTCTGCATCGTGGTAGACCTGCGAACACAATTTAAGGACAAATGAATAAGCTGCCTTGAAAAATCAGAAAGAAAACCACTTCTGGACAAAAATATTGAGGTGACTTGCAGTCCTTGCAGGTAGCAGAAAGTATATGTAGGAAAATCCCATTAGGTATCTCCTTTCTACCAACCAAAATTCGTATAGGTACTTACTTACTGAACCCTCCCAAACCTTGCCATGAATGTCCTAATGGGACTGATCTACATCTACATACTTCAAGGACGGTGGAGAATAAAGAGGTATTGGCGCAGTGACTAATGAGTGACCTGTTTTTATATGTTCCTCAATTGAAATTCCTCGAAGCTACCGATATCTGTGGTCAGCCAGTTCCGGCCGACTTGCGAAACTCTTATTAGTCATCCAGGTTGGAGACTCATCGCTGTGCTGCCCTAATTGCACCTCTAAAAGGAAACAATTTCACTCGAGTCTACGTGTTTCGATCCATGAATCATAAAATAATATTTAAAAAATTGTTTTATGAAATGCGGAATGTGAAAATTTAAGGAAGGAAAAAGAGGGGAGTTTGTTGTCTCCCTTCAGAAACCCCATACGATTGTTTGCGTGCTTGACGCGTGAACGATTGTTTTCGCTATATCCTGTTCTTCACCGGTTTCTCCTAAAAGAATCTTAGTAATGATTCACACCAAACGTAGAATTCAGCACGTAGTCACGTTCCAACATTTATAAAATGAATAAGAGTAATATTCATAAACATAAAAAAACGAATTTG
Organism: Cyrtorhinus lividipennis; assembly: GCA_019603395.1. Lineage (NCBI taxonomy): Eukaryota > Metazoa > Arthropoda > Insecta > Hemiptera > Miridae > Cyrtorhinus > Cyrtorhinus lividipennis. Next base: position 23,483,884 of record CM034000.1, on the reverse strand, counting down.
AATAATGCGAAAACCAGATTTTTATCATATCCATAAATGAGAGGTCCACATTTACATTTTTTAAAAAGCTTCGCTCAAATTTATTTACATCTAATGCAATTCTAGCGTTTGTATCAATAAGATCCATATCAGTGAATTATAGAAAAAAAATCTGCAAATTCTTACACACGGGTTGGTTATTCCTCGAATGGGGGAAACAGTGGGTGTGGCGGGTCCCAGACCCATTCCAATCGATTCAGGGTCCAAAATTTAGTGGAATATGATACCCCACACGCCTAGGCACCAGAATCCTGACACATACAAAATGGGTGGATACATACCCATTTTGACCCATAACTTCTTCCGGTGGGTGCTAATCGTTCTGGGACACACATCATTGAATTCAGCGTCCAAAATTTAGTGGAAAATGACACCCTACTCGCCTAGATAGCAGAAATCCCGAAAACACATATTCAAAATGGGTAATAAATACCCAATTTGACCCATTACTTCTTCCAGTGGGTGCCAATTGTTCTGGGAACCATTTTATTGGATTCAGCGTCCAAAATTTAGTGGAAAATGACACCCCACTCGCCTAAATCACCCAAAATCTCGAAAATCCATTTTTCAAAAAACACATTTTGACCCCTACCCCCTCCAAATTTGGTCCGATCGGGCTGAAAAGTTTGAGGACCCATCTCGGCTGGGAACAGACCCCTGACCCAAATTTCAGATTTTTAGAACATTTTCTACTACCAAAAACGGCGTGGACAATGGACGGCGGACGGCGTACGGCGTACGGACATTGACCTTTTTTGATCAGGACATGATGAAACGTCCAGAAAAAAATTTTGAGCCGAATCGGAGAGGTTGACCATTATCCTGAAAACATAGGTTGATTATTCAAGGAATAACCAACCAAAATCATAAGATAATAATAAGTACCTACAAATAAATAAATTGAATAAAATGCTCGTAGGATATGTGCTTTATGTATATCCAAATTTTAATTGTGTGATTATTTAAGATTATATTACGGACATTTGGTCTTCGATATAACAATAATTTGCTGTAACATTGTAGTACCGGAGGGTAGTCGATCCCGCGCACAAAAACTCCGAATGTTACATCAAATTATTGTTATATTGAAGACCAAATGTCCTAAAAATATAATTTAGATCGAACTACACTGTGTTAGTTCTTTGATCCTATAATTATGAATGCGCTCATTTTTACTATACGCTGAGACAAGTCGTTACAAAAAGAGGAAACTTGAGGGCCAAAATTACACCTTGGGGTTTTGTCCTAGAGTTGAAGGGAACAGAAAGTAGAAAGTAGAGATTATTTGGGAAAGGTAGGAACGTCTGTCATCCTTGCCATTTTTATGTCTTCCTTGTTTGGACGGATGCCAAAATCACCGAGTTATGAGATCTGAGCCCCTAGGTGGTCGGTAGGTGGCCTAGGAAACCCATAATGCGACTAGTTTACCCCCTCGTTAGTCGGTAACATGAACAGGATGTCCGCGCCGAAAGTCGAGAAGCTGGTTTGTAATGTCACACCAATCAGCTCGTGGTTGGAGGGTGGAAACAATCTTGAAAACTCCAAATGGATGTGAGGAGCCGGTGAATTATCGACTCGTTCCTCCCCGAGCGTGCGGATATCGCCATTAGTCTTGAGGGTGGTGATGGACGGGGTAAGAAAGGTAGGGAAGACCTTTTCCTTGTAATTAACGGGAAACGGTGTTGAGGGGGGTTCGAAGCATGCATTTCGACCCTCGGGTCCGGGGGTTGGCATATGCTGTGGCTTCCTATCGAGAGAGGACCGACAGGAAACGCTGTTTGTTTAGACGTTTCCTTCCGCGGGACGTTCACCAGTTGGCGGTTCCCTCCCGACCGGTAGCAGAGTTCCAATCTAGTCGATAGGGCGATGCACAATAGGCGAGTAAATACAATACGCGGACAAATTATAAAGGATATTTCCGGGTACGGAACTCCAGTTGGGCGTTATTTCTATTGTAGCCTCCCCTGTATGCTAAATTAGGAGATCCCAACTATACCGCAAAGATCGTTAATAGTCCTGATTACCACACGAGGCAGTGTGAGGAGTCTGGAAAGTATTCCTCTCCATAACTTGTACAACGCATTTTTTAGAGTTTTTGAGGAAATGTCAAATCATTGTAGAGCACGAGTTTTTTTTTCTTCATAGGTGGCGGTAAAAGGACTTATCAAGTTACTCAGCGCGAGTTAGAGGAAAACATCTGCTGAGCGTTTTCCGGTTAGTCGCATCCAGGCGGAAGGGTCAGACTGTCCGTCAGGCGCCTTCTACGACGTGACAGGCGCATCATCCGTCTGCATCCGGAGCAGGGTAATCGGATACTGGTCACAGCTGTGCTTGTCCCCCTCGACCTTCCTTTATTGCCCAATTCTCTCGGCATTTCTCTTCGATGTACCGTCACTTTCGTGGTTTTCGGAGGAGGTTTGGCAAGAATAGATACAACCATCATTAAAGTTGTGGACTTGCCTTGACGACGTTGTAGAAACCCGACCATGAGGGAAAAACCAATAATTGACGTTCAATAGACAGAAAGCTGAATCGAGCGCAATGAGCTTGCAGTATACTATCCTGACCGAACCACATCGACTTTTGAAACATACTCTTGGTGGATTTTGGTTTTCTACTCTTCTAGGAGTAATATCCCCTTGTATTGTTAGAAGAGAATAAATCCCCAAATTTTGAGTTTTCAAGTTCTGTGAAAATCCGAAGTTCGTTGTCCGAAGCGAGAAATAGGCTAATAGACTCCGTTCGGGCACTATAACGCATTTTTAGCCCGAATGCGCAAAGATTTGAGGCAAAATAAAAATGTTTAAGCCGAATTTTTGTGAATAATGGAGACCTTATCACTTTCCATCGATTGAGATGTGTCCTGAACAGAGTGCAGAACATCGAAGCAGAGTAGGTAACGACAGGATAAGAAGGACAACAAAGTTGAGCTCCGTAGAAAACAATATTTATCCCAAAAATCACCTCTGTCGTCTCCAATTACCAGTTATTTGATTGCTTACCAAAGTAAAAATAATCGTGGGACGAAGTTAGGTTTCAGAACAAGGGTTTTCACGAGGGGAGCTGAATAAAAATATTCATTAATTGTTCACATCGGTCGTAAAAGACACTGCAATGGGAGGTCTCTTGTGTATGAATGGGGCATCCTGTGTGGGCTTTAATTGAAAATGTCCCTTCTTTTTTGTCCTATAGAAAATATCCTACAAAAAGGGAGTTCTCTCGCAATGCTTAACTTCCTGGCCTTTGTTGAATATGGCGGACTAAGCGCCGGACGGTATTGTGTGTCAGTTTCCCAATATCCACCTGTCCGGCTTGTCCCCCAAGTTCTCATGAGGTTTGATGTGTATATCTTCAGAGTACTGGGACTGAGAGCATTCTATTTCTAAGCCAGAACGAGTTTGAAAATTCAAATTCGTTTACAGAAAGCAACTTGAAGACGCTTCATGCCATGAAGTGTTCTATCACCCATTTGTGAAGGATGCCACGGGGCCGGATCATCCTTCCATTGATCGTATATAGGTATTTATGTTAAGAAAGGAGATACTTTTTAAATTTCAATTGAAACAACAAACGTGATAGAATTCGAATTTTTAATTGAATTCCCGAAAGACATGATTCAAGCGCACTGGTGAAGAATAAAAATCACAGCTTCAACGGTGCAATTTCCTTGGTCCCCGAATTCGGTCTCGGTCAGCGCCTTATGACGTGTGGCTCTTCTTGCATAATCCTTTGACATGGGAACGTCTTCTCGGTTGGTAATTTTGTCGCGGGACACAACGTATCCTGATAGAGATGGAAACTCATGTTATTACCGTCCTTATCAGTCTCGTTCAAGGAAGGTGCCCATAGAAAAGCCCCCTGCCTTGGCCTGCTATACGTCTCTCCTTCACTGTGAAGCTTTCGAACAATTGATACGCGTGACAAAGGATCGTTAATCATATCCCGCTGAGTTATAGCAGCAAAACACGTGGAGGACCCTCACAGTTCCTGCCGAACTCCTCTACTGATTATCTTCTGGTGTTTCTTAGGAGCTCGTGTTGAAAATCCGACTTGATATCGCGTTGTTTTAGGGGCGAGTACTGCCGGACTCAATTTTCAGTAAAGTATGAATGTCAGCGGCGAGCAAATCGCGTCACGGTCGTTGACTTCAGCCTTATCACGGTCAAAAAGCAACTGGGGCATAACAAATGCTCGTTTTTTTCGGACGCCGGCTAATGATCCTTCTGAAGTGAACACCAGGGGAGAGGATTCACTTGGTGTGGAAAACGTTAGAAAATTAGCTTTGGTCTGCTGAGCTCATCACAGATGATCTGCAAGCTCGAGGGGTTTGGAATCCTTCTTTTCGCAATGAGAGCAAGGAGAACGTGCGTGCGGCCTGTGTAAAACAGGAAGGCAAACGATAACAGAATCCACAAAAAAAAGTCGAACAATAAGTGCCACAACCGAGTGCTGGATTGGTCATTTTGTTAGAAAACTGATTTCCCTATTCGTTTTTATTTATTTATTTTTAATATTATTTTGATTGTGACTTTTTATGGTGGCTGAATGTATAATATCTGATCCAGAGGTTTGAGGGAAATCGGGGATCTATGCGATCTAAAGCGGCTCTCAATCAGACTTTCCGTTGCCTTCCCGTTAGATAACTCGTCCGGATCTGGAGATCCGTTCTCCACTATCCGATCAAATTACCTTTGGAATGATGTTCTTATCCGGCTTTCCCCACTCAAAACAGATAAGGTTGCGATGTGACTTGATACCCGTACTCTGCAATAGGTACGGGATCCATCGGAATCTTCATCCCCTCAGAACAATCCGCCAACGTTTGACGGCGGGACCCGAATACGTCTTCCCATCCTTGTAAATAAAAATTCCAAAAATATCTCGAGTGCCCATTAGTCCGCAGACACCCTCTAAAAGGCTGTCACAGTCGCGGTACATCACTCGGTAAATTTGTACTTTCGACGGAGTTAATTTTACTTCCCTGTTGTCATAAAGTTCGAACAGCTGCTGACAGAGGGATGGATGATAGGCTCGATCATTTTATGCCTCGTCTTTCTGTATTGTGATTGGAATTATGAGGATTTAAATGACTTGACGTCTATAAATTAATGCTTAAGGCATAATGAATAATGTCTCGGTGGGGGATCGAATGAAAAGCGATAATTAGAATGATATAGAGGTTCACATGTGTTTGGCAGGCGGCCAAAAACTTGACATCCTGTCTCCTAGGTCTAGGTCGCTCGTGGTGGAGAGGACGAAACGGATGCCATTCCGAGAGTAAAATGAGGAGCAAAAAAAGATGGCACTCATTTTATCGAAAACTTCCGGTCACGACCTAGTCGGCCGGACCTGAACGTTTCATTGAGGAATGACGATGGAATCGAACTTGTATGGCAGGAAACGTTGGCTATGACGCAGACCCCTTCCTATAACATCGTTTCGGAAATAGACTCCGCACAAACATCGCTTCCGATCCGGTGCTCCACTTGCGCATACACAAATGCCCCATTGATCTTTAAAGAACTAAATAAACACATTTTGTTGGAGAATCCACACTAGCGCGTTCCTCTCGCAGTTGCTAATGTCCAAGGAGCGGATTTATAGTAGATTCCTCAAATAAATGGCAAATTTCATCCGGATTTTGGTTATAGGTTGCGCTTGTGGTATTAGGAACGTTTAGGATTTCAACATGAACTAAAACATTTCACCCTCGTGTGCATTTTAACTGAACAATAGAGTAGTAGCAATTTGTGCCATAGACGGAAGGAAGAATTTCGTACTGATTACGGTCAGGCTCCAATGCCTGAGCTGATGCCTGATCAATGATTCGGTGATAAGAGAACAAGGGTGTGCTTTAATAAGAATAATTAACCAAAACGGGTTACTATTCCAAATTTATGATGTTTGTAGTTTTTTTTTCTATTCTTGAATAATTAACCTTTTAATTTTTTAATGTTTTCATGCAAAAAGTCAATCTCTCCGATTTGGCACAAAATTTTTTTCTGGACGTTTCAAGTTCAAGGTGTCTAGATCAAAATTAGCAAATGTCCGTCCGCCGTCCACGCCGACTTCAGTAGTAGAAATTATTCTGAAATTTCTGAAAAAAATTGAAATTTTGGTCAGGGGTCCGTTCATGGCTCTAGTTGGTCCTCGAAACTTTTCAACCCGATCGGGCCAAATTTGGGTGGGGTAGGGGTCAAAATGTGAATTTTGAAAAATGGATTTTTGAGATTTTATGCAATGGGTGTGTGGAGTATCATTTTCCACTAAATTCTGGACGCTGAATCCAATGAAAAGGGTCCCAGAACGATTGGCACCCACTGGAATAGGTTATGGATCAAAATGGGTATCTATTACCCATTTAGACTATGTGTTTTTGAGATTTCTGGTTTCTAGGCGTGTGGGGTATCATTTGCCACTAAATTTTGGACCCTGAATCGATTGGAATGGATCCGGGACCCGCCACACCCACTGCTTCCCCCATGTTGAAGAAATTAGTTCCATGCGCCTGGTTCGAGGATTATTTCAACGAACACCCTTTAGTAAAAGGACAAGTGCGCATTCGCGCAAGTCGCATTACTAACTCCTCTTATCCTTATTGATATAAATCCGATTCGATTCGAACTGGTTTCTCGGAAACTGTTGAAATGTAAGCTGAGCGTGCCAAAAACAAACTCACATCCACCTCAAAACAGGCTCATGCCGTGCATGCGCCCATTGGATTTTGAGTACACGGTAGTCTCAAAACGTGACGTGTTGCACGTCAATGCCACGTGTAGGTAATTTCGTTGAATCGAGCATCCGGCATTTCCTCATTCGGTATTTCCTAAATATCAACAAAGAAAAACTGTCGATGTGACAAAACCTAAACCCTTTTAGTGAGTTGATTTACGTCAACAGACCATTTGAGGTAGGATCTCTGTTAACAAGGGTCATGTTTATGGGCAGACCTCCCATTTGAGACGGCGCTTCATAAAAATACCAGCCCACGCTTTCTATTAGAAGGAAAAAGAGGATTTTATAATTAGATTTAAGCCATTTGAAAGGTTTTACTCCTCTTTCGATTGATGTGGATAGGTTCGGTAAGAAGTGGCGTCGCCCACTGTGTGCGACTGTAACATGAACCGGGACGGCGGAAGGAGATAACTCCGGTCGCATTGTGTTTAGTCTATAAGCCATTTCCTGGATGCACCTCGTACACCTAAAGTCTATCTACTGTGTTCATTTATTTAATTGTATTTATTTCGATACCCATCAAGGTCAGACAGTGTCCAGAAGGTGTCAGAAATATGTTCAGAGGATGTTTTACTGTCAGCCCTGAAACTTGCTGCTTGATTTGCCATTTAATTAAACATTTAAATTAATTATTGATGATTTCTTAGTATGTCCTAACTATGGTGAACTCAGTTCCTCTGCGTCTATATTATGGCAGCATCACTCAGTAAAATCAACCAAAATGATCAGTAGGTACTCTTGAGGTCATCACCAGAACAACCAAAGGCATTTTATGTTTCGAATATATTCAATAAAATCCATCCTCTCCGAGTGAGTCTTCTGAAGCAAACGTTCATCGAGTTACTCCGACCGGCCTGAAGAAATTGCCTCCTTATTACAGACGGACGTAAAAAAAAGTTGAGGTATAATTTGCCTTATTGCCCTCCCAGCGACAACCCTTATAATTACGAGGAATTCCTTATTTAACTATCAACCACTTTACCACGTCAGTCATGCGCGTTTCTTTCTGATTGGCCTGGAATTTCATAAAAGAGACGTCTCGATTGGCCCATCGTGCGGGGAGATCCCGTTTCGTGAGACCCCGATGACCCCTTCGAGTTAACTTTTGACTCTTCGTTAAGTTGACTAGAACGAGAGCAATTAAAGTCGATTTCTAAAGAGTTGATGAACGATCATGTCCTTTTAATGGTTGAATTGAACTATCATGAACCCTACCTACGAAGATAGCCGTCCATTCAAGATGTGAATCCGGCCGTCGAACAGGCCATAGAGTTTCACCCAGTTCTCGATACGATTTGTAATTTTGTCACCGCAAAACCCCCTCAAGAGTTGATTACCAAGAGAGATGATTTGATTTCAAAACATTTTTTTCTTCGAAATTTCAATGTGATTGTCATTCTCATGTTATGAATCCTGAGTATGTCGGCCTAAACCCCGGTACAAATTTTATTCATTTAAATATCTGGGATGTTAGCGGAATTTCGGTGGATTACTTGGAAAATCTTCCAAAAAATTGTTGTTGCTGCTTACCGTCCGCCTGGTTACCCAAAGCAGGGTCAAACCCTTGAGAGTCAGTTTTTTTTCAAGCTCATGAGCATTCGCAGGACGACCTATTAGTAAGCAGGATCGACCGTCTGGCCGAGTCGTCTGTTCGGGAGGGCGTTAAAGGAAGAGGATCCAGGTGACGAGGCAGGTGAGGCCGATTTCCCGCATCTGTTGTGACCATTTGCGGCGGCATTTCGGAGGTTCCCTGTTCGTTCCAAATCCTATTGTCGACTCTCGTGCGCTCTGTCCACCTTCTGTTGCCAAATGGGAAAAGTAGGCACTTTTTTTTTACAACTTCCCGCTCTGGACTCGTATAATAAAGAAGCGTTAAACGATTGAATACCCGAATTATTGTGTGAGGAAAGTTAGAGCCTCTTGGGTTGAAGAGATAAAGTTTCTATTGAAAACCAGCAATCCGATACGACCTGACCAGTACCCGTACGGATTGGGCTATCCGTGGATTCCTTCAAACTACAAATAAGCTCCCGTTCAACATCCATGTCGTTAGCAAACACATTACCCTGCAACATTACTTCATAATTCTTGACGGAACCATACAAATCCAAGGTATAAAAATGATGGACGAATGAATGGACTTCATCCTGCTGAGGGGTTCATGCACCCTTTTAGGAATTTACAAAGCCGTCGAGGATGCGGATTTTTCGACAATCCTTCATCGAATTCGACAGAACGTAGCGATTTCAGTTGTCCCACTTACGTGTTACCAAAGACCCAGGTAGAAGAGTTGCGAATCTTCTCCGCGGACTCGCCATTCGCGTGCAGCGTAACCCCATCATCAATGACCTCTTTTCTGCTCCTCCGGAGCGAATGCCAAGAGCCAAGGTAAGTAGCCTACCTACCTATTTACGAAATTCGCGTTTCCCAAGTGTGCGATTTTTGTTTTCTCCGTCGAAAGAAAAAAAAAAAAAAACTCGGAGCTCACACAATTATGTTGACACGTGGCGTGGGGGGAGTTTCTTCATTATAAGCGATTTTTCTTGCGGTTTCCCACATCCTTGGGCTCCTCGCCGTTCGTGGGAATGCGAAATCGACGATTAGCACAGAGCTCTCACTTTCTACACGTGGGTAAATAGTTTTGGGTACGAGCAGTCTTGTAATAAGGGCTCAGCATATACGACTGACTTCATGTTCACGAAAAATTAGTAAACGTTTTATCTAGAGAAAGGGCAGAATACAGGCAAAGAAGATAGACCAGATGATCAAAATTAGCGCACTCCCGCTTTTCGTCAGAATACGAGTCCAATTTTAGTAAAATTTGGGCAAAATTTCCATATTAATTTTCATGATTTAGTGTAGGGAATCTCAGTAACTCATTTTCTCCTCTTCCTTTCGAATATGGCGTATAAAGTTACCTGTAAAAAACGCTGCGAATTCTCACACACGGGTTGGTTATTCCTCGGCCCAGGCGCATAGAGACTCATTCCTTCAACATTGGGAAAAATTTCTGGAAACAGTGGGTGTGGTGGGTCTCGGACACATTCCAATCGATTCAGGATCCAAAATTTAGTGGAAATAATTACCCCACACGCCACGAAATGGGTAGATAGATACCCATTTTGACCCATAACCAGAGGGCACCAATCGTTCCGGGATCCGTTTCATTAAATTCAGCATTCAAAAGTTAGTAGAAAATCATACCCCACACGCCTAGGTACCAGAAATCTCGAAAACACATGTTCAAAATAAGTAATAGATACCCATTTTGACCCATAACCTCTTCCAGTGGGTGTCAATCGTTCTGGACCCTTTTCGTTGGATTCATCGTCCAGAATTTAGTGGAAAATGATACCCCATACACCTAGATTGCAAAAAATCTCAAAAATCCATTTTTCGAAATACACATTTTGATCCCCCCCCCCCCCACACACACACACACACACAGACACCTTGAAACGTCCAGAAAAAAAATTTGGGTCGAATCGGAGAGCCGCTGCCGATGCTTTTTGCATGAAAACATAGGTTGATTATTCAAGGAATAACCATCCAAAACGTATCATTAATCAGTTGATCGACCCACCTGCGTAAGCTAGATCGATTTGAATAATAAGGAATAGGCCAATAGGGCTTTCGGAGTGTAAGTTTGTTTCCTCAGTTAGGAGGTCAAATTGAGTAAAAAGGAGTGGATCGGCCAGAATTCAAATAATTTAAAAGATAATGCAAAAAATAAATTAATTAAGAGAGAAAAAAGTTTTATTTTGTAGGGGCTGATGTTTGAATATTTATCTTCTTCCACGGTCTGATCTTTTCAATCCAACCTCGCTTTCTCGTGTAACAAGTTGAAGTTACTTTTTCAATTATTTCCCTATATATCACCGTTTGCACCCTGGCCGGGATACCCCTCTTATACTAAGTTTTGCAATAGTTGCATGACACCAATATTCTGAAATCCTGATGTAAGAATGAAAGTTTCCGAAATCTTGATGAATGAAGAGATTATTATTTTTTTGGACCCCATTCATTCTTACTCTTCAAGTTTTTTAGGCCGTGGTTTTCTTAGTAATAAGACAACTTAATTAAATTGCGATTTAACAATGAATTAACAAATAACGTTTTCTGATAAGGGGCAACGAGGAACTTCAAATTAACTTTAAACCACACTATGCAGTAAGAAAATATGAAACTACTTTTATCATGTGAGGTTAAGATTATTTGATGCACCCATAATTAACCAATAACTTCAGTCTATTACAGTTACATAATGACATCTTCGAAACTGCATGATTTTGCATATTAACAAACCACTCAACATGAATAAACACAAAGAAAAGGAATAAATGATTTAAGAATGAAGATGGGTGCCCTGTAAACTATAAGATTTAAACAATATTATCCCAAATTTAAAATTATGTCCCAGAGTTGGATTCTGATTACATTTGAGAATCAGGAATTAGACGCTCAATTGAGCAGGTCATAACAGATAACAAGGCGCGACGTTGTGACCCTAATGAATCTGAAAATTTGAATGTTCTTACTTACTTTTTGATTAGTAGTGCGACGAGAAGATCGACAGTGCGATACAACCAGAAAACACCAGATTCCTATCCGCAGAAAGCGAGTGGCCGACACAGACTGGTGAAAGAGCCGGTTGACTGGGGATGCGGACAGTTAGAACTGTATGGTGGGGAGCGAAGATCACCAGCTGCCTAGGGTAGTGGTTGGGGGATACGGGTTTGAATTGACTGCTATGTACAGATGATGGAACTTTTCATTGAAGTTAACTATTAATGGTTACATGATAAATTATGTACCATATCCTGTGTTAGATGTATCATTCAATAAACCGCACCCTTGTGTCCACGTATTTTTTCCTGGATCTTCTAATGGTTTCCCAATATTTATCGTTTCAAGTCACCTCGAGATAATTTAGTGATGCCTTTATTTTCGGTTGATCGAACTGATCCTCTTTGAGTTGAGTAAGCGTTGAAATTTCCCAGAGTCAATCATAGCTCTCGTCGTGGAACCATCCCCCACGAACTTTGCCCTTACAAAGACCTGCGGCAGTGTCCGAATCCCTGAAATTTTCTTCAGCTCTTTGATTATTTCCTTCGCATTTGAAAGCCGATCCACATCAACTTTGCAGAATTTAATTTTGGCCTGTCTAAGTTTTTTAGCTGTCAACTTGCAATGAGAGCAGTACGTGTACGCGAACTCCACGACATCGTGTTTATTGATGATATTTCGTATGAAACCTAGAGCTGTCAATTTCTTAGGTTTACTCTTTCGAGAAAACTTCAACGATAATGCAGCCATAATATTGAAGGGCACTGAAGCAGGGTGGTGAAGTCATCAATGTTTAGGAGTACAATTCGTGTAATACATACTTATTTGAAAAAAAGGCAATTTTGGTCGAAATGAGAACATGTTGAGGTAAATAATTGCTTGGTTTTGTACCAAGGTTACGTGGCGATATGCCGGAAGTATCTACAGGAGTGTTACAGGTAAAAGTTGTTATCGAACAAAATATTGATACTGAGGGTTATTTTTGACGACAAGTTGACAGATTACCACGGTCAACTTTGACGAGAATTGACCAAGAAAGGGACAGGAACTCTTTTGAATCTTAAGTATGATTTTCTTCCAAAAAATGTTCTTCAAAATGCTATTGGTCTATATTAGGAAAAACAGGAATTCTACTGTAGGTATCCAAAAATTTGAGGCTGGCACTTTTCAAAAGTACCTATTTATTTACTCTAGGGACTTCGAAGAATATTAAACCGTTGAGGAATAATTTGCATCTTGAACAAGAATAAAATGTTACCTTACCCCATACAATGGCTAATCTCAACGCACTCTATTGCATAATATGGTGAATATTCCAAATTATTTTGGAAGGAAAAGAAGTATGTAATTTGAGAATTTCAAGAAAATAATCATTACAGCAGAATTGGAATCAAAGTATACCATCAATATCATTATCAACCTTCACCGGAATCAGGTAATGTCTGGAGTTGATTGAGTTGAGCGGAAACGCTGATGACGTAGGAACGGGATACGAGTCGCGCTCTCGTATGACCCGCCTTCGAGTTTTACAAAAAGATAAAACTCGTCGTTTCCTGTGTAGTACTTGTTTCACAATATTGAAATAGGTAGGACTTCGTATACTCTCAGAACGATAACTGGATTCAGCTAATCCACATTCAATGTTGATATTATATCGAGTTACTTCCGAGTTTGTATCACAAAATGGATATGAATGCAACTAAATTATTTGGTAATGGGTAAAAAAAACTCTACTTAAGTTGTTCATTTTCCTTAATTATAGCGTTTCTCTCACTACTTTACAATATCATCCAGTTCTAGTACTGCAGACGACACCTTCGATCTTCAAAACGTGAGCGATTTATCTAACAATTTTGGAAAAAACGATTTCATATTACTTGAGTTCGCGATGAAAAACTGTACAGGTTCAGGCATCAAACTCGAAGTTTAAGAACTTTTTGTTTTGTGCGATTTCACGATTGCACAAAAATTCATGACTCTAGAGGAGACTGTTGAAAGAAACAAGATGAGCTGTAGGGTCGGCTCGTAGATACCTACACGGACTGGTTGCTTTCGTTAATACCATAATTTTTAAGGATTTTTCACACTTGTTGTTCCATAAAAAACCTACCTCTTTTGGCAGGTTCGTGAACGGGGACCGAGATTGATGACTAGGGGCGACGATTTGAAATGAAGAAGTCGCCTTCTTATTTTACTTCAAGAGATTCCGTTTATTCCGAGCGGAAACTCAGTGGGGGGAGGAAAGCTTTGCATTCAATAGAAAATAAATGGCCTGATTGACCCGGTATTCAACGGAAATAGCTTTGGAAATCCGGTTAGTGAACATGGCACAGCTCGGTACCTTTGTGCTAAGCCAATCGTTCACATTCCCAACAGGAACAAGTCCATCAAAACTTACGCAATATTACGATCAGGTAGATCGTGCTCAAGGCGCAAACGTGAGCATGAAATAGTTTCTTCTTTTGCTGCTATTCAACCCACTCTCGCAGCTGATTTCCAGATAGGTGTCTCCACATAAAAGGGCTGCTCCAAGTAAGGAACCTCACAAATTGTTTTCTTAGGACTCCGTGCAAACTGGCCCTTCCTGCGGACGGTAACAAAGGGGATCCCTTCCTGCGTCCTGTTTACCTCGTATCTTTCATAGCCTCCGAAAAATGTGAATAAAGGAATTCCACTTTGAGCTCACTTCCCTTGGGATGAAACGGAGCATTTAAAATGTATTTTGAGGAGTGACTAATGGCTTTTGTTGATTGTCGAAGGGAAAAATTATTCACGCTCTGCAGGTTCTTCCTCATTGCGACTGCTCATGAAGTTCGTGGTTTTTTCAGTGAAATTGGCAAGGCTGGCACCTTCTGGGCGTCAAGTTATTTACCTCCTTCCACTATTTCAAATTTTCACAAGGAGTAAACGGAATCTTTTGAAGTAAAATAAGAGAGCCACTTCCTAATTTCAAATCATCGCTACAGTCATCAATCTCAGTCTCAGACCTGTTTACCAACCTGCCAAAAAGGCTCAGCTTTCTTCGGAACGACATAATATAACCCGATTCCTCTCCACCTCCCGGGAAGGTTTTTCTTTCGTAAATCACTCTGACAGGCGGTCTTCCAAGTTTGACAGCGGACTTCCTCCCAGACTCACATCTTGTGCCGGAAAGGCGGAAAAACGCCCCAATACAAAATCCGCAGGTAGGGTCGAGGGTTTACGGCCGTCATTCCATCGCGTAGGTAACCGAGCGGATGCGGCCATAAAGACCTTTTTCAGTCTTTTTACTGCAGGCAGGGAATTCATAAACATGTTGGCCTCTAGGTTGACTTGAAAGCATATTTGACACCTATGCAGCAAGCTGATGACAAAATCAAAAGTTCGGTTGGTTTCCTAGGATATTTTCCGTACCGTAATAGTTTAATAATGAAGAAAGCAAGTTGGATATCATTGGGGAAAATTTTTACATCGGTATACATCTTCCTTCAACTTTTAAAAGCAAGAGGAGGGGACCATTTACTCCTCTAATCCACATTCACAGACTTTTTCCTGTTACTTCAATACATTTAATTTATTGAAATCATTCGCCCCATGTATTTTGAACATACGCCTAAAATATTTCCCCTGATACGTGAGAGGGAGAGTCGTCCAACCAACACCCTCCTCAATGTTTTATCGATTCTCTGAAAGGTGTCAGCGACAGAATACATCCTCAACTGAGTTAGATTATAACAGAGAACCTACGACTCCTTTTAAAGCGCTAGGCCGGTCAGGCTTTAGCTCAAGCAGCATTCGTGGCTCCTTCCAAGACGTTCCATTGAACAATCTCCACCAACTCGAGTTCGTCACTAAGCAACATGCCAACCAACCCCTGCCAGACCCCCGCAGATCGGTATGAGCTTGACACCCCCAGTCTTCCGCAACAACGGGCTCTTGGAGGTATTATTTTACCTCTGCGACATAATGTTTCAGACCATTCCGCGCTACGGTAACTTGGTAACCCATCCAAGATACTATCATCGAAGGGTCACCACCGAAGCAATTGAGGAAAGCGAGCAAGTTTGAATAAGCCAAATACGGACACTTTTTTTTTTAAATAATCAATCCGAAAAAAATAACTTAAATTCTTCAGTATCGGGAAGTCAAAAAACTATGGCGGAAGTGAAAGACATGAGTATCCACTTGACTGCGGAAAAATTGACCGCAGAATTAAAAGACATGGACATCTACAGGGGATTTTATGAAAATTTGCAGGTAAGAGAAAATCAACAATTGTTTCTAACGTGACTTAAAAAAATGAGTAAATTGCCTTTTGGCCAAAAGAGAAAACAACTCTAGCAAGCTTAGGTCACATCCCCAAAACATCTGCTCGACGCTCGGAGCTGCTGCCCGGCTATCTCGATTTCTTCGCTCTGAGGCCGTTCATTGAGCACTTGGCCTTCTGTCGCTCGTCACTTTTTTTCTTGTTTCGACAAAAGCGCGGTGAACCCTTTGAAATGAAAGTTGTCTTTTTTTTTCATTCGAATTTCCAAATTAGCTCGCGCGCTCTTGAAGAAGGCACCGCAGCCTGGATTGCAATTGACCAGCTTTTTTCTCGGCCGTCTTTTTCCTTCGCGGGCGCGGATGATTTTAAACGCCGTTGGTTGGGGAAAAAATCTTACTAGCAGTCGAATTAGGAGTTCAGAGCGGAGTACGACTTTCAACATAAGTGAAAGTTTCTCTGTGATAGTCCAGTCAAATTAGACAAAAAGGGAAAAATTTTTTTTTTAGTTTTAAAATTAGTAGGTGTCTAGCTTCACTGGAGACGTATCTGAAATTTGCTACTAAAAATGTTGTCCAGAAGTTGTTTTTCTCCTCACATTATGAAAACATCTTGGAAATGATTGAATGATTATGATGAATCTTGGATCTGTGTGTTTGAAAAAGCCTGATGCGAGCCCAGTGAGTCCTGAGATGTCCATCAAAACATCTCAGAATCACATTTTCATTAGAAAAGGTTTTAGAAAAATACATTACACCTAATTTTAGGTGATTTTAAATTCTGAAAATGCCTTTGGCATTCCAATTGTGATTGAAAAAGTCCCGTGATCTAACATATCTGTTCCTCTACTTGCACACGGCACAGGGAAAATTCCATTATTTTTGCTCTCACTGAAGAAAGGCACATTATTAGAAAAACACTACAATCTTATTTGTCATCTCAGAGACTGGTGGCGACGTCCAAGGTGAAGGAAGGAGATTTTAAGGAGACACTGGTAGACGCGATGAAACAGACGGGTCTCGAAACTGAATTGAGAAACACTGTCTACCACTGGTTGCGGTCTCATAAGAACCCAAACAACGTCAAAGAGCCACTCGTCTACCTCAGAAAAGCCCAAGTGAGTTTGAAAAAGCTTCGCGAAAAAGGTTCAGGGTCAGTCACGTAAGTAGCCACGTAACCAAACTTAAGAAAAACGCTTCGGTTTTGCTCAATTTCTACAAATCCCTCTTCCTCGACGGATTCTTAATTCTTGCTAAATTATACGAATAACATGTAAAATGTGGGCCCATCCCTAAATGTGTGGCGATGCTGTGGAACTCCAATAAAAAGAGTTTTTCGACATTGACTGGTTACTTATGGTCAAACAACCTAAGCTGGCATTGCAAAACGTTATGATACTACGAGATCAACATATACCCCAAAACATAACCCCCCCCCCCCCCAGGCACTCGTAATTTGAGCACTAAAGGCTGCTATGTTCTTTTGTCAATTCGAGGAGTTCATCGGACTCGTAAAAGTTGCCAAACTTCTTTCAGAATCGACTTCGTGGAAAAATGGGGGTTTATATTTCCAACAGGCAAATCACAGAAAGATTTTTTTTTAATTACAAAAAATACCGATAATTTTGGAAAAAATCACAATTACCTACGAATTTTCAATTTAGTTCTTAAAAACGGGATTTTCGAATTTTTCATCATATACATATTTTCAGATTATCCATCGCTTGTATTATCCTTAGTGTTGTGTTCGTTGTTGCCCTCTGCTAATTCACTGTACATCTCACGAACATTTCATTCAGAACCTATGAGTCTTATTTTAGTGCCTTGAATTCAAAATAACTTGAAAATAAAACTTATGCGCAATTTGGAGTAGTAGACGTCTAATTGCTAAGTGCTCTTTAACCCACAGGCGCAATGGGAGAAAAGGATAAATAAGTCCCTCAACTCGATGGCGGCGGAAATAAAAGTGAATTTATCCCAAATGCGAACGCCCGAAGAGAAACAAGAGCTGATGGACAAATGGAATGAACTCAGCGTTTATGATATTGGTATTGACTCTTCTTTCTAGACGATTTTAGGTCTCGAATTCACTGAAGCAACAGCTAGCAACAATCAGCTCTGAATCACAACGGGTTACTCTTTTTTTTTTTCTTTTAGATCTGAGTCAATATAGGCCTGTGTACGCTCCAAAAGATTTTTTGGAAGTTCTTCTTTGGATAAGGAGCCCAAACTACAAACCTATTGAGTAAGTGTTTCGTCTGACACTGTAAAACTATTATTAAATGTATAAGTGCGCACCAAATATTAACTTTTAAATCATTACAGCGGCCTTCTGAGCTGGGAATTCATTCATTTACCGCTAAAAGTGAAAACGTTAAGAGAACTGGTAATCCCGTAGAAGTTTTATTTCTTTTTACTATATTCAGAGTCAAATTAAAGATGCGGGGTAACATTTAAAACGTTTATTTATTTTATTTATTTTTTTTTTTAGAAAAAGTTTTACAAAGAACTGGCAAGAGGAGAACCTATGATGGGGATGGACATAAACGGCGATAATTCTCATTATCACCAAATATTTCACGAGAGGGCTCTTCTCGGCGAAAGAGGTTTATATTCATTTCAATTTATGTCACACCTCACACAATGTGAATCTAAGGAAGAGTTGATACGTCCTAACATTAATATTTGAATATCACCACAGTTCTAGCATGCCGTCACGCCCCCGTTACGCAAGAATATTTGAAAAAAGGGGCTCCCAGGTCTCTCAGAGCTCGCTTATGGGCTCAAGTGTTGGGAGCAGAAACTGGACCTCAGGTAAATGAAGTTAATTTTACCACGAAAGATGAGTATTATGTAGTGGATCCGAAGCGACTGTTAGACATGCAGAAACTTCAGACACCCCAGTAAAATCGCCCAAAGAAAGGGATGTCTCTAGCCACTGGCCTGTGATCGAAAAGAATGAACGTTTAGTTTCCAAGTTATATGCCCTTTAAACGGCAAAATTTTCAGAACAAAATCGTTCACGAAGAAATTTTTTTTAGGAAGAAAAATACTTTCAAGGGCTCAAGGCGCTTGTGATGCAATACAACCTCATGACAGACAAGCTCATCATAAAGGTGAGTTTATTGATTAGGATTCGCGACTTTCTGGAAAATCTTCCGTAATACAACACGACTTTCCTGTTTTCTAGGATGTCCAACTCACTGCCTCAAACGACCACCAGTATTTCGTCTTCGAAGACGTCCTCTACCAGGTACGTAATTGCATGGGAGACAAGATCTTTAGTCAATACTGAACGCTATGCGCGCTAACCATTTCATTGACCAGGTGATGCTGTGCTTTTCGAGGGACACCGCTGTCTTGGACGTGTTTCAACACAGTTGCGCAACTCCGATACACGGCGTTATCAAAGGGAAAACCCCAATATTGGAAAATACTGTGATTTACCCGCCAAATGGAATCACCCCTTACCATGGATTCACCATGTACTGTAAGTGACGTTAATGTTGAGTTTCTTAGACTACTCACATCTTATTTGATGAGATTACATTTAACCGGGCTATTTGCAGCGACGCCGTTTTGTTACCTATACGACGACCCAATTCAACTTTATTTCGTGTTTCGAGCGTTTTACATGCGTTACTGGTTCAGACTTCACGAGGTCTCATCTCACCCCCAGGGTATTCTCTCTATGTGCCTTTTATTCGAAAGGCTTCTCCACAAACACGAACCCGAACTTTGGGTGCATTTTAAAAAACATTCCGTCCAACCGTGAGTTCGAAGAAATTTTGAAATCTGCTACACATAGTAGCAAACGTTTCAATGAAGTAATTTTATTTTGAATATTGCAGAATTCGTTTGGCTTTTAAATGGATTATGAGGACGTTCAGTGGTCATCTACCACCCGAGCAAGTTCTCTACTTGTGGGATCTCATCCTTGGTAACGACTCAATGGAAGTCGTGCCCCTTCTAGCGGTCAACATCCTCAGTATCCGCAGAGAGAACTTACTGTCTGTCACATCGCTACAAAATTTTGAGGTAGAATGCGAAATCTATGACAAATTAGTTTATACAAATTCCCTTTTGGCAGTACTATTTGGAAACAGCAAATAATCCCAAAATATCACTAATGTGTTATAAATTAATTCACATTGAGTGCAGTTTAAAATAATAGGTAGAACTAGCCTCAGACCACTGTACCATCAAATTCTGTTCCTCTCTGTCCACAGTCTGTTCTCGCAGATTTGTCATCCATCCACGTGATTCCCCTCCTTCAAATGTGCCTCGTCAATTACGAAAGCGAATCGAACCTCTTACTGTCCTGCTGCGCCCACTGGAAAACCCAAATCCAAAGACGGAAACTCGCCCAAAAGCTGACGACAACCTTCCGTCAAGAAGGAGATTTTCAACCTTCGTACTAAACCCTAGCAGTTGAGCTATTTTGGCGTGGAACGTGAAGCGAAAACGTTTATGAGCGTGATGTGATAAAAAGTTTCTGATTATTTGTCGTTTCTTTCATGAAGTTTTAGTCGGATCTACCTCTAATTTCAAGGAGAATTGGCATGAGAAGTTTCGCACTTTTATAATTTTTATCGATTTTTAGTAATCAAATATATATACAAATTTCACGTGATAAAAACTTATTTAAACACTTATTTTAAAGTAAAAACATTCGAATTGGTATATGCGAAGTGTGTTGCTCTAGACGAGACAGTTTAGGAAATGGCTTGGACTACCACGTAGGACAACCAAACCTGTCGATGATCTTGTCCTGGTTGATGAGGTCCATCTGAACTTTCTTTCTCATGTAGAAAATGGGGCAGTCGCGGCTGAAATATTGACGAGAAAGGTAATTAGTGTTCTTTGGAGGCAAAATAGAAGAATAAATGAGAAATGTAATAGTGGGAATAGATGACGCACCTAGTGCAGATTACTTCTTCATTTAAGCTGCCCTGACACCTTTGACACTGCGTCCAGAGCCGGCTGAATCTGTCTTCCAAGTCACGATACCTGAAACCAATGGATTACAATAAATTTTACTCGAGAAGGAATCGGGCAGGTGACAATAAGGTTTTGCAGGATTTTTGAGCATAGGATTCAGCAATGAAATTGGTCGATACTGAAGAATCGCGATATATCTTATTGAAATGTCAAGTTTATAGAGCGCTTGAATGAAGATTATCAAGAAGGGGTATGACAAGCAATACTTCATCGTCAGAACGCTAAGTATGAGTGTCGAATGAAAAATGTCAACAGCTTTTGCCCATCTATGGTCCTGATGAAAAACAGCAACACCACTATAAGAAGATCACCTTTCAGTATGCCACACCTTATTGACTCTCAAACGACTGAATTGATCTGAACAATACTGTTTCTAAATCATTAGAACGCCATACGCTAAGTATGCATTATAAGCATTATAAGGTACAACAGAAATCCTGCACGCTGTCATCGTAAAAACGCCATTACGTGATAACATGTACGTTAACAACTTCATCACTCACTTGTTCAGCTCTGTGTTCAGGAGGATGGGATATTTCGGTTCACAAAATTTACAAAGGGGATTCTTCTCTTCAGCTGATGAGAGGACGGCTTTACAACCCAAACAGGCCAATTTCTTCTTCGTGAAAGCGGCCAACGCTCCAACTTTGGACGTGACAACTGTTCGAGATCTCGTGTGATCACCCTCTGCAAGTAATTGGATGATCGTAATTACAACAAAGTACTCACTGATAACGATCTTATACTTCAGATCGTTCACTATAGGCCAGAACTATCAATAAATCAAAGGCTTTAGGGAAAATTAATTATAACTTTTAAATAGAAATACAGAGTTCGGATCCCATTCAGCTAAGGGCATCTGTCAAATATTATGAGGATGGTCTCTGCTTCGCCCGTGTTACACAACACACAGATTTTCAGATATACCCTTGGTTTAACCTCCCTCCACACAGTTCCCTTATAAGAGATACGTAGGAGAGTAATATCTTTTTTAAATCAGATACAACTCTAGAAAATCTGAAAGCCAAATTTAATATTGCATTCCTTTCAAGGTCCGTTACTCTGGCCTTCAGGTTCATATTGGAGAAATAAATCTGACATAATTTGAGAACTTTTTTGAATTTGACAAAATTGTTATGAACAAACTGACTGGTTACTACACTTAACAAGAGGACTAACTCACTTAAAAGTATGGACTCAGCCCTATCGCCGAGTATGGGTGTGAAAATTCTCAATAAGGGTTTGGACAGCTGATTCTCCAGATAGTAGGTGGCGTCTATGGGGATGTTGTTTTCCAAAACGTAGATCGGATCCTGCATCAAATCAGTAAATAGAATGAAATGAAGTCGAGGCAACAGAGATATTACCATTCAATATTATTTGACGATCACGTTTTCCTTGATTTGAATAGTAATGTAAATGCGAAATAAGCGAAACATTCTACAAGAATCTTTAAAAAAATACTTACAGTACTGAATTTGAAAAATGGACTTCTTTTTGTACAAAATGTCAACATTTTAATCAAATTTGTTGCTATTTTGCTGTAACTTTTACCCAATTGAAGTACATACAATCACGAAAAGTGTGAATTTTAGTCACATTTAATGAATACGCTCGTGCTCATTAAAGAATTGCGTTCTATGATCCTCAACAGCTGGTTGATATTTCAGAGAAGAGATGCCTAAACTGAAACTATTCTTCAACTCGAGAACTCACCTCAGCTTTCATGTAAGCAGGCGTTCCTTTGGCGGCTGCGATGATTACAAAAGGCACACGGTCGCCCAGCTTGGGAGCGGAGCCGGCGTCTCGTTTCTTCATTTTGTTGGCCAATTCAACGTGAGCTTGTTTGGCGGCGTAGTCCGTTTTGGCCAACTCTTTAGTGATGACCAACTGTGAGATGTCGAGCCGATTGCAGAGGAGGTCGCTTATTTGTTGTTTGGTGAAATTAACAGCTCCGTCCGGGTCTCTGGAGGCACATGAGGATTTTCGCCATCAAAACCAAAACCCAAAAGTGAGCTATGAGAGGAAATAGAAACCATAAATGTACCTACCTGTCTATGAGCAACTTTTGAAGACAAGTGTTCATCATGTTCGAGATGAGAGGGCAGTTGTCACGCCGAACAGTTTCCAGGCCTTTGCAATCCATTTTGTCGTAGGTGTCTGTCCTCGTGAAATACAACCCAGCGTAGCGTTTTTTATTAATGAGCAAATACGGGAAGTAAACCTGATACCCAAACAAATATAATTAATTATGTATTGCGGTAATCAAGAGAGATTCCAAAATCCATCGTTTTTGAGGATAAACTAACTTTCTCAAATTCCAATTTTATTGGAGAAATAAATTTCTCTGACACGTAAGAAGCGGCTTCTTGTCCCAATTTCATGGCCTCTTCGAGAGTTTTGACGCCAAATTTGACCATCACTGAATCAGTGTCGCCGTAGATGACGGTGGCGTCGTGAGCGTAACCGTTGGCCACGCAGTAACGTTGCTCGACCTCTTGCTTTGTCCTTTCAATCATCGTGCGTCCGTAGGCTGTAACGCTCTAAACAAACAGCCAAGGTTTTAAATCAAACTGTATAAGACCCACGTTGATAAAGGGAAGAAGGCGAAGAATGATAGTAGGAGGGAGAAGTTCGGACGTGAGATTTGGGAATGATCACGTAAAAGTTACATTATAATAATTGTTTTCCGTTTCCATCCCGGTCCAGCAACATGACGGCTAAAGTGGTATTCAAACTGGAAATTTGAAAAAAGAGCATTAGAGGATAAGGGTAGAGGAAAGCACGACGTCATGTCTGACAGAGGAGACATCTGGGGTAGTAGGGCCGGGGTCTATCGATAAGCACATAGGATCTAGAGCGTCATTTTTAGAACAGGAGTCAGCAGGACAACACGTACACCTGAAGACCAAACCGATTTGCTAACCCTTTACACTCATTTGTTTATAGAAAAGCTAAAAAAGCCAAGAAAATCCCGAGATTTTAGGCATTTTACTAAGTTACGTGTGAAGCGCAGGAATCAAAAATTAGTCTGGTTGATATAACATTTATATCTTCAATAATGTAACCTTCCAGACCATACAGAATGAGAGATAGGCGGCAGGGGGCCTACCTGGTACATGTCCGTAGGATTATATAGATGTTTTAGCTCAAGAGAACGTCTGATAACCGGCAAGAGGCCAAATTTTGGCACTACCGTATGTTTTTGAGTCATCCGGCTCTTTCCCCTCCCTCAGAATTTGTACTGCGCCGTATACCTACCCGGACGCTACTCGAGGAGTCTTTGCCGGCATTGTTTTAGGCTTCATTTAGCATTGGCGTATCCCCCAACCCCAATCCAATACAACATATTATATAGTAATTTTATATTAATACAGGGTTCATTAATATTATTACACTAATAATTACAACTCTACTCACACTGGATATTTCCAAGCAGGGCAGCTTCCCAACTTGAGCCCCAGTGAACCCGTAGACTGAATTAGCGCTGATTTTCAGGGCGAGTTGCCTACCGTCGAGCACTTTCTGTCTGAACGGGTCTGTTTCGACTTTCAAATCGTTCTTTGCTTTTTTTCTAGCCGAAATCAAACTCTCCAAAATCAATGGCAACAACCTTTTTTTAGATTAAGTGGGAAAAGTTTAAAGAAAGTACAACCGTCGATGTTAACTTGCTTATTGAATGTATATTTTCTTTAGAACGATTGAGCTCACAGTTTGCGTATATTTGCACAAAATACAAAGCTTAGGTCGCATCAAATACAGCCACAGTCCTACATGTTGTGTTGATAAAGTATTGTTTGAAGTGAAACATTGCACAATAATAACTTCGCTTAAACATTTTGCAAAATGCCTTTTGACTTGTCTTTCTATACCGACGTATTACACGTTTTCCCACATATTCAAACACCCACCAAATGCGCATTAATTTCTTTCTCCTCGATTATTTTCACCCAATACTTCATAAACAGTATGGCACCTGATTGTAGGATACTATGGAATAGATTCCTTATGGAACCTTTTGATGACAATTGGTGACAAATCTAGGAAAGGTTGTTTCACAACCAGTACAAGTCTTGCAGTCCCAGTTCTGACAAAGTAGTTGAATCAAAGAAATGGAATATGATGGATGATTTAATCACTACGTAGTTGAAAATAGCTATGCAAATAATCTAAAGTCGGGCTATTAATAAGAAAATTGTTTTTTTAATACATATTGTAAGTAACTATTTAATTAAAGATTTTTAAACAAACAAAAAAGATTGCACTGGTAACAAACAAGACGAGAAATATAAATAACCACATTTATAGTCATCTTGCGTCAATTGTAAGTAATTTATCATTCTTGACTTCAGCCAAATACAACAACTTCTAATGAAATAAATTGTTAAAAAAGAAGAAACCTTTAATTGAACCTATAATAAATGAAAAATATCACACTCTGCGTTGGGAATGCTTAAAACTGTTGTCTTATTCTAAGAAAAGATCCCCCATCCAGAAAACTAATTAGTTGTTAAAACTACCTACACTAAATTTGATTTTTGAAAATATCGAACGGTTAGAAACCTCAAGAGAATCTAAAGCTAGACAATTTAGAGGGGATGAATTCACCCTAATTGCCTTATTTGGCACTATATCTACCTACTGCTAATGTAAAGATCTTTCCTGGAATGTTCGAGTGACAATAACTGTAACGTCGTAGGGCGTCTATCAGTATTGCATGGATGGCACAGAAGACATTGTTGGCTGAATTTGAAATCAGCTTCGAATCATAAAAAATTGTTTTGATCTTGAGGCTGAGCCCCAGGTCTTCCTTGGCTCCTGACGTGGTACAGTTCGCGTATCAGGGCCGCCTTTTCTCGCTCTAATGCGGTGATGCGGTCTGACTTCTTTGTCACGTCCTGAAATTGAAAAAAAAAATTAATATCTTAGGCTATGCGTAATTATAGTAAGGATCTGTTGTGAGTTGAGAGTAGTTCTAGAATAAAAGCGCCCAATCGACTGGCGACCTTTGTTTAGCTCCCCAATGTGTAAACAAGGAAGAATCTCAAATGTAGAGCAACACAGCCAAAACTCTATGTGTTCCCCTTTTAGTTTAATGAATGCTATTGTAAATAAAGAATCTGAGCTGAGGTTATAAATAATAAGAGAAGACGTTGGATTTAGATGGATAAGTTCGGTCCTGGACAGGTCCTTGACCTTTAGACTTATGTCCGTCAGCAGTAGGAATGAACAACATTAACAATGATCTACGATAAATAGAAAATTTAGGTATGTATTTATAGCATTTTTACGAGGAAATTAAAAGTTTTCCATATCTAAGTGAAGCCTTTATACATCAATTCGGAGGATCACAGAAATACATTATCTAATTCCTGGAAAGCAGTAACAATAAATTAGCAAGTGAAACTAACTTCAACAAGTAAGAATGAACATGATGAACGGAAAAGAATGAATAGATCTTTCAACGTAAATCTCTTTCCACGCAGCGGCTGTAAGGTCTACAGACTTCAGAATGGGGCGAATCAACGGGCACCTTCAAAACAATGGCATTTGGAAGGAAAGGATGGAATGTCTTGGTCATTTTGCGCTACACGGAATAGGTATTTTTAGAACCTACGTGGGATAGGTTGCATCTAAATTAAAATTAAAATTGGAGGTTTTCCATATCAAATTGGGGGGGTTTACATGAATTTGGAGGAGCGTGTCTTCCCCATGTTGTATAGCACAGAATTACGGAGTTCATTCAAAACCTACACTAACGTTTAAAACTACCATGAAATGGAACATTTCCCACCACCTCAAAATTGAAATGGAAAACCTACAAATTTACCTAAAAATCCCACATAACCTATATTTTATGTACTCCATAAAATATAAACCAGAAAAAATATATACTTGGGGCATTTGAAGTAACTGAAGCTGACAGGCACTACATAGCCTATTTCGGATGACATTTTAGACCGCATTACGTACACCACTGAACCATTTATAGGGGATCAACTTTGATAAACAGTATACCTAGGGGTTGCTACCATCTTGTTTCTGCTTAGCTTAAGTTCATTATTAGGGAAGTTTGGAGGTATTTTGTTGTATTTAAGAAATAGTTTCTCTAGATTAGATGCATCACCATAGTTGTCCTTCAAGCCTAAGATTAATTCTAGGGATAAGTGTAACTAGTTCATAACTTTTGTAAATCCCTTTGAAAACCTCCACGCTGTTCCACTCTTACCCTGCTAATTGGTTTACCCTTGTTTGCTTTAATAATATATGTATATTTCCTTTAATGTATTTTTACAGAAGCCCCGTATTCCCACCTGGTCAGAAGTGAGTTCCCAGAATATTTGGGGAACATGCAAGATAGAAGGCTAACAAGGCATATTGCTTGTCTCAGTGGTGTGATAAGGTGTTGAAGTTTGGTGTATTATGGAAAAGCTGTTTCTCATATAAATGAATGCTAGCGGTTTTTTGTTCGTATTTATCTTTCAAATTCTTCTGATGCCACAGAACAGCCAGTCCAGAGCATTTAGCAGCTCTTGGGCAATCGACCGACTCTAAATTCCTCACCTGTGTGAGTAAATGGTTTTGTTGTTTGAGTCGTCCAATCACATGTGACGAGTGCGGGGTGATGGCGAGGTTCATATGCAATGGTAGTCCTCCTCTCTCACCAGGATCGGTCAGAGTTGCCAAGTGACGGTTCACCTCCAGCACACGAGCTCTCTGCAATTCCAATCTTTCTTCTTGGGCTTCACTCCATGGCTCCTGGAAAATATGAGAGGCGACTCACATTTGTTGAAATGAGGATTTCGCACTGCATTGTATCAGATAGAAAACTAAATTGTCTCTGTAAGGAGGACCCACTTCATAAATACGAAAATGAAGGCTCAAAAGGCTTTAATTGGAAAACTACACCCTATTTGAACATACTTTATCCTTTCTTCATCACATTTATGAACATTTTCCTTGAATCAAGAGTGAAATTTGCAACAAAGAGTGTCTCTACGAATTTTCTTTCAAGAGGCTTCATTTCTGAGTTGTTCACGATTCAAGATTTTTTTCGTGTTGTCGACCAGACGCCTTAAAATGGCCTTACTCCCTTTATTTACAAGGTAATCTCAAATCAGAGTAGACCGTTGGAAAGAGCGTCCGATTTTCCTTCTGACGGACCCCTCAACCCTTCATTTCCTAACTTTAGGCTGAATTAGTGAATACCTGTACTCAATTACTGGTGACGTTGAGGGGCCCATCAGAAGGGAAATTTGACGTTCTTTTCAACAGTGCCCTCAGATTTGAGACTATATTGTAAATTAAGGGTGTTATGGCCGTTTTAGTGACGTCAGAAAACACGAAAAAACATTTAAATCGTAAATAACTCGAAAACGAAGCCCCTGGAAACTTGAAGTAGGCTTTTACGACTAATAGATGAGAGAAGTAACAAAGTAAAATGATTACAGGTGATTTATGTGCAAGCGATTATGAGGGGAGCATTAAGGGTTTGAGGGATCTGAATACACAATTGGCTATTCAATGCTATTGAGAAAGTTACAATCGTGTTACATTAACTTTATGCAAGTTAAGTCAGCAACACAAATGTCGACTAAGCCTGACTTGTAATGGAATTTTCCCTTGATTAGGTTTAGTCGATATTCGTGTTGCTGACTTAAATCACATAATGTGAATATAACACGATTGTAACATTCTCAATAGCATTTGAATGTCAATTGTGTCTTCTGATCCCTCAAATCCTCTATATCCCGTCCAAATTATGGAATTATTGGTAACTTACTGTGTGGCCCATTCTACCCAGATACTTCATTTTCTCTTGAACGGCTGCAATTTGTTTCAAATACCAATCCCGAGCTCTGTCGACAGCTTCCAGCCCTTGCATCAATACGTCTTTTTCCAGTTCAATTTGTTTCATTCGTTTCAACTGAAAGTAAAACGGTTGTTTCATTGAGTAAAAGACACTTCCTTGAAGGATGAAGGATAGATCCATGAATAAATTAATATTCATTATTTAATGAAATTAACACAGAATAAGGTTCAGAATATCGAAAAAACAATCAAAATTTAGTTTTGTTAGTTGCTCCTAGGATTGATTGATTGATTGAGTTGCTTCATTTAACCACCAGGGAAGGTTAGGGCCTAGTGGCCCTCTCATCCACCTTCCCTTGCTCATTATAGTTTGTACAATTAGTCTTCAAAAAAGAAATATAATAATAGACATAAAATTGAATTGAATACAGTTGCTGATGCATTATCGTTTAACACTTTTTAGGAATGAAAATGAACGAAATAGCTTCTTATAGCCAGAAAACAAAAGAAAAAGGAAACATTTCGTCCTCTTTTTAGACAATAAACTCAAAGTTCGCTTGTTCATCCTAATAAAACACGTCCTAATAATTATCGCACTGTCGATCGAGTAACATCTTTTAAAATTAGCTCTAAATGAGTAATTTGAGAGTAATTTGTCAAAACAATACACTATTACCCATTCCATCGGTCATTTTCTTCATGAAATGTTTGTTAAAAACTTTCAACGGCTTCTCCTGTTGTCGAGGAAAAAGGGGATGTAAGTCTTATGAATAGTCTGGTCGGGCGCCTTGTAACATTGTTTGCTTGTCACGGGTCTTGGCTTCGTGAGAACAGAGATGGAATAATAATCAGATACAAGTCGCGATCGTAATGAACAATCGCCGCCAGTTTCGAGCTGTTTGCTGGAAAAATGTAAGAGCTATCTTCTAACTGGTCATTTTTTTCCGGAACCCCACTTAAAAGGAGAGATTAATTCATATTTGATGTTAGTGGGTTTTAAAGCAGAGGGAAGAGAGAGAACCGCTGTTTTAATAAAAATAATAAAATTAAAAAAAATTTCAAGTGAAAAGAGTATGACCCAACATCGCATTCGCTTAAAATCAAAATAACTATTCATAACCAAATTAAAGAAAATTCTGTGACGTCAGCATTCAGCATTTCCCTTCCCGTCCTTGATGAGACAACCCAAGTGAGGTTCACCTTCATTTTGGTTGGTTATTCCTTCGAATCAAGGGACCTGTTTCTGGCTTAAGTTGGTCCTCAAAACTTTTCAGCTTGATCAGACCAAATTTGGGTGGGATAGGGGTCAAAATGTGTACTTCGAAAAATGGATTTTTGAAATTTTTGACGATCTAGGCGTGTAGGGTATTATTCTCCACTAAATTTTGGACGCTGAATCCAATGAAATGGGTCCCAGAACGATTGGCACCCACAGGGTGAGGTTATGGGTCAAAATTGGTACCTACCCATTTCGAATGTGTTTTTGACATTTCTGGTGCCTAGGCCTGTGGGGTATCATTTTCAACTAAATTTTGGACCCTGAATCGATTGGAAT
Organism: Cyrtorhinus lividipennis; assembly: GCA_019603395.1. Classification (NCBI taxonomy): domain Eukaryota; kingdom Metazoa; phylum Arthropoda; class Insecta; order Hemiptera; family Miridae; genus Cyrtorhinus; species Cyrtorhinus lividipennis. Next base: position 23,453,934 of record CM034000.1, on the reverse strand, counting down.
TGGTCCGGGATCCGCCACACCCACTGTTTCTATCATTTTTCCCAAGTTGAAGAAATGAGTCTCTATGCAGCGTTTATGAGTTACCACTACGGTCAGTAACTGCTTCTTGTTTACAAAGTTTATTCACAATAATTACAAAACCAAGGAGAGGAAATATTCAGTTGTCTAATGTTGTTCGCTTGAGCACAGCGCCCTGGAAGGCGAAAACTGCTGTTGTGCTTGCGCGGTGCAATTGTGACGTCACTGTCAAGAGGGTAGCTTTTTTTTGAAAAATCAATCATTCACACTATTTCTGATGTATATGACACCTTTTCCCCCTTTCATAGTTCACTTATGGGCAACATCAACATTGTAAAACAAAACTTGATCAATTTCACACACATAATGTACACCCCATTGGTGTGGTAAAACATGGCAGCAATTGTTACTTAATTAGGAGGAAAATGTGGATGTTTGCTTGCTGCCACATCAACTCACCATATTGTAATCAATGCCGTTCTGTAGTGTATGTCGTCTGGGCTCTCTCCGTCGTCCGTTGGTCTTTTTATACTGCCCTGAGTTGGATGCTTCAATGACCGAGGGTTTCCCATCTCCAATGCTCCTTGGCCGTTGTGGTTGGGCGACATAGTTGGGCGACCTTTTCTCTTCTTCCATCATCATTCCCAACTGCCAATTCTGAAGAGCCGAGCGGATTTCGGATTTGTCAACGGCTTGAGGAAGGCCCAACGTAGTTCTCGAGTGGAGAAGCCTGCGAATCATTTCAATGCGACTATAATATTCAGGTGTCTACTTATTCGACCTATACCATTCTTTGATGAGTGACAATCCGTCTGTGACATTTTTCTCAAATCAGCGTCAAAAAATGGATTTGTAAAATGATAATCCACACACTCAGGTGACCAAAATCGCGTTTTCGCCCCGTTTTGCAGCCATTGGGCTGAAAATTAGGTTCAACAAGGGCCAAGTAGAGTCCACGTGCATAAGTTTGGTTTTTCTAGGGCATTTTTAGGCCTGCCTTTAGACCTTTCGGCTTTTGAAATGTGGTTTCGGATGGATTTTTTCCTATAAAACTAATGAACTAAAACGAATTGTTTCGTGTTCTTACGTTTGATTTAAAAAATACTGCAAATAATCCACAATGGTTAATTATTCCTTCAAGAGTAAGGGAAGAACAGTGAGTGGGTAGGTACCCATTTTAACCCATTCCACCTTCGGTGGATGCAAATCGGTCCGGGACCCATCTCAATGGATTCAGACGCCAAAATGTAGTGAAAAATGATACCCCACATACCTAGTTCACAAAAGTCGAGTCTCAGAAACCCATTTTCACCCAATGGAACCGATTGGGTTGAAAATTTTCGAGGACAAATTAGATCCAAATTGTGGTTCCTGACCAAAATTTCAGATTTTAAAAAATATTCTGCTACCAACAACGGCAAGGATGGCGTTTGGTCAAAATGGATATCTACCTATCTACTTTGAATGTAGGTTTTCTAAATTTCTGTGTACCTACCTAGGCGTGTGGGGTATCATTTTTCACTAAATTTTGGATGCTGAGCCGATTGGAATGTCCCCGAGATGCCCCCCACTCACTGCTTTCCCATAACCTTGCTCTGAGGAATATTAATCGTACAAGAATTCACACATTTTGGTTGGTTATTTTCATGCAAATGGTCAACCTCCCGATTCGGCTCAAAAGTTTTTTCTGGACGTTTCATGGTGTAGATCAAAAAAGGTCAATGTCCGTCCGCCGTACGCCGTCCGCGCTGTTTTCGGTAGTAGACAATTTTCTAAAATTCTGAAATTTGGGTCAGGGGTCAGTTGCCGGCCTGGGACGGTCTTCCTAACTTTTCAGCCCGATCGGACCAAATTTGGGCGGGGTAGGGGTCAAAATGTGTTTTTTTAAAAAATATTTTTATGGATTTTCGAGATTTTGGGCGATTTGGGCGAGTGGGGTATCATTTTCCACTAAATTTTGGACGCTGAATCCAATGAAATTGTTCCCAGAACGATTGGCACCCACAGGAAGAAGTTATGGGTCAAATGGTGTATCTATTATCCATTTTGATTTTGAGTAAATTTTGGACCCTGAATCGATTGGAATTGGTTCAGGACCCGCCACACCCACTGTTTCCCTTGGTCCGAGGTTGAAATTAGTCACCATGCGCCTGGTTCGAGGATTTGATGTAGACAGCATGAAAAATGGAAACCGTCAAATTTCTGGGCCTATCGGAGAGGTAGACCTCTGACTTGGAAATATAGACTGTATATTAAAGGAATAATAAACCGGAAAATCTCTGGTGAGTGTTAGTTCGTATCGGAATGGTGTCATGAGGACAGGAGCTGATTTTATGTAACAAAGCGCCCCTCAGCTGGAATAACGCGCTCTTGTGTAACTTGATATCCCGATCCGCACGGCCGAACGCGTTTGACCTTTCTCGAATTCACCTTCTTTGACTGTATACCGATTCCTTTTTCACATTTCCTTTTGATACGTTCACATTTCTGTTCTTCAACGCTAAAACGTTAACGTATGAATTAAATTTATCGTGACCAGTGATCGTTTTTGTATGATGAGCCATTCAAATTTATTTTTTTAGAAGAATTATGTTTGAATTAGTGGCAAAGTTGTGATTTGTGGTACCTTGGAGGCTTGGGAGGTCCATAAAGCGGAGGTTTGACTGGGATGCCCAGCGTTGGTTCGGCCGGCAACTGAGGCATGCTTAGAGTCCTCTGTTGGCCCATGCTGGGGTTGTGCCTTTGCATCCCTTGAGAACTGTTGTTTGGCCATTGGCCCATTGGTTGTTTGGGCTCCACGTCAAGCAAAGGTGCCGATGGTGGTCGAGCGCTGGGTTCGACCGCTCCTTCGCCATTTCTTCCAATCCGCTTTTTGCTTTCAACCTGTAACAGGGCAGTTGGAAGGGTGTAAACATGTTTGCACATGTCATGAATTTTGGTGAAAACCTGCAACGGGATTGCGTCTCTCATCATAGAAGAGAATAATCTTTTGAGTTCAGCACAATTTGGGTTCCAGAACTTAAAGGGAGAGGATAAAGCCTTGTACGGCCTGCGTACGCCTACTGTTACGCAGTATATTGGTCTATGTATTTTGTATCAAGTGTAATAGCCATTCAAATACCAATAAAATCTCTCTCGCTACATAAGTAGCTTGAAACAGTATTTGATGTCATAGCCTGACGTGAAAATGTGATGTACACTTCTGTATATTTGTAAGAGTGGGCCGCTCAGGCCTATAAATGTACAGATTAATAAAAATTTCAGTCAGTCAGTTAGTCTCTCTCTCATTGGTTGAATACGACCTGAACCCTTTTGGCCTACTATACGCCACCAAAATGCGCTAATCAACCGCACCGGGTTGATCATTTGTCATGCATCCCATTTCGAAATCGGAGCAGCCCAACAAAAAACTATCATTAGCAGCAGATCTGATGACAATACTTCTGATCTCGGTGCCGACGCTACGCAACTAATGATAAGTGGATAGAAAAAAAAATGAGACTGACCTGGTTTCTGAGGAGGCAAATCTTGAGGCCGGCGCAAAACCTTTCGAACGACAGGAGGCCGTTGGGGGGTGTCACTTTCCGAAGACTTTCGATCACTCCTTTCGGCAACCCTTTGGTCCCGTCGTCTTGCCATCGGTTTTCAATTTCTGTCCGAAAAAAAAAAAAAAAAAAACGTTTACTTGCTAGGTAGACCGTAAAATCGCCCTTCTTGATCTCAATTCTGGGATAGCCGCCCATTGGTTCTTCACACCGCTACTTCCCTGAATCCCGAAGAGTGCTGAATCTCATGGAAAATACTATCCCACGTGGCCACAACTTGCTGCTCTGAACGCTTCATAGTTTCCAACAGTTACAAAGCTCTTCTGGAGAACGTAATTCACATTACTTGACCATCTCACTTAGAGCACCGACCTACGGTCAGCGAACGCCAACAAGGAAAAGGGAGTTGCCCTCGTTGGGTCCCAACGCGAGCGTGTTTCCGGCTCCAAAGAAAGAAAAAAAACTGGTGAAAAGAACTGGAAAAAATTGATTCGAAGCGGTTATTATTGTCAGAGAAGGTGGACGATGAAGAAGAGCTCTTCAACTGCGTCCCTTTTCCACCATATATAGTTTTCTCCTGGTAATCGCGGACAGGTCTAATCCAATAACTCGCTTCGCTCGTTAAAGACTATTATCCCTTAAACCATGATAGGTGGAAGTAGTGCGTTACCACCTTTGGGACGGTAGAAAAGTAACTGCACCAACCAAAAAAGGCTAATTCGAGAAATTACCTCCGTAACTCAACGTAGAGTTTAGCTTCTTTTTATAAGGTCAACACTCGGTGTTTGGCACATTTTGGCGAATTTTATCGTTTTAAGTGCACCAACCAAAGAAGGATAATTCAGGAAAGGAGGTATTTGGCACATTTTGGCGAATTTTATTGTCTCAAGTGCAACAACCAGAGCCGAATAATTTAGGAAATCAAATCCGTAACTCAACGTGGAGTTTAGCCTCTTTTTATAAGGTCAACATTCGGTGTTTAGCACATTTTGGCGAATTTTATCGTTTTAAGTGCACCAACCATAGAAGGATAATTCAGGAAAGGAGGTATTTGGCACATTTTGGCGAATTTTATTGTCTCAAGTGCAACAACCAAAGAAGGCTAATTCGAGAAATTACCTCCGTAACTCAACGTAGAGTTTAGCTTCTTTTTATAAGGTCAACATTCGGTTTTCGACACATTGTGGCGAATTTTATCGGTTTAAGTGCACCAACCAAATAAGACTAATTCAGGAAAGGAGGTATTTGGCACATTTTGGCGAATTTTATTGTCTTAGGTGCAACAACCAGAGCCAAATAATTTAGGAAATCAAATCCGTAACTCAACGTAGAGTTTAGCCTCTTTTTATAAGGTCAACATTCGGTGTTTAGCACATTTTGGCGAATTTTATCGTTTTAAGTGCACCAACCATAGAAGGATAATTCAGGAAAGGAGGTATTTGGCACATTTTGGCGAATTTTATTGTCTCAAGTGCAACAACCAAAGAAGGCTAATTCGAGAAATTACCTCCGTAACTCAACGTAGAGTTTAGCTTCTTTTTATAAGGTCAACATTCGGTTTTCGACACATTGTGGCGAATTTTATCGGTTTAAGTGCACCAACCAAATAAGACTAATTCAGGAAAGGAGGTATTTGGCACATTTTGGCGAATTTTATTGTCTTAGGTGCACCAACCAGAAGAGACTAATTCAGGAAATTACCTCCGTAACGCAACGTAGAAGACAGCTTCTTTTTATAAGGTCAACTTTCGGTTTTCGACACATTTTGGCGAATTTTATCGTTTTAAGTGCACCAACCAAAGAAGAATAATTCAGGAAAGGAGGTATTTGGCACATTTTGGCGAATTTTATTGTCTCAAGTGCACCAACCAGAGAAGACTAATTTAGGAAATCAAATCCGTAACTCAACGTGGAGTTTAGCCTCTTTCTATAAGGTCAACATTCGGTGTTTGGCACATTTTGGCGAATTTTATCGGTTTAAGTGCACCAACCAAAGAAGGATAATTCAGGAAAGGAGGTATTTGGCACATTTTGGCGAATTTTATTGTCTCAAGTGCAACAACCAGAGCCGAATAATTTAGGAAATCAAATCCGTAACTCAACGTGGAGTTTAGCCTCTTTTTATAAGGTCAACATTCGGTGTTTAGCACATTTTGGCGAATTTTATCGTTTTAAGTGCACCAACCATAGAAGGATAATTCAGGAAGGAG